>JBBBDQ010000138.1:1842500-2252500 GCA_037127315.1 Ascarosepion bandense
GTCTTGACTTCGAAGACGCAGATTCCGGAAGAATTTTCACAATTGCCTAAGGCCCACCCACACAATGTAGGTGACTGGTGGCATAACCCTAGATCTGCGCTATAGTTAGATTACAAAAAAGCAGGTTTTCTAAGCCAAAAGAGATATGAATTTGAGTTTCGATGAGACCTTTTTTTCTTTTTCTTTTCTTTTTCTTTTCTTTTACTTTTTCTTCGCGCTGTTTACCGATGGCCGTGTCTTGACAATCCGAGTATTTGTAATAAAAATAGCCGAAAATAAAATGAAAGAATACTGGTAAGAAACTAAGAATGATCGGAAATTCTACCCCAAATATAGTATGGTAAAGTCTAAACATTGTATGCTATGCTTATAAAATCAGGGTTGTTTCATGAAAAATCATATGCAGCATTGGGCCAGAGGGGTAAAAATATCAATTTGTTTAATCTTTCCTAAGAAGATGTAAGTATCCAACAAAGAACTTCTATGAGTGCTAACTGTGGACATTTAAGACTGTGATGGAAATTGTTTTATTCAAATCAGCACAATACAGGAAGAAATACAGACCTGAACGTATTGTGATACTAAAAGTAGAGCATACCAGATTAGCCAATTGACAGTAATCAAGACTACTATTGTTGGGAATCACCCCTTTTTGCACGTAAGAATGAACTCGACTGATGTGTACATATAATCCTGCCTATACAGAGAACGGCAGTAGTAGTTTTAGCAGTTACAACTGCCATTGTCACTGTCAGCTCTCTGCCTTCAGGCGAAGAGCACTAAACCAGTCGTGGTTCCGTCGAAGGGTGGAATCACGACTGGGTAACGATAGACAGGTATTTTTTGGCCGGGGCTATATGGCCCGGAAAACCCATTTATAACTGACCTTGTGTCACATGTTGCCCTTAGTGGGAGAGCCAACTAAATATTGTAGTAGTTTTAGCAGTTACAACTGCCAGTTCTCTGCCTTCAGGCGGAGAGCACTAACCCAGTCGTGGTTCCGCCGAAGGGTAGAATCACGACTGAGTAACGATAGACAGGTATTTTTGGCCGGGCTATATGGCCCGGAAAACCCACATAAAAAGACTTTTTGTCATATTTCGCCTTAAATGAGAAGGCCGATTAAATACTGTAGTAGTTGTAGCAGTTAGAACTGCCATTGTCACTGTCAGCTCTCTGCCTTCGGGCGAAGAGCACTAATCCAGTCGTGGCTAATAGAGTCATGACTGGGGAACAATAGACATATTTTGGCCGGGTTATATGGACCGGAAGACCCACATAAAAATGACCTTGTGTCACATGTTGCCTTAAGTAGGAAGGCCAACTAAATACTGTAATAGTTGTAGCAGTTAGTGCTCTCTGCGTTCGGGCGGAGAGCTCTCTCTGCGTTCGGGCGGAGAGCGCTCTTTGCCCGAAGGCACAGAGCATTAACCCAGTCCTGGTTTCGCCGAAGGGTAGAATCAAGACTGGGTAACGATAGACAGATATTTTTGGCCGGGTTATATGGCCCGGAAGACTGCTACTGTAAGACCGTTGCAAGTCCCGAATTACTGTTTTATTTCCTAACCCGTATTTATTCGTTCTAATAACAGAGTTCCACATATTTGTATTTTGCTGTGTTTAATATATATATATCATTATTTCCTATTTTGTTTGTTGTCATATTATTTCTTGCTGGACTTCTTAACCGGGTCCACGACATCTACCAAATGAAGAATCAGGACTCAACGGCTCTCGGTAGGCGTACTACTATAAAGAAGGAAGTGAGCCCAGTCAATTAAATAGCAGGGACCTCCGAAGAACGGGACTGAATACTTCATATTCTCTCAAGAAGATCGAACTTCTGAAGAAAAATCCGAAACTATATCCCCTTGATTCGGCTGATGTTAATTATGACGGAGTCTCGTGTGAATCAATCATAATTATAATCATGAAAAATTTAGTTTCTTATTCATATTAGACATTATTAACATTACATAAATAGTGACATTGCTTTTCGATAAGTACATATTATTCCATCAAATTTACCCCGTTTCTACAAGTACGTATTTTTCATTACTTCTTTTTTTTTTAATCATTTCACCCCGAGCAAGGCAGAAACGCCACTGATGTGCAGGGGGTTACATAAATGTAAAAAGATTAATTAGAAAAGAGTGAGGAGTACAAGCTAGTTAGAAAGGAACAATAGAAAGCTGAGAAAGCAGGTGCAATGACAGATACATGGGCGGAGAGAAAGTGAAGATTATACAGGGGAGGGGAGAGAGCTAGAGTCCAGTGGTTAGTAGATGAGTATTAACTTTGCATTTAAATTTCTGGAGGTCGTAGCCGTCAGGAAAGCAAGAATACGGGAGTGAGTTCCACAGGCGGGAAGTGCGAGAGAGGAAGCTGCAGGAGTAGAATTGTCGTCTGCATTTGGCTAACCTGACTGTGAATGGGTGGGACCCAGTTGCCAGTCTGGTTGCACGGACTATATTTAGATCTTGTTGAAGGACATTTCTTTATCAGAATATTTGTTCCGCCTGTAATCCTAGGAGATAAATCTGAAATTCGAACCAGACATTTTGAACATTATCTCGTCATAGTGAATATAAAATACTTTTTGATGTGACTACCATAGATGTCTCCCTGAATGTGTCTACGAAATGTGTCTATTGAAATATATGTGGAACCTTGAAATTCAAGTATGATATGCCAAAAGTTCAGATTAATCTTTAGGTTGCCATTGGCTTCATAGAAAATGTATTTGATATTGACGTAGATAAAATGCCAAACACCGACTATAATAATAAGTGACTCTTCTTTTTTTTCTGCCTAAATACTCGCACGCTATATAGAGTGTTGTGTTTCTGCAAGTTTGCTTTTACGTGTTTTAATAAGAAATTTTGTTTGAGCTTTCAGACATTTTTTCTTTTTTCATTTTCTTATGAGAATTAAGAAGGCCCCTTGTTGTCTGGTTCTGCTCCTCCTGTAAAAAAAAGGCAAAAAAGAGAAAGAAAAGTTTAATCGATTGCCATGTCACGGAAATTTTGTCTCAGAGAAAAATACAATTAAAGAAACATCATTCTGACCCCGAAAAAATAGCAGAGATAACTATTTTCTTCTTCTTCTTCTTCTTCTTCTTCTTCTTCTTCTTCTTCTTCTTCTTCTTCTTCTTCTTTCCTCTGCTCTTATTCTCCTCCCTTTTTCTTCTCCTCTTCCACTTCCTTTCTTCTTCTCTTTTTTCTTTTTCTCCTCCGCCTATTCTTCTTCGTGTTGTTCTCCTCTTCCACTTCTTTTTCTTCTTCTCGTCTTCTTCTCTTTTCTTCTTCTTCTAATCTTTTTATTCTCCTCTTCTCTTCTTCTCCTCCTGTTCTACTTTCTCTTTTTCTTCTTCTTCTCTTCCTCCACCTCCTCCTCTTCTTTTCTTTAGAAAAATTAAATAGAGTTGATTCCAAGAAATAATTACAGACATTAATACTAATTAGCATTCAAAATCTAATTTTACTGATATATTTCCGCATTAGTAAACTGTCGTATTAGTACAATATCTAAATTTAAAACAACGTGTTGGTCACTTGAAACAACGCAGTGTTTATTCAAGTTTCAAAATATGTCTGCTTTAGTGGACATAAAACAACTAACCAACAAAGTGAGAGGGGCTTTATATACTGGGTTGGAAGAAAAGTTATAAAAGTTAGAGTTTTTCAATTAGTAGTATTTGAATATGTGATTTTCGTTTCACACGTGACTAAAATTTATGACAGCTTCTGTGATTTTTTAAAGACGTCTTCAAAAAATGTCTGAAGAACATTTTTTTAAAATGAAATATGTTAGATTAAAGACACTTTTTTCTACCTGTTCTTTACCTATTTATCTTGTTGGATTTCAATCCATATATATATATATATAATGAATTAGAACACTGTCAGCTATTGGCGTGTGTATATATGATATATCACACGCTAAAAGTCTGCCTCCTTCTACCGAGCGCCCATAGCTCATAGGTAGAATCGCCGACTGACGCCAATTCGGTTTGGTTTCAATCCTGATACAGCAAAACAGATCGGTCTGCGGATGACTATATATATATATAGATATATTTATATAAACTTATTTACAAATGGAACTTTGTCTGTGTGTGTGTGTGTGTGTGTGTCCGTTACTTATAGACTCCGAAACGGCTGAACCGATTTTCTTGAAAATTTACACACTTGTACTATAAGCGTCTGCGAGTGTTCTTAGCTAGGTTTTGTGTCGAGGTACCCCCGATAAATATCGATAATCGATAATCGAAAAAATCGTGTTATAGAAGGAGTGGTCCGATTTTAATCAAATTTGATACACTCATAGGCAAAGACATAAGAAACGATATTCAAATGTTTCAAGGTTGCAGTTCTTACACTAGTGCAGAAAATCAATAATATATATATATATATATATATATAAAAGGCAAGATGTTTGTGTGTGTGTCTGTTTATCTGCCTGTATGTCTCTATTTTTTTCAGCCCTTTTATTTTAGTTTTTTGGCTTTAAGTAGTTATAATTGTAGTTCTTAGTCTCAGCCATGATACCATTTACTCAGAGGACTTATTTAACCTTCAACATTCAGTTTACGACGAAAAAACTTATTTGATATCGATAGCAGGAAATCAAAATTTGACTTACATCCATTCATTTTTCTTTGAGTCTACGCTTTCGCTTTAACTGGAAACAACTATTGCTTTTTAGTCTTTCATACCAACGTGCAAAACGTGTGAGCTCCAGGACCATGGATTAGTTTTAAAGCTTTCATTACACCCGAGCAACGCCGGGCTATACTGCTAGTATATACACATATATGTATGATAAAGATAATAGCTGGCTACTCGTATAATCGAGTATATCCGTCTACTGGGGCGACTAGCCAATCCCCATTGTAGACGCCGTCTCAGACACACTTGCGTTTGTTCAACACCCACCTGTGGTTTATACTGAAACTATGCTGAGCGGACCTAACTTACAGTGTTTGGGAGAGATTGCGTTATCTAGCATGAACAACAGTCTGAACATTGCCAGGACGCTCAAACTATCGGTCACGATAACTTGTGGCGTCGAGCTAGCCCAAACATCGACGGCTCCCAATTTCAAATGTATTTCGCTATTTGTGCTGCTTTTTCACTTTCGGGAAATAAAAAAAAGACTGCGTTACATTTTGTTCGTTTTCCCTTTTAACAAAAAATCATTTAAAATTCACAATTCAGACACGATTTTTATTGAAAGACACGTCACACTTCACAATATATATATGACTGAGTGGTTAGATCTTTCGCTTTCTGACCATGAATCTTGGTCAACTTGGTCGACTTAACCGGAAGGTGACTTCTTGATATCACCGGTCTGAAGGAGGCGATTCCATACCACGGGTTGACCCAAACCTTGTGAGTGAAATCTGTCCTATTATTTAACCATTAACTGGAGGGAAGAGACGGATAAATACTTTTCCCAAGGGTATTTGTGCGTAAGTGAATACAATGAATTTAACTGGAATTCGAACTCAGCTCCCGATTTCTCGTTCCGACCTAATATCCATTGCACCACAACGCACAGTTGAAAAGCGTACTAACAGAGTATGCGCCCTGTGATGCAATGGATTTCAAATGAATAACTACGTCTACTATTACATAGGTTCCCAACCTTTTTTGCTGCGACTACTCCACAATACAATTTCACTATTATCCATGACCCCAATGAACAAATATCCGTAATATAGGGAAAGAAGTAGTTATAATTTCATACATTAAAAGCAGACATACTTAATGGAAATTCTTCAAGACAATAGTACCAATCTATAATAATCAGAGGTATAGTAGCCGTAACCAGCCGTGATTCTTAATGTGAGTGTTGAGCTTGTATTGCCTGTGCCAGTGCCAGTTTATTTATTCTTGGCTTTGTGACTGGAAGGGCTGTTCGGGCGTCGTTTGCTCCGTTGAGTCTGCTACGTTTCTTGGTCTTCATTCCAAGGACACAGTGTGAAATTATAAGCTGATTGCCTTTCCCAAACCAAACATCCATTACCCCCAAAATATGGGCTCATTACCCCACTGGGGTAATTTACCCCGGGGTTGAGAACCATAGTACTATAAGAAAGATTTAGTCACTGTGTAGGGATAGGTTATGTCACATATGCAAATCTACCATTGAATACTGTTACCATATCTGGTCGGGTTCTCTTTCTATTAATCCGGGGTTCTCAACAAAATCAAAAGCAGGATCTGGTAATGCAATTGATTCCAATTCGGCAGCTCGAGTTTAGTGACTTTCTCATCGACTGGATATGGCTTCGCACTGTGTTTTCTACAAATATTTTCACGGTTTCTGCTCTGATAAGCTTATTTCCTTAGTGCCCTATCTACACAATTCACACCCGAGCTAATAAACTGGTAACTGGGTCCCACCCTTTTATAGTCAAAACAGCCAAATATAACCACTACTTCTACTTTAGCATATTCTTTCTCGAACTTCCCGCCTGTTGAACTCCCTTGCCATTTTTTATCTCCATCATTCCCCTCTTCCTCTTATTCTTTATCTGATACCCTCCTCCTGCACACCACTCTCAGGACTGCCGTGCATGGAGTGAAACGATTATAAAAAAAGAAAAAAATATCGGCTTGGAAAAAGAAAACGGGGAGCCGAGTTCGAATTCCAGTTGAATTCGTGGCATTCACTTCAGTCAAATACCCTTGGGAAAGGTATTAATGTTTCTTCTCCCTCATGCTAAAAATAATAGCAGGACCCACTGGGTTCTATAGCCTTTCTGAGCAACCAGTCTATCGCAGAAAATAATGGCTACCTACTTCTACTCAGATATCTCTTTTTCGAGACATGATCATCGCCCAAGCGTGCATCACGTATGGAACAACTGACTAACAGAAGTAGATACTCACCTATCACCCGGCCCGAACTTCTTCCATGTCTCTTGAACAGGAGTAGAGGATCATCCCACGTTCCCTTTGAAGAATACGGTTTACCAGCTCTTTCTTTCTTTCTTTCTTTCTTTCTTTCTTTCTTTCTTTCTTTCTTTCTTTCTTTCTGCCAGAGCGATAATGATCTAACTGTTTTGGTTTTAAAGTTTTGGTCATCAGACTAGCCAGTGACTGCAACATTTTATTGTAAGGGCACCGGGTTTTCAGTTTGTTGGCTACTGATTCCGGCTTTGTTAGTGCTTAGAGAGGCTACCCTGATCAACAGTCGCATAATATCGAGACAGGTGTCTCTGCATGCATTTCTGGTGGGCAACGATGAGGCCTCTTTATGCTCTGTTACCAACCATACTCTGGCTGCTTGGTTTGTATTGCCATTGACAACAGACACTAACAATTATAGTGTTTTTTTTCTCTCTCTCTCTTCAAATCGAACCTCAAAAAAACACAAGAAAAAGAAATACGACTAAACCAGTAATCAAAGATCATCTACCCACATCAGCCTTTCTTTTACTAATATTCGTGGTATCTGATCCAACTTCTGCAGCGTAAAATCCTTTCTCTTCAAACAATCGTCCTTTGTGAAACTAACGTAAACTCTTCCCTTTATCATCATCATTTATCCATCACACCCAGATGGTGCATAGGACAGCAACTTTTTGTTGCTGTAACAAACTGTTTTTTACGGGGCAGGGTTGTTAGCCCTGCACCCAACCCCCCAAAATTCTTGGTACTTACGTTTACAACACCTGGTATTCCCAAATGGTCACCCATTTAAGTAGTGACCAGGCTCGATGTTGCTTAACTTCGGTGATCGGACGGGAACCGGTGTATTCAACATGATATAGCCGTAGACAAGCACTTTCCTTGCTACCAATAAATTCCGATTTGCTGAAAGGATTCCAAAATTCACATCCATGGCCTTGGTGTATATATTGGGAATAATCTTTCGATGTTAAGGGAATTGTCTCTCGTAGGACTTGACTGCTACTCCGTGAGCTTTTAAAATCTGTTTGGTATCACTTTTTCATTTATCGCTCCTCCTCTTCTCAGGACTGCGGTATATTAGACTTGATAACCGAAAGCATAAAAAAGCACTTTCTTTCCGTTCATCTGCGATCATCTTTGTCTTCGGTGACTTTAATGCTCACCACTACACGTGGCTTAAACATTCTTAAGTTACTGACGTGCCAGCGTTCATACATTAAATTTTCCCATTCCCTAATCTTTTACACAAATAATGGACTTCCCTAGTCGTTTCAGTAGAAAAATGTGGCCACAGTCTTCTTGGTAGATTTATTTCTTAACTTCTCTCCCCGTTTTTGCGGAACCAAGCAATACTTCTCTCTTGGTAACTCTGACAACTCTTCGGTAGAATTTGATATTTTGTTCAAGTCATCTATTAAACAGAAACCCCTATCCATAAGAACTCCGCCCGTGCATTGAATACTGCTGCGATATCTGGTTGGGTGCCCCTGTCTCCTACTAGGAATCCTTGACAAAATCCAACTGAGAATCTGTGATGTGATCGATTCCGACTTGGCAGCTCAGGTAGTCACTTTCTAAACGGCGCAATGTGGCTTCCCTGTGTCTCTTCTACAAATACTAAATTCTTATTAACAAAGAAACCATAATGAGATTTGAATCCGAGTTTATATATATATATATATATATATATATATATATATATTTCTTCTTCAGGACGTAGGCAACCATGGACTTTCATTTGGCTCTATCTCTTGTCGCTCTCGATATTTTTCTCTTTGTACCTCTTCTAAACCTTGAACCGCCATTCATTTACTGAGACCTAACAAGTATGCATCGCGCTGCTTTCTCCTGTCTCTCCCTCCCTCTATCCGACATGTGAGCATTAAATGGCAGCTCAGATAGTCCCTTTCTCAACGGCGCAATGTGGCTTCCCTGCGTCTCTTCTACAAATATTTTTCACAGCCTCTGCTTCGATTAACTTAGCTCACTGGTGCCCCCTATATATGAATTTACTCGAGCCACAAGATGAGCAAATAGGTCCCAACCTTTTACTGTGAAATCAATAAAATGTAAACGTAACTTCTACTCCATCAGCTTCTTTTCTCTCATTTCTCGCCTGTAGAATACCCTTCCGTTGCTTCCCCGGTAGTTACAATCTCCAAGAATTTAAATGTAAAGTCAAAAGTAATCTCGTATATCATTAACTTGCATCCTCTCTCTCATGCTCCTTTCTCCGCCCATCTACTCTCATCAGTATTCTCATCCTTCTCTTAACCACTTCCTGACACCTCCTATAACCTGTCACTGTTTCTCAAAACTTTCCTTCTATGTAACAGCCTGCGCGCCAATGGCAGCAAATTGCCATGCTTGGGCCGACATGGTTATAAGAAAAAACTTTTTTTTAAATTTCTACTATGCTAATTGGAACTCAATTCCTGATTTTATTCGTGACGCTCTAAGGAATGATATCTTCAATTTCCCAATTGAAAATTTCGCCACTAAGGTTTCTTCTTTGGTCAAACCCAGCATAGACACTTTCATCACTTCTCAAAAATACCAGGTGAAACCTCAATCCTCTTCATAGTTCATAGGTTACTCGGCGGTTGTAGCACACAGGAACCATCATTTCAGCTGTACCATTGCGACAGCTCTAATCATAACAAGTGAATGAAAGTTATTCTGAACGGCCAATCGTCTGGCTTCTTTCGTATTTTTCTCAAGATCCGACGATGTTTTTGGTCCGACTATGTTTTTAATTTCCATTAACGACTTTACTGATGACATCAGGTATCAACTTGGTTTTACATTGATGACACAATCTTCCAGAATAGTAAGACTGATCAGTCCGACAAGGTCAAAATTTCAGAAAGACCCCTGACTTCTATTAGAATGGCTGATGCTAACGTCCAAAACAGCGTCTTGTTACGTCTTCCTGGGCTCACGTTCTGATTTTACATGATAAAGTAGAAAGACTATATTGAATCCATTACGAGGTCAGCTGCTAAAACGTCGGTTCACGGTGTCGAGCAGGACAATTTTTTCTCTCTGGAATCTATCCTACATATCTATAAGTCTACAATTCGTCCTGCTTAGAAAATTGTTGACAAAGATGACCCAGTGCACCTGTTGTTTACCTTCAGCTGCTTGATAAAATCTAAAAGAATTAGCATTATTGTTGGTTCTGATATACCAGTTTGCCTTTAGTCATTTACCCAACGCATAAGGTTGCCTCTAGGGTAATTGTTCGGATGAGCTCTTCACTCTGGTATCTAGACTTTATGAATTTAAGCGCAATACTAGGCTAACATGGAAATATCATTAACTTACTGTTGAGCTGGCTAAATTTAGCCGTAAGTCCTATGCCAATAGTTTCTTCTTCTGCATTTCTAGTCTGTAAAACTCTTACATTCTTTCCAGCCAATTTTATTCTGCCAAAAATTAAATACAATGTTAATCGATATCTACTGTGATCCTGATTACTTTCATCTATTTTTCTTCTTATTAATGTTTCAGTTCCTAATTTTTCCCCATTCTAGAACCCTTTGCGTTTTAGTAGGTTTACTGCTTTGCCTGGGGGTAATACTGATTAAAATAAAAACAACATATATATGCATTTTCTGAAATGTTTACGGCGGAATGCACTTCCCAATATCTTATCAAACATAAGGACGTTTTAGAATCCTTACTATTCAGCACCCTCCCCAATTCTTACCAAAACATATTTATGTATATGTACAGTAGCTCTTTTATATACAAGGCACAACAAAATCTGAATAATGCATTCATCTCGTGTTCAATTCCCGAATCATGTGTTCATCTTGAGTTCAATTGTGTCTCGTCGGATTTTCACACAGGTTTCACAATCATTGTTTTCTTCAAGAAATCTTACTTTAAGAAAGCTAAAGAAATACTTCAGATTTGGGATGAGTACATTGCTAATCTCTTCCACGACAAGAGAGAGCAACCAACAATACACAATAATACAGATGGACCAGAGATATTAAAAACCGAAGTGGAATCTGTAATGACCAAATTGAACAGAAATAAAACAGCCGGACCCGATGGGATTGTAATAGATATGTTGATGCTTTTAGAAGAATTTGGCATAGACAGGATCCCAAAAATAATAAAAGAAATAAACAACAGCGGCAATATAACACAGGACCTAAGCAGAGCAATTTTCATAGCACTACCTAAGAAGCCAGCTGTAAAGGAATGTGGACTCCACGGAACAATAAGCTTAATGAGCCACATAACAAAATTCATCATCTGTATTCTGATGAACAGAGCGCGCAACAGAATTGGTTATGAGATAGGGCAAGAACAGTGTTGCTTTGTTAAAGATGCCGGAACAAGGAATGCGATACTCATGCTCAGAATGCTATCTGAAAGAGTAACAGAAATGCAGAAGGGTCTCTATCTGTGCTTTATAGACTACGCAAAGGCATTTGACAAAGTACGGCACCAAAACTTGAAAGAGATTCTCGACAACCTCGAAATCTTCGGAAAAGACGTTAGGATAATCAAGAATATATATTGGCAGCAAACCGCATGCGTACGGATAAATGTTGAATTTAGCAGTTATACAAAAAAGAAAGGGGCGTAAGACAAGCATGCGTTTCCTCACCGGATCTATTCAACTTATACAGCAAAATTATTCTGAGAGAAATAAAAGACCTGCAGGGAGTTGTCATTAGCAGTAACAATCTCAACAATGTAAGATAAGCAGATGACACAGTGCTGATAACAGATACGGCAAAGAAAATGTAGGACCTCCTACAGAAGGTAGCAAGAGGAAGCAAGAAGAAATGACTGAGCAAAACCTTCAAGAAAACTGAATGTGTAGTCATCAGCAAAAAGAAGATGCCAAAATGCCAACTACAGGTCAGAGAAATTAAAATAAAACAAGAAATTTACATACCTGACAGAGGATGGAAAGAGTGATGCTGAAGTCCAAAGACGCATTGGCATAGCCAAGGAAGCATTTCAACAGCTAACCAGCGTACTGAAAGACAGGAAAATCTCATAGGAAACAAAAAAAAAAAAAAAGAAAAAAAGAAAAAGAAAAAAGAGTGCTGGATTTTTGAGGTCTTTGATAACTATGTCCGGGCGATAAGTTTCGATTGTTCAATCTGAGTATATTGTAAAGTCCCATAAATTTTTTACAGTTCCTACTTGTACTTGTTAGGTTTCAGTATATATATATATATATATATATATATATATACGGAAATTAATATATATATACATATATATGTATATAAGAAGATTAACGAAGATGAGAGTAGATGTGCGGAGAAAGGAGCATGTGATATCTGTCCTTGGTATGGCAGTTAATGTTGGACAATCGCATCGAGGTTGATGGAGAGGCTTGATGCAGCAGAAATATGGTTTTAAAGAAAGATGCTGAGGATACCATGGACTGAGCACGTAACTAACGAGGTGTTGGAGGCGAAAACTCATATTTAACATAAGCAAGAAACAGATGAGGTTTCTGGGACATGCAGTGAGGAAGGAGGGCCTGGAAAATTTAATGCTCACAGGACGGATAGCGGGAAAGAGAGACAAGGGAAAGCATCGCGAAACCTACTTGATAGGCCTGAGCAATTAGATGGCAAAACGAAGTTTGGGGGAGATACCAAGAGGGAAAATTTTGAAAACGACAAGAGACAGAGCCAAGTGGAAGTCCATGATCGCCTACGTCCTGAAGAGACACAGCTCATGAACGAAAAGAAGAAGAAGAAAAAGAAGAAGAAGAAGAAGAAGAAGAATGCTTTTTGCAAGCATCGTAACGTTTGGGATGCTCTCCGTTCATACAGATAAAGCTTATTCACTGGCATATCAGAACACGCCATTTGATCCAGAAATCTCAAAAAATTTTGTTAGATAGTATATCCAAATTTCTCTACTGTTAGAGAATGCTTAACCTGGTCTGAATTGGGAAACAATTATTCAGAACATTGAAGACCCGAAGTGAGTGACCGCGATGTAAACTTCATAGGCCTGGAATTCTCACAGTAATAGATTACCTTTATTTAAGTTTTATTATGTCTACATAGCACGATGAAACAGCCGCAAGAATTAGAAGGATCAATATGCCTCGCAGTACTCAGTGAGGCAAGCTCGCACGTGGTGATAGATTTTGATCAACCGGTTGATATGTGTTCTCTCGATGTCTCTGTGACTTCATTCGAAGAACAATTCTACGAGCACTGTCCGACAGAAAATAAGGCGAGTAAAAACGAACATTTTCTGTCGTTAATGCAGTCTATGATGTAACGTTGGGGTGCTGAGAATTGAAACCAGACGGCATGAAACGCAACTCTATATGTGCCATTTGAAAACAAGTTAGTTTTGATTCAAGTATTACAAATTCTGATTCAAGTATTACAAATTCTAAGATTTTATGAAAAAGGTGGGTTTCTATAACAATGTCTGGCCGCTAATTTCTTTGTACACATATCTGTTAGGGTAAATGCCTAATCCCTGATGTTGGTAAACGCTTGATAAATCAGATTTGTGTTTGTTAAACACCCACAAAACAGATATTCGCTTTATAGTGTAACTACACTGAGCCAACCTTAGTAACTGTTATTTGTTTATATATAGACTTCTGGAAAGTCTATATCTGAACAAGGCTCGTGCTCTCAACCTCTCGATCGCGATGACTTGTGATTTCATGCCCGGTTGCGTCTATCTAGTTTCAATCACATGCTTTGGATCAACTCGTGGTATCGTTTTCAGGTAATTACCAAAGGTGTTGTACGCGGATACACTTCCGATGACGGTATTATAACTTCTTTAAGCCAGAAACCTCGATATTATAAATTTTTATTAACAAAGAAACCATAATGAGATTTGAATCCGAGTTTATATACCAATACACACACATACACACACACACACACACACACACACACATATATATATATATATATATATATATATATATATTCTTCTTCAGGGCGTAGGTGATCATGGACTTTCATTAGGCTCTATCTCTTGTCGCTCTCGATATTTTTCTCTTTGTACCTCTTCTAAACCCTGATCCGCCATTTATTTACTAAGACCTAACAAGTACGCATCGCGCTGCTTTCTCCTGTCTCTACCTCCCTCTATCCGACTTGTGAGCATTAAATTCTCCAGGCCCCCCTTCCTTAATACGTATCCCATAAATCCGATTTGTTTCTTCTAGATGTTAAGTATGAGTTTTCTTCTCGTTGGCATCTTTCTCAACACCTCATCGTTGTACATGTGCTCCATCCCTGGTATCCTCAGCATACGTAAAAATATGGATGTATCGATATATTAATATATAGAGATGAATGATAGATTCAGCCGTTTGAAAAATGATTTTTTTCATCAGTTGTTCATTCAGTTCGAAATCTATAGCTTCATATAAGAGAAAAATATATTTTAAGTTAATATCTTTTCTGTATGGAGTCCTTATCTGAAGTATACGTTCATTTGAAAGTGCAAAACATTTCTAAAACTAAAAAAAAAGCATATAAATAACTAAAAAAATAAATAAAACAAGAGACCCCACCCACCAAAAAAAAAAAAAAAAAAAGAAGCATTATATGTACAATTATTTTGATGTGCTGTTTATTTTTACCCTGGCAGCAGGATAACTAGTTATCACGATGCTTTTGATTGCGGAAGTGTGTCCGTAATTGTTTGACTCCAACGTTTGAGTTGCCGGCGACAAGTGAATTGATGTTGAGTTCAGATGTAGTGAAGTGCATTGGCAATGCAGGTTTTTTTTAGATTCGGTGGTAAAGTGCGGGATTCCTGTCAGTACGCGCGAAAGAAAAGTGGAAAAGAAGCGAAAAAAAAAATGGTAGAGGAAAATCAGGAAAAATCAGAAGGAAACAAAAGAGAACAGGAGTGAGTGGCTAGAAAAAGAGAAAAGAGACAACAAATAAAAGATAAGAAAGAGAGGAGAAAAAAAGGAAGAAGGTCGCTAACATAGGAAGGAGACGAGGGAAATGATTTCAAGAAAAGGAAGAAAAGAATAAATAAACTGAGAACGACAGTGTGAGAAATTAAGCGATAAGATGAAATGGAGAGGACGATACAAAGGACTGGAGGAAAAAGCATGATGGGTTGAATAATAATAATAATAATAAATATATATATATATATATATATATATAGAAATAAATATATATATAGAAATAAATATATATATAGAAATAAATATATAATACTGTTTGATTATAAACGGAATATATACTTAAATACGAATATCGATAAAAAATAATGTTCAAACAAAACATTTCAAAATTGTCGGTTGTTTGAAGGCCATTTCGTTAATCTTCGTTAATTTCCGTATATATATATATATATATATATTGACAAGTATAACAAGTATAACAAGTACAAGTAGGAACTGTAAAAAATTTATGGGACTTTACAATATACACAGATTGAACAATCGCCGAGACATAGTCACCAAAGACCTCAAAAATGGAATGTACTTTCTTACTGACATACCAGTATATGCAGACTGTAAAGTATTTTTGAAGATTTTCAAAGAAGTATCAAAATACAAGGATTCTGAAATAGAATTCCAAAAAAATATTGCACATGAAGACATCAGTGATTCCAGTTGTGTTCGCGCCTTAGGTTTGAATAGAAATGTTTCTGATAGACTCATTGAAAGGACTCCTGGTAATCTGTCTCTTAAAGGAATACAAAAAATGTTACCCAAAAGTACAGCTCATACATGTTCAGAAGCTCGGCCCACGCCTTACGAAGGAAGTTATATTTGTAAAATGTGTGTGCACATCGGTTGTTTCTAGAAGTCTCTGCTTGAAACCTGGAGACAATTCGTACTGCAAATAATAATAATAATGATAATAATAATAATAATAATAGTTTTAGCAATTCACGTTAAAATTTCTCATATATTTAAAAATTCCAAGAGTTCACTATGTGTGGGCAAAAAAGACCAGATATGGTCATCACCAACAAAGAAATAAAGATTTGTCAGATATTAGTTGTCTCTAAACTATGTGACTAAAATCGAAAGTATGAAAAAAGGTGAACGAGCTAACTAAAAAAAAAAGTACTATATGAACACCATAGCTCTATCACACCCAGTGGAGCATAGGCTATCGAAGAATCCTGCCAATCACACCACTCAGGTGAGTATCTTGGTTTGTTGTTGTCGATGCTTTTGTAACATGTCTGTTTTACAGGTAGGGGTGTTAGCCCTACACAAACTCCTTTATTCTACTGTGCAAAGAGATGGATTAATACCTTTCCCAAGGGTTTTTGCGCGTAAGTGAATGAAAGGAATTCAACTGGAATACGATATCAGCTCTCGTCATTAGGAGTTGATATGCATTGCACCACAACGCACATCTCAAACATGGCAGTTGGAAAACTGATTCATTTATTCATTCTTTCTTTTCTTTCTAGCTCTTGCTATCCCTGTTCTTGTTCTGCTAATTCAAAAAAAGTTTCTTGCGTAGACATTTCGTTGTTTCCCTTGCGTGACTTCTTTCCAGTTAGTCAAATTCTTGAAGACCTCTTTCCTCGTTACGTCCCAGAAAATTCCACTGGCGCTTTTTTGTTACTAAGCAACAGCAGCGTCCTTCCAGTAACTGTTTTCTTTAAAACTTTTTTGTTGCTCACATGTTCTCGCCATTGTATTTTCAACATCCTTCTGCAGAACCACATTTATGTTATTTCAAGTCTCATCTTCATCTTTGAGAAATATCTTAAGCATTCTCGTTTCTACAGTGGGAATTGATATTACGCGGTAATTCGTACTTTTGTCTTTGTTCATAAAGAAATTTTCCTCGTTTCTCAACATTTTGTTTATTTTTCAGAAAGAATTACGAGTGACTAATGATAGTTTATATTGATTGATTGATTCTCTTTTTACGGCTCATCAACCCTTTGTAGGTCATTTTTGAGCCAGAAATATTTTGAGGTTCTAAGAATTGTTTAGAGATATTAATGGTTTACTGATACAAGTCTTACTAATTGTCGTGTGACCTCCCCTTTTACTATGCTAATGGACTCGACGTGAGTATACACATACTCCTGATATAGTAAGATATGTTAGAGTTATCGAAGTGTACCGGGACTGATCCGTAAATTACCGAACGATACCGAAGTACACAGAGAATACCGCGTCAATAGTCATAGTAGCCCTGAGCTGCACTTAGCCAGAATAGTATTACATAGATATACTAATTCCAGCATGGCTTCACTTCAGAGACTTATATATATATATATATATATATATATATATATTCATTACTAATCGTATTCCTGGATTAATAACCTGCGTTCCAGTTGTATCTTTACGTTTAATATAAACTATTTTTCTATCTCAAATATCTGTTTTGTTTTTCATTATTTCGTGCGTTTCCTCAGCCGGAAACCACAAACTAATTAACCCATAGCTGGAGGTAAAAGAAGAGGATTCTAAGCGTATTTGCGTGTGATTATTAAAAACCCAACTGAAATCGGAATTCAGCTCTATGAACCGTTATCCATTGCACCACCCGCACATACAAATGTAATGCTATTTGCACATCAGTATGTTTTTGGTTTTGGTTTAATACAACGGAGTGAGAGATATTGATATTAGTGGTATTGTTAGATGTGTTTTATTGTAATTCGCGATGTGAGCGTAAAAAAACATTTTTAATACTATTATATACTTGTAAAATCCAGGGAATAGAGAAATTGGCTGATAATTGGGAAAAAAGGAGAAAATATAGTTTTTCTTCTTTTTTCGTATACGAAACGAATTGTTTTGGGCCAGTTAAAATATGGAAACATGGCCGTAGTCATAACAAAATGTCAGGATTTCCTTGATGATGTCAGGTAGGGTTAGATCCTCAACAATTATTTCTGGGAAAAGCATTTGGAAATTCAAAACCTAAAACTGATGTAATTGAAAAAGACAGGAAAATGACAGAAAGTCATTGCGTCATGTGAGCTGTTGATATTTCATTCGTCGAGCCATGGCTCCCCGTAAATCGTGTGGGTAGAAAATAATGTCATTGGTCAAAGATTTGAGTCACCTAGATCCCCCGAGAGGATTGGATACAGCTATAAAAATCCGAATTCAGTGCGAAAAATCAGGGTTGGTTGGCAGCGGTGGAAGTCAGCGGATTTACGAGCTGACGGAAAGGGAAACGGTGTGCGTAGTGTTCCACACCGTGATGGGGGAACCGTCGGAAGTTATCAGCCGATTATTGAAAGAAGCCCCCCCACCCTCGGTACCAAAAGTAAAAATAAAACCTGTCGAGCTAAAACAGGAAGACGAAGAGAGATCGCCCAGGGAAAGGAGGGGCAGGGTGGCCTGTGTAGGTAGAGACCGGCTGCGTTGTTGGTGGTGCGGACAGAGGGACCATATGACAAGAGATTGCCCCTTAGAAAGGTGAGGGTTCTGTGAGAGCCCCGAACATCTGGAAAGTGATTGTCCCCATAGAGGCAGTGAAAATAGAGGACCCCACTGGGAGAATAGAGGTCAGGGGGATCTTCGTAGAGACATTAATCAAGGACTATTGCTGCCATCACCTATGTTTGTGTGGGAAGAGAGATAGCAAAGGAGAGATAGGGTCTAAAAGGGGTAGATCTCTATTTCTGTTGAAGAGTCGGACGCAATGTAGTTGCCGAATTAGATAAACAGTTGATTCTGTGAATAAAAAGAGCCCGATACAGGGTGACGAATGATGGGGTGAATGCTAGTAGGAACGTGTTATAAATTAGGGTTGGAGACTCTGCGTACTACGTAATTCACTGGAAAGAAAAAGGTCTGGACAAGAGAAATTGGTCTAGTGTCATATAAAATTAGCTGAGGTTGTTAATGGAGAAATAAGTGAGCCCAAAGATCAGGAAGATAACAAGGAAAGCAACCCCGTGGGACGAGAAGGGCTGTGAATATATAAAGATTATTCTTAACAAAAAGTTCGCACTGCCATGAAAATAATTTTTAGGAAGATTTGGAGAGATAACTTTCGAGCGGCAGGGAAAAAAAAACAACCCTCACCGTAGCCGCCGTCGTAATTAGCCGTCTCGTTTGCTTTAGTTCGGTAAATTTCGTTAAGCTCCGATAAGAACCAGAAAGAACGTTGTTGTTTTAAGAGTTACAGGGGGAATTGACAGCTCTGAATAATTGAAATTTCTGATTTTTTTCATGAAACGACGAAAGGACTTGTTTTTATTTGAAGATTGAAAGCTCTGATATTTTTTTAACCGCTCTTTTCTGCGTTGTAAATTTGACTTCGACAACTGTATTTTCTGCTTTTGTAATTAATCATTTTTTTAATTATTATTATAAAGACTTTCTTTCGTAACTCATCCAGGCGTCTTCGAGCTTATTCATTTATTTAATTTTTTTTGGTGCCGTAATTATTTTATTTTAACCACAAATGTACACAAGTGTCCGGTCTGGATATGGTAGAAATACGACTACCTGGTTTGCACAACGTGACTTTCTGAGATCAAAACACAGCGTGGGCAGTAAGTTTGTTGTTGTAATAGACGTCTTGAGGACCAGTGGCCCGAAAGCGTCGGCATAACTGGTGCCGTTTCGATATCATCATCGCAGCAGGCTCCGTTCCCCAACCAGCCGGGCAGACGAGTGTTACACAAATTTACGTAATATCATGTAGAAAAATATGATAATATAATATTGCATGTGGAAAAACATGATACTGTGTTAGTACGACGGAGCGAAAGAAATTATTACTAGTGGCATTATTAATTCTGCAAATTGTGGGAAATCCTAATGTGAATAAAGAAAAATAAATGTAAAAATTGTTTATTGTCGATCACAATATGAGGCAGCTAAGAAATTGTGAAAAGCCAAAATATTGCAGACTGAAAATATTGCAGACTGAAAATATTGCTGAGAATCGAATAAAAAGGAAAATATATTTTTGCAGCTGTGTGCTATAGGTCAGACGAGTTCATCATTGATAGCGACCGAAAAGAGTGGTCGCTTCCCATAGAGTTCTGGCTGAAGATGTAAAGAAACGTAGAGAAGCCTGCTGCCGAATGACTTAAAAGAGTTAAAGTCAAATAACGCGTCTCCGATAGATTCTTGGCTGAAGAGGAAAGAGCTGAGAAAGAGTTAGTCAAGAGTTGTGGTTGCTGCGTCGAGCTAAGGAGACAAGACGAATTTACCGCCGCCGTCACAAAGACCCACTTCAGCTGTTTCCGTAATGCTTCGGTGAAAAGCCCTGATAAGACTTTTTTTTGAACCGTCGAAACTTGAAAACAACAACAAAAAAAAAACACTTGAAGTCTCCGACTGGAATGAAGAAACATTACTCTCAAACAAAATCTTTCGCTCCGTTGTAAGAATAGGAATTCGACGACTGTTCGACTGTTATATTCTGTTTCTGTTTGCTCTTTTTTTGTATATAAAGACTTTTCCGCAACTTATCCAGGCGTCGTCGAATTTACTTATTTTTTTTTGGTACCGTTCTTTTTTTTTATTAACCCAAGTGTGCACACGTGTCCTCTCTGGTTTGCAGTTGTAAAGATACGGTTAGCGGGATTTCAACATGTCTTCCTTAATATCAAAATTCACGGCGTGGGCAAGGAGGAACACCGTTGTAATAGCGACCCGATAGCGTCGTCGTAATTGGTGTCATGTTGACAGCAGAAACCATGAGCAAGGCTTCCGGACCTCGTAATAATTGGTTTCCGTGACCAGGTTAGACACAGGCGGATTACGCGTGTTACACCTGGTAGGGCCAAGCAATCACCAGATTCGACTTCGGCGATCATACAGAAACCGGTGTTTCAATGTTATGTGGTCATAAGTCGATAGTTTATAGTTTAGGTTTATGGGAAAAGTAGACGTCTGTTTAATATACCCCCTGTATTATATGGTTTAAAGTAAAATAAGAATATATATCATGACCCAGACTGAGAACTAAAAAAATTATATAATGTTATAGTGACAGTTGAGCCACTCATGGATATATTACCGGGAACATTCTAGAAAACCTATCGAAAAAAGCACAGAGGATGCGCAAATCTATGGAAGAATCAAAACTATCCACAAAAAGGTATTACTCAATAAAGTTAAACAGCATCTTCTTTTCTTGCGCTTCCCGCCTGTGGAACTCCCTTCCATATACTTGTTTTCCTGACGGCTATAACCTCCAGGAATTTAAATGCAAAGTCAATTCCCATCTCTTATCTACTTAACTCCAGACCTTTCTATATCACCTCGTGTATGTTGTTCTTTTCCTTACTCTCTACTTTCACAACTGTCTTCACTTCTGTGTTCACATCCTTCTCTTGTCCTTTCTCTTTCACCCCCTGTAGCTGGTTCGTCTTTGTCCTCAATCTTCTCCTAGCTAATACTTCAACTCTCTTATGTAACCCCCTGCACATTAGTGGCGTTAACGCCTTACTTGACGTGAAATGATTAAAAAAATAAAACTCAGCAAAGAATTCCAGAGTATTGAGAAGTTAAACCCAGAGGAGAGATCCGGAGTATTGAGAATCCTTGTCATGTGACCTCCAATATATCTCATCAGTTACTATTACTGGGAAAACTGCGAGTGCAGTAATAATAATAATAATAATAATAATAATAATAATAATAATAAATCTGTAAACAAACACTGGTATGAACATCACCCAGCACCGGTTATAGAAATAGAAGATGTCACCATTCTATGGGATTACACCATTTACACAGACAGAAAAATTGATGTAAAGAGGCCGGACATTATGGTTAAAACCAGAAAGCAAAAAGTTGCCTATTAATTGATATGGCTTTTCCAGCGGATTGTAACATAGCAACCAAGGAATTCGAAAAACTGTCAAAAAATAAAAAACCTGGAAATTGAAATAGAAAAATGTGGAAATAGAAGTCAAGAATCGTACCAGTGATGGTAGGTGTACTTGGAATGATAAAAAAGGAACAAAACAACACATTGAAAGAATCCCTGGAAACCCCAGCTTAAGAGATATACAAAAAATTGTCTTGTTAAGTACAGCCCACACACTAAGGAGAACTTTGTCTATGTAATGTTCGGGATGATAGAGGAGATAGAAAAAAAACATGAAATGGAGCCATAACGACACACCACGACCTGTCTTAGGTCTTCCCGCAGACTTAGGTAGTGTGATCATAGCAGAAATCGAATTATGATGAAAAATGAAAACATAATAATAATAATAAAATTAATAATATGCTCGACAATTCATGGCATTCATGGCTTCTGATCTTTATTGGTTATATGTATTATATATAACATTTCTTGGTGAAATAAGACGAACCACCGTAAATATCCCGTTTACTCTTCAGAGATTTGCTTGTCAACTCCATAGTTAGGCCTCTGAGTTTAACTTATCATTACTCCGGGACTGTCCGCTGAGTTTAAATTCTTAATGCTCTGGAACTCATTTCTTGAGTTGGTGGCTCATTGTGCATTTCTGCTCATCAAATATTCAGGAAGCATCATGGCCGGTGTTGAGAGGATTTTGTTTCTTTTCCTTTGAAGCACGTGTATGCCAAGGTGACCCCACATGAAGGTATTTCTAACCGGGCTTCATCTGGACGATTATGCATTGATTTTGTCAAAACCTTTCACCATAGAATAGTACCATAGTAGGGAGCAACTGATATTAAGAACTGAACTGATTTTCTAAGAACAGAATTATGGTCATTAATAGCCTTGCCATCTCAGTGATTAAGTATATTTTCAACACCTTGAATTGGACATCAGAACAATGGATTCTAAGACAAAAAAAGCTACTTTCGAATCATAACATGCATCATCCAAAGGCTGATTCAGTATTTCTATACATACCACGTAAATAAGATGGAAGAAATCTTATTCAAGTACAATTGTCATACAATACAACACCTATTAGATTACCAATGTATATAAGAACAACAAAGGACCGGATGATACACATTAATCAAACACGAAAATAGAAAAAAAAATCATTCATGAAAGAAGGTTGTAAAAACAAACGATATTTACATTTAGCGAATTCTGTAGAAAACCAAAACAGAACCCAAGAACCAAATGTTGCAGCAAATAACATGAAAAAAGTTAAGGATAAAGCTCTTGAATAGATGAAACAAAGCTGGCAAACAAACCTCTACATGGCTAATATCCGGAACGTGCTAATAAAACAGATATTAACAAAGACAACACTCATTGAAGATTACGAACATCTGGATTAAAGGTTGAAACTAAAGGCTTTATTCTTGTTGAGCAAGACCAGGTCCTTTTCAGTAGGAACCTTCTGGTAAATATCATACATAATATTACGAATTCAAAATGCAGGTTTTGTGTCAAACATCAGGAAACCATGAGTCATCTAATGTTCGATATTAGAGCCAAATGAATATAAAAATTGTCACGAAACGGCGAAGAAATATATACACTAGACAATGAGCAAGCACTTTGGAAAAGATGTTAACAAACAGTGGTATTAACATCACCTAGCACTAGTTAGAGAAATAGAAGACATTGCAATTCCTTAAGATTAAATCATATTTACAGACTGGAAGATTGAAACAAATAAGCCGGAGACAATTATAAAAACCGATTAGAAATAACTTGCCAAATAACTGATATGGCTTGTCCAGTCAAGTATTTTGAAAAACTATCAAAGTATAAAAACTTGGACATCAAAAAAATGTAGAAATCGAAAGCAAGAATAGTACCATTCAAATTAGGTGCGCTTGGAATCATAAAAAAGAACGCAAAAACATTGAAAAAATCATTGGAAGTCTCAGCTTAAAAGAATTAGAAAAAAAAACTGTCTTGATAAATATAGACCACACACTAAGAAGATGTGTGGCACTGGTGATCGCCCGGAAATTGATCAAACTAAAACGAAAGAAAAAAACAGAAATAAAAAGGAAGAAAGAAAGAAAGAAAGGAAAAAGAAAGTAGAAAGAATTCTACTAACTGGATGATAATTATTGAAATTACAGGAAGATGGATTGAAAAGTTAAGAAGAAAATTAAAAATGAAATTCGTTAAAAAGCGTTCTATATTCAAACACTAATTCAGATTTCTTTGGATGCAAGAGATAAGGAAAATTTAATTACTATTTTGAAGTGATCATGGACAATGAGGCTGGATGAGTCTGTTGATAGTAAAAATGTATAGACAGAAAAAAAGATAAAGTTGTGTTTTTGTGGAGAGTAGAAATCATTTTATTTCCATTTCCTTCCCAATTTTTGAGTGATCTGTTCTATGGAGAAATCACAGCAGGGAAAAGCTGATAAAGAAATTCTAATGACTGAAAATTGTTTTTCGTTATGCCATTTTAGATGTTGGATTCATCACCGGAAGCGAACTTGAGTTAACTACAGAGAAAGTGTTATGGGGAAACAAACCTATTCCTCAGATAATGGACTTTCCCTCCTACATTAATAAGAGTTAACAGGAAGTTAACGGGAAAAGTTCTGAGAAGTTCTAGGGAGTTCTTGGGAAGTTCATAGGAGTTCTTTAGAGTTCTATTAGAGTTCAGTAGAACTACTAACCAGTTGATATTAGTCGGCAGTTAGCCGAATACTAATGAGTCAGCATTCAGTGGAAGATTACCGAGTTCATAACATTTTAGGTACGTTAAGTCGACTAGCAACCGACATAACACGATTATAACCTTCAGTGCGAAAACTACTCCCCAACAGAAAGTGAGAGAAGGGAGAGAAGGGAGAGAAGGGAGAGGGAAATTAGGATCGACTATGTGAAGCTCTAATGTAAGATAAGGCGTGGAGGGAGTTAAAATAAAAAGAGCGGCTTCATTCTTTTAACCTCTCTAAAAAAACGGGCTCAAAAACGCCAAATTTGAAAAGCCACTTGAGTGAAGGTGTTTCGAAAATTTGTGATTTTAGCAGGGGATTGATTGATGCTAAGAGTAGAATACAACCAAACTCAAACCCTTGTATTGTGTCGTGGCTCGTACCATGTGACAACCGGTCACCCGGATGTACAAAAGACAATGTGCGCTTAGCAAGGGGGTGTTGTCATTATCAAGAACTTCGGGGTGTAACAACTACTACTGCGAGAGATTGTAAATATTGTATATTCATCTTGATTGTACCATTTTGTCAATAAAGTAGTTTATCTACTTTCTCTGTGTATCTCTTCATTCCACGATACAACACCTTCTTAATCCCAGTGCTACCGGATGCAGGATTTTATATCATGTGATTTTGAACAGATGACAGATATTGAGATATACGATTGAGAGAAAACCACATCCGCAGAAAACGAGAGACAGAGAGACCTCCTGACCAAGACCATGTGCCGATTGTGAGAACAGAAATTAGAAATTTAAGTTACTGCTAACACAAGGTGAAGGGCAGCCTAACACGTGTTGTCACTCCTGGTCAGAGTGTACCTTGAAACAACAGCAGTTAAGAGGTGGTTTCATGTTTCTCAAAACCTCTAATCTCCCAATCAGAGTCCCTGCTGCAGGATGTAGCTTATCGTCATGCCACAGGAAGAGAATTTGGATGAAACGGCGCCACCTCAATACACTGGACTGTGAACGACTGGTATTTTGGTAATATCTGTGGCAAAGTTTGTTCTTTTAGCAGATGTAATTATAAGCGGATGTGCGTTGTGGTGCAGTGGATATCGACTCAGAACGAGAGATCGTGGGGCCGAGTTCAATTTCCAGTTCAATTCCTTGCATTCACTTACGCACAAATACCCTTGGGAAAGGTATTAATCCGTCTCTTCCCTCCAGTTATGGGTTAAATAGTAGGACAGATTGGGTTCTATAGTCTTGGCTGGCAACCCGTCTACAACAAAAAGAAATAGCAACCTACTGCGGGATAATCTTCTGCCCAATCAGTCATCTCTCTTTCGAGACATGATCGCCCAAAGCGTTTATCACGTATGGCACTTAACTGAGTGAATTTTAATAATAACTATAATCATACTAATCATCACGATAATAATAAGCTAAAATGATAGAGAAACGTGCAACTGCTGCTAACACGAAAAATAATACAGGCATGAGAGAGAGATAGAGAGATAGATAGATAGAGAGAGGGAGAGAGAGAGAGAGAGAGAGAGAGAGAGAGAAAGAGAGAGAGAGAGAGTTTAGATTTTAAGCCAGAAATGTTTCCAATCCAGTGAAGCCAAGTCTGATGAAGTTAATTCTTTTAACACTCACGGTGTGCGTGGCAAACGAAGATTTTTTTCAGTTTTATCTGTTTTTTTTTCTTTTGCAGATATTTCTTTGTGATGTCAGAAAACCTTTTGCAAATTATTCGTTTTTCGTTGTGAATGCAGAGGCGGTTCGATGCGCTTGTCACCCTAGTTCGTTTGTATCACTCATGCCAAGCGGTGGACTGCGAAAAAAATAAATGAATAAATAAAAAAAAAAAGGAAAAATTACAAAGACCTATTTTGTCGGGCAGTTGCTCGGTTGAATTTCGCGGACGAAGTTCCACAAGAATTAACCGCAAAACGACAAGATATAAAGAAGAGAAGAATTGTTAAAATAGGCGGAATTGGAATACCAGACGTCTTCGACGCTTTTACGATTGTACTGGCAATTTTGTGCTGGCGATTACTGTGAATATTAAGATCTTTAAAAAAAGAAAGTCTTTTTATGCTACGATTTAACTCTTCTGTATCTGTCTGAAATATGTTATGCAGAAGAAGAGCCTTGTGGAATGAAGTGAAAATGCTGGTTAAGGAAAACACTGGAGAGACAGACGTCTGAAATAATCAACGCATATTCTAAGCAATGCAAATTTTTAGCATAGAAATAAATACGACATGGCATCCGCTAATTAAGAAAGACAAATGACAGCAAGTAGTTAGCAACAAAAGCCCGATCCAGATATTGGTAAATGTTCGTTTTAGGTACCGACAGCTTTCCTCCCTTCAAATTTATCCAAAATAGCTTTATTTCTGTGCAAATGTATATGCTGAACTCAAATCAACAATTAGCTATTGAAGAAATTTAACTTTTTTGCTTTGAAAGTCCATAAAAAACGAACTATATCTCGCACTTTTTCTCTCCCGTAACTTTCACGAAGTCATTTAATTAACTGCAGAATGACGTTATCCGTTGGCAGAATTTTTTGTCGAATTTTGGCCGATTTTTTTCCGTTACTGAAACTTCCGGCGATGTACTTCCTGTACTAAGAGTAACAAGTGTAGAAATACAATAGCGAATTACTTTAATTTCCGGAAGTACATCGCCGGAAGTATCAGTAAATGAAAAATAGACAAAAAGTCTGCCAAAATTCGTTCACATGCGCAGTACGTCATTCTGCAGTTAATTACATGACTTCCTGAGAGTTACAGGAGAGAAAAAGTGCGAGATATAGTTCGTGTTTTATGGACATTTAGATAAAAAAGGTAAGTTTCTTCAATAACTAACAGTCGATTTCAGTTCAGCATATACATTTGCACAGAGATAATGCTATTTTGCATAAATTTGAAGGGGAAAAGCGTCGGGACATACAACGAAAATTTACCCAGATATTTTGTGACACATTGGAATAGTAGGGGTGGAATTTCTTTTGGCACGACAGCTAGACGGAGCCTATCCCTCTGCAAGCTGGTTTGAATTCAGAGTTTTCCTGTTCCTAGGCTGTAGAACCCAGTCTGTCCTGCTATTTACTCATAGCTGGAGGGTGGAAATAAGAGATGAATGCAAAAGATTCGACTAGAAATCGAACTCGGATCTCCGATTCCTCAACCCGAACCGCTATCCATTATTTCTTCCCCAAAACAAACTTCCCTAAACAACCAAACAACAACAAAAGCAGCAGCAGCAGCAGTCAAACTATATCAGACAGCAGCAGCAGCAATAGATACAGGCTCTAAGTTCACTGTAGTAAATTGTCCTATGGTTCTGAGTTCAATTGCACTGAGTAGAAAGAGGCAAGCATTAACTAGGCAGTACTAAAAATAAGACATGAGTAGTAGAACAAAAATAATCTACTCACGTAGATGAAATAAACAGTTTTATTCAGAATTCTCTGTAGGTTATTAAGATGAATATAAACGTAGACACTACGGCCGAAACGCTGTGACAATAACAAAGTTGGGAACAAATAGTTAACAAAAGTTAAAATATAAAGAGCGTAAATATTGATAACTCCTCAGAAATTCTGACAGAAATGTCATGCAGGGCTATACGAATATTTTTTTTCTGTATGTGGATTAAAATCCAGCAGGTAAAAAAAAATTAAATACCTGGGAAGTGTTCTAACAGAAGACGGAAAGTGCAAAACAGAGATCCGAAGGCGAATTGGCATGGCGAAGGACGCGTTCCAGAAGCTCAGTAGAGTGTTAAGACACAGGAAACTTTCACTAGAAACAAAGAAAGTACTAGATTGCTATGTGATGTCAGTTGTTCAATATGGCAGTGAATGTTGGACAACATCAACAAAGATAAAGAAAAAACTAGAATCAGATGAAATGTGGTTCTACAGAAGGATGCTGTGGGTATCATGGACCGAGCATGTCAGCATTGATGAGGAGTTGGAAAGAATGCAAACGAAAAGGAAATTAATATTGAGCATCAAGAAGAGACAACTGAAGCTCATGGGGCATGCAATGAGGAAGGAGGGCTTGGAGAACCTGATACTAACAGGCCAGATAGAGACAGAGGAAAGCAGCGGATATCATATTTGAAGAGCCTGAGCAGGTGGATGACAGAACGGGGGCTGAGAGACGTTACAGGAGAAAGCGTGCTAAGAGCCACCAGGGATAGCGAGACGTGGAAGGCCATGATCGCCTACGTCTTGAAAGTACAAGGCACATAGAAGAAGGAAGAGAGATATGAATTATAGTGGTGGAAATGAGCATTTTTGTAATGTCTTTATTCTTCAGGGTCCTTTGCCCGTTCAGAAAACCCCCACAGAACTTCAAAGTTGCCATGACTGAAATAACACTGTAAACAGTGTTATTTCAGTCATAAGTGAAAAGCTTCTCCACATTATATATATATATATATATATATATATATATATATATAAATATGTGTGTGTGTTGTAATGCAGTGAATATCGGTTTAAAACAAGAAATCGGAGATGCGAGTTCGAATTCCAAATAACAGGACATATTGGGTTCTATAGCCTTGGTTGTCAACCAGTCTAACGCAGAAAGTAATGGCAACCTACTACGTGGAAAATATTTTGCCCAGTTAGTCATGTCTTGAAAGCGACAAGATCGCCCAAGCATGTATCACGTATGTCACTTTGACTGACTGAATAAGGGAGGACAGCTTAGATAACCTGATGCTCACAGGACGGATAGAGGAAAGGAGGGACAGAGAGAAGCAGCGTGAGACCTACTTTATGGGCTTGAGCAAGTGGATGACGGTGAATGGTCTGGGAGATATACCAAGGGAAAAATATTGAAACCGACAAATGATAGGGAAAAGTGTCGGGATATTCTTTTAAATATAGTTTTCACCGCCAAATTCCCAGTAGAGATTTTTGTTATCCTTCCATCCAAATCAAGGCAATAATGTTACTAAGGCGCATAGGATTACTGGAAGTGAAAGAAAATTAGAAAATATTAAGAGATAAAATTGGAAATCCAATCCTAAACAGGGAACAAGTACCTAAACCTTTATTACTGTGCAAAGGACGGATAATGTGTGGGAATCAGGCTAACCTATCTACTCTTATTTATCGATAAATTGAAGCAAACCAGGCCAGAAATTAGAAAAATATGATTAGTTTATCAGTTGATGGTTTATGGCCATATCACATTGAATACACCGGTTCTCGTTCGATCACCGAAGTTAAGCAACGTTGAGCCTGGTCAGAACTTAGATGGGTGACCACTTGGGAATACCAGGTACTGTAAGCGTTTAGTGACGGATGTGCGTTGTGGTGCAGTGGATATCGGCTCGGAAAGAGAAATCGGTGAGCCGAGTTCGAATTTCAGTTGAATACCCTGCATTCACTTAAGCACTGGTACCCTTAGAGAAAGTATAAATCCCTCCCTTCCCTCCAGTTATGGGTTAAATAACAAGGGTAGGACTTGGGGACCCTGCCCTTAAAAACAAATCCCAATGAATCTTGATACTCGAAAAGAAAAAAGTATTACTAGACACAAAACTTATATAAAACACAAAAATAAATTGTTGAAAGAAAAAGGTATTACCAGCAATAAACTTAACACATCACTCAAAAAGTTCTGGGCCTTATAAGACAACAACTTTTAGGCAAAATTAGACTTTATCCATCAACATAGTCTCCTTCTAGAGTGATAAACTGATTCTAATGCTTCTCTAACAATTCAATGTCTTTTTTGTTGAACGATTTGTCTTTGGCCTCAAAATACGCCTCAGTTTCCGATATCACTTCTTCATTGGAGCCAAATATCTTACTGTGACACGATAACTAGGCGTATATTAAGGTGGATTTGTAAAATATGTATTTTATTATAATAGATTAAAGTAGAAAATGGTTAAGAAGAGAAAATAGTTTAAAAACATGTGTTTCGTTTAACAAAAGTGAAAAAGAAGAGAAAAAAAAAAAACGCTTTTTCTTTTATAAGGAAATTTGTGGAAGAGAAAAGAGTATGAGATTACTGTTAAATCCTACCAGTCTTCCGGTAAATATTTGACTAAATGATTTGATGTGATAAAAGATAAAGTTTAGGAAATAGATTTTTGAGTGTCTTTATTGTATCTTGACCACACATTAAGAAAATAAAGAAAAGATGATAGAATTTTCGCTTTCTCCAGGCAATAAAAAAACGCCTGGTTACAAAGTGTCAGGGCTATGAAAACATCCGGCGGCCTTCCCAGGACGCTTTATTAAGATAAAAAGATAAAAAAAAAATCCTGGAAAATACGGGATGTCTGCCGGGATGTTTACACATCAAAAGAAGGAAAATTTAAGTACCTTGAAATTTTGGACTTACAGTCGCCAATGCTTATCGCCCGGGTGGTGGTGGGGGGTCTAGGCACTTCCGGATTATTTCAAATAAATGCAGGAGATTTTTCCGAGCCGATCAGTTAAGTTAGTTAGCGAGTTTCAGTGGAATTAGTCAGCCGGGAGTGTGCTTGAAGTAGAAAGTCCGTTCGTCTTGAGTCGGTCAGTTTGGCAATTGATCTCCATTAATTAGAGTTAGAGCTGTGTGTCACATTCGCCTGCCCCAACCGAAAAGGCTAGCTCTAAACGAAATAAAGCATCCTTTCAACTCATCCAAGTTGTGGAAGTTCGTTCCTTATAGTTTAATTTTGTGCCCCCAGCTTGAGACTCCGACTTTTTCAACAAACTCCCAGCAAACATCACAGCGTGGAAAACGGCCGCCGGAGAAATTGTTCAGACCGTCAACTGGGGTGTTACATTACTCTGGAGCTTTCTTGCAATCCGCTTTAGTGTGGAGAAATTTCTCTAAAGAAAACCTGATTCACTGTTTCGTGGAAAATGTTTTCACATCAAAATCTGTGAAATTTTACTCAGTTGGTATGGAAGAGATGACGGAGAAATGTTAACAGATCGTTGAAAATCATGATAAATATACAACTGAATAAATATAATTCTACTTCATATTTTCAAGAATATTGTTTATAAACAAAGGTAAATCTAAACTTATTTGTAAATGGAACTTTCTCTCTGTGTGTGTCTGTGCGTGTGTGTGTGTGTGTGTGTGTGTGTGTGTGTGTCCGTTACCTATAGACTCCGAAACGGCTGAACCGATTTTCTTGAAAATTTACACTGTTGTACTAAAAGCGTCTGTGAGTGTTCTTAGATAGGTTTTGTGTCGAGGTATCCCCGATAAATATCGAAAATCGATAATCGAAAAAATCGGGTTATAGAAGGAGTGGTCCGATTTTAATCAAATTTGATACACTCTTTGACAAAGACATAAGAAACGATATTCAGAAGTTTCAAGATTGCAGTTCTTATAATAGTGCAGAAAAGTTGATATCGATACCAGAAAATTAAAATTCGACTAACATCCATTCATTTTTCTTTCAGTCTACGGTTTCGCTTTAACTGGAAACAACTATTGCTTTTTAGTCTTTCGTGCCAACGTCCAAAGGGTCTGAGCTCCAGGACCATGGATTAGTTTTAAAGCTTTCATTACACCCGAGCAACGCCGGGCTATACTGCTAGTTGTTTATAACTCAATGTAATGAAAACATGTGATTTGTTTTCTTTCCTTATTAAATCGAGAATTTCTACTTAAGTGAAGGACTTCATTGTTTCGTTCATATTTATGAATGGTCACCACCTCGGAAGCATAATTAAATAAAAACGAATATTTATGGAGTTTTTCAGTGGATACTTGTAGCTGCAGCGAATCAAGTAAATGAGAAGGAGTTTCACAGGCGGGAAACTCGAGAAAAGAAAACGATAGATTAGAAGTGGCTGCTACATTTAACTTTTTACATGGTAAAAGAGTGGGACCTAAATGCCAATCTAGCAACACTTGGGGTACAAAGGAAAAAGCAGAGTTGTTAAAGCGTATAGTGACGGATGTGCGTTGTGGTGCAGTGGATATCGGCTCGGAAAGAGAAATCGGTGAGCCAAATTAGAATTCCAGTTGAATACCCTGCATTCACTTGTACCCTTGGGAATACCAGGTGCTGTAAGCATTCAGTGACAGATGTATGTTGTGGTGCAGTGGATATCGGCTCGGAAAGAGAAATCGGTGAGCCGAGTTAGAATTCCAGTTGAATACCCTGCATTCACTTGTACCCTTGGGAATACCAGGTGCTGTAAGCATTCAGTGACAGATGTGTGTTGTGGTGCAGTGGATATCGGCTCGGAAAGAGAAATCGGTGAGCCGAGTTAGAATTCCAGTTGAATACCCTGCATTCACTTGTACCCTTGGGAATACCAGGTGCTGTAAGCATTCAGTGACAGATGTATGTTGTGGTGCAGTGGATATCGGCTCGGAAAGAGAAATCGGTGAGCCAAGTTAGAATTCCAGTTGAATACCCTGCATTCACTTGTACCCTTGGGAATACCAGGTGCTGTAAGCATTCAGTGACAGATGTATGTTGTGGTGCAGTGGATATCGGCTCGGAAAGAGAAATCGGTGAGCCGAGTTAGAATTCAAGTTGAATACTCTGCATTCACCTAAGCACTGGTACCCTTGGGAAAGGTATTAACCCGTCTTTTCCCTCTAGTTATGGGTTAAATAACAAGGGTAGGATTTGGGGACCCTGCCCTTAAAAACAAATCACAATGAATCTTGATACTCGAAAAGAAAAATGTATTACTAGACACAAAAACTTATATAAACAACAATAAATTGTTGAAAGAAAAAGGTATTACCAGCAATAAATAAATAAAGTTTAGTTGGCAATAAATGGCCCGCCAAGGTGTTGATTTGCCATAAAAACAAAGCAAGCAACCAATCAATCTTTTACATTCAGCTACTCGTTGCATCTTAATGACTATCTTGCTTTGCTTGGGATAAAAGGATTAAAAATATATATAATTATATGATAGCTTATTAGTGACGTCAAAAATGGTGACTAATTTAAGCAAGCAATTTTGCAGCTACCAATATCTTTGCAGCTACCAATGATATAAAAAGTCTTTATATTTCTCTCTCTCTCTTCTTGTTTATGTTCAATATTTCTTGAGAATTAAACTAAAAATAAAATTAATTTAAGTTGACAATTGATTCTCTGTCTTGCCTCTAGGCAATGAATAAAAACAGTTTTGATAAATAAAACCGATTTTTAAGTTTTTTAAAACCAAATCTTTACCCAGTACAAATCCAAAAAATCACTCACGGCAGGTCACTAAATGATGTAGTTATATGGACATAACAAATAAAATGTGTCTATTATGTAGGATCATGTTTACTCTAGACTTGAAAAAGTAGTGTTTGGAAAGCATTCTCTCGGGAGTTTATTTCACAAAGTAGCATGAAGAAGTTGTCTGAATAGAACTTCTTTCTAACCAATGGAAGGGGATTAGGATGGATCGCCCCAGTGTTTATGGTATTGTTTGTAAATATCTTAACTGGCGGATGTAAATAATATACTTAGATATAGTATATTTCTTTAACTCTGCCGACGGTCAAATCACGCTAAAAGCACCTCTTCCTGTTCGATCACAGAAATTAGCAGCGGTGATCACGTTTAGTATTTAGATGCGTGATCAGTGGATGCAATAAAATACAAAATGTTTTTTTTATCTATAAATAACGCATAATGTCGTAAGATCCAAATGTTTATCTGCAAAGTCAATTGCAATAGAAAAGTTTCTTTAAAAATATTTCTACTCATATTTCTCTTACTAGTCTAGAGGAAATATTTGTGGCCTTCTGTCAAAACTAGACAATATATTTTGTAAATAACTATGAGATTTCATGTTGGTCAAACTACATAAAAAATAACTAGAAATATTTGTATTTGTTTGACATTTTTTCGAGTGTTTATTGAGTCCTGGGCATGACAGTAAACTGCATCCAGCAGCAAGGCCTCTGATTGGGAGGTTGTGAAAAGCATAGAACCACCTCTTAATTGCTGTTGTTCTCAGGTCCACCCTGACCCACAGTGGTAGTACCTGTTAGGGTCCCAGCTGTGGGCGAATAGTTAATTAGGTCCAAAACACGATGAAATTATAAAAATACACTTTTACAGAAATGCATAAAATAGACTTTTATAGAAAAATATAGTTTTAAAGAAAAAATTATTACCATAACACATTTTTGAAGGAAAAAAAATTCTCAGCAAAACATGTTTGAATACAAAACTAGAAGACATTTTCAGTTTTCTAAAGTAAAAAAAGAATAAAAACAAAACAATTTCATTAAAATATGACTAAATCAACCTTCTCACTATAACCGAACATTAAAAAAATACCTTAAACCCCACTTTTTTGGCATTAAATAACCTACAGGGGTTGATATGCTGTTAAACAAAACTCAAACTCAAAACTCAAACTCAAAACTCAAACTCGAGTGTTTATTATCCGTTCGAATTTTAGATGGCATGTCTTTTTTGCCTTTCAGATTAAAATCTTTATACAGCGTTAATTGACGTCTTGACTGTTTTCCCCCTTATTTAATTGTCGATTACCGGTATATTTTATCGACCTATCGATACTTTTTGTAATCTTCCCGGCATATATGTTGTGAATAAATATTTAGAATTTGGCATTCAACAACAATTCTGCTATCCAAATTTCAAAGAAAGAAAAAAAAAAAAGAAAAAAGAAAGAAAAACCAAACAAACAAACAAAAAAACTAAGGAACGATCAATCAGATGGAGTTGTGTGCGTCTCTTTTGAATAAAACTGTGTTTCCAAATCTCTTTTAATCATAGATGACAGAGATGTCATTATACGAGAGAGAATGGCCAAATAGCATTTTGGCAAACGTACTGTGGTTTTTGTTTCAACTCTTGGTTATCAACCCTTCAGTCAGTGCAACAATCTGTCACAGCAGTATTCCACCATCATTCTTTTTCGCGAGTTTTGGCAAGACATATTCATAAAAGAAAAAACAAACATAAAAAAACTAGATTCTTTATTCTCATTACTAGCAGTATAGCCTGGCGTTGCTCGGGTGTAATGCAATCTTTAAAACTAATCCATGTCCTGGAGCTCAGACTCTTTGGACGTTGGCACGAAAGATTAAAAAGCAATAGTTGTTTCCAGTTAAAGCGAAACCGTAGACTGAAAGAAAAATGAATGGATGTAAGTCAAATTTTGATTTCCTGCTATCGATATCAAATCAGTTTTTTTCGTTGTAAATGGAATTTTGAAGGCAAAATAAGTCCTCTGAGTAAATGGTATCATGGCTGAGCCTAAGAACTACAATTATACCTACTTAGAGCCAAACCCGAAGCAAAAACTAAAATAAAAGGGTTGAAAAAATTCAGACATACAGGCAGATAAACACACACACACACACACACACACACACACACACACACACACACACACACACACAGACATCTTGCCTTTTATATATATATATATATATATATATTATCGATTTTCTGCACTATTATAAGAAGTGAAACCTTGAAGCTTCTGAATATCGTTTCTTATGTCTTTGTCTATGAGTGTATCAAATTTGATTAAAATCGGACCACTCTTTCTATAACCCGATTTTTTCGATTATCAATTTTCGATATCTATCGGGGGTACCTTGACACAAAACCTAGCTAAGAACACTCGCAGACGCTTATGGTACAACTGTGTAAATTTTCAAGAAAATCGGTTCAGCCGTTTCGGAGTCTATAGGTAACGGACACACACGCACACACACACACACACACACACACACACACACAAAGTTCCACTTATAAATAAGTTTAGATGTTAAACATTATTCTGAAGTTTTTTTGTAGATATTAACTAGTAAACAGTAGAATAAAATACTGGAAGAAATGTTGAAATCAGTAAAAGACTGTTTCCATAATCTCGGAGGCTTCGAATAAAATATCACGAGCTCATGTGACTTTATTTATTTTAAGAATCTATCACCGTGCCTTCTCTCTGCTTGTCTTTCTTTCATTGGAAAGGGATCAATATATCTCCACTAGTAGCCATGATTAAAATAATCTTTCTTCTTCTTCTTCTTCTTCTTCTTCTTCTTCTTGTGGCGTGTCCTGCTAGGGCATACGCAATCATGGCTCTCCACAATTTCTTGTCCTTTGTTGATCTTAATATTTTTTCTTTTTGTTATTTCTCCCAAAATTTGTTCATCAATTTAGTCAAGTATGCTATGCATTGTTTGCCACAGTCCCTCTTGTCTTCAATCTGTCTTGTGGTGATCAAATTTTCCAAGCCCTCTTTTCTCAGTTGTATCGTTTTTATTTCCATTTTCTCTAGACCTTTCTCGTTTCGCACATATTCGATCCATGTTATCCCCAGAATTCTGATTAGAGCCGCATTTCTGTTGCTTCAAGTCTCTTCTTCATCCTTGAGGAATTTGTGTAGTATTCACTGTTATACAGAAGGACAAATATAGCGTAACAGTTCATATTCTTTTCTTTGTTTCTAACAAAGTTTTCCTGTTTCTTAGTATTGCCCATCACTCGATAGATTTACCACTCGAGACTGAAGAGATTCTACTTGACCATTGGTTAATGAAGTCAATCAGCGTGATTGCCCACACAGTGACGGTCTTTAAAGAGTTGGATGAACATGTGTATGTTTGTTTTTAATTTCAAAATTTTATCGCCCACACGTAACGATATTATCAAGACACCTAAACTCTTGACTAATCGACTCTGGTGAAATTCGAACCAGGTTCTTATTCGGCCACGTGCCCACCTATGAATGTTTGAATGCATTCGAAAGATGCAAATTATATTTTGTCTTAGCGACCGAGGAGAGTTACGAATTATTTCAGTGACGAAGTAAAAAGCAATTCTGAAAAAAAAAAAATTAATGATGCCAATTACCTCAGGTTCCCATGTTTGATTGATGATAATTTTTTTGATAACAGAACGTTTGATATGCCCGATCAAAAGCTCTTCTTTGCTCCAACTGTTTTGTAATATTTTTTATTTTATAAACACCCTTCAATTATGTTTATGAAGGAAAAGCCATAAGATGTAAACCGAATCATTTATGACATGTTTTAAACCAAATTATAAACAACAAATTCTTCTAAAAAATTCACGACACAAAGTGATACATTTATTTAATGAATTCAGGTACTGGTAGAATCATTTCACCAGAAAGAAACAGAAATATGTTTTTTTTACAGTTAAAATAGCTAAACTTTTATTTACTTCGGGAGCATAAAACTTAAATATTCAGATAGAAATACAAAATGTTCTTTCGATCTGCAAGTATCTGAGAATAAACATCAGATGGTCATTAATGAAGTATAGCTATGTTTGGCACAGGGCCACTCGTAATACTGAGCCTAGAGAGGATCAACGTTTTTCTTCTTCTTCATGTGGCCTGTCCTGTTAGGACGTACGTTATCATAGCTCTCCAAAATTGCTGACCTTTGTCCTTTTCCAACATTTCACAAAGCTATCGTTCACATGTGATGATATTATCAAGACGTCAACACCCTTGACTAATCGACTCTAGTGAAATTGATTCATTAGAATGAATTGATTTGTTTGTTTAACGGCATATCAACTCCTATGGTTCGTTTAATAATGAAATTTAATTTTCTTGCGAGCTTTGAAGTAATAAAAATATATGTTATTCTGCTTTCACAATTGAATACATGGTAGTTGATACTCAGGTTTTGTGCATATTTGTGTGAACATAAATACTACAGGCAGTGATACGTGTGATTTCTGCTATAGTCTTGTGGAAGTTATATTTTAGAATATAGTTTGATTTCTTTAAGAAATTTTAGAATATTATATGGATTAATGTCATGAAAGAGTTCTATAATGTTGAGTGATGTATCGTTGGTGTTTTCTATAGATATATATAGATAGTATTTTTTTATGTAAGAATGTATTGCTGGCATTTTTAAACTAAAATATATTTTTATACTTTCACAGGATTTTTTTGTCGTTATTTACCTATAGCTTGGACCCAAACAGGTGCTACAACATCTGGTTACGGTGAACCTGGGAACAGCAACACACTCCTCAAAACCTTCAATCTCCCGATCAGAGGCCTTGCTGCCGGATGTAGTTTATCGTCATACCCAGGTTAAGATCTGTGATGTCAGATTGTTATCTTTGGCATGCTAACAAGGTTACTAGTTCAATAACTTTTATTATTACTCTAAAGATTATTTTATAGTTTTACAGACAATTTTTGATTGGACAGTTTTGGGGTCTTCGGAGATCACGCGTGTTTCTGGGCATGCCTGAGACATTCAACCTCAAACACATTGCATTCCAACCTTTTTAAGTTCCTCTACTCTGTACGATTTAAAGTCTGTTTTTCCCAACACTGCACCTCCGTGTGCAACACATTCATACCTACATGCATAAAATAGGCACAGTATTAAATTAGCAGTAATAACTAATCCTGAAATAGATATGCCGTAACAAATTAAAAAGTTATATGGCAGAACTGAATTTTTATCGTAGATCTTACCAATCTCAGACGACTTTTCATTAAGTGGAGGAATTATATCTTTTCACTCAAGGAAACCATTTTAAGGGCTTTCTTTGGCACATGTTTTATTGATTCATTGATTCGTATTCGACAGTTTATTAACCTTTTACGGGTTATTTAAAGTCCGAAAATATTTTTAGACTGAAAGAATTATTTTTTGTTTTATACGGTTTATCAATTTTTTACAGGTTATTTAAAGCCAGAAAATATTTTTAGATTGGAAAAAATTTTTTTTGATATATTGATACAATTATTTTTAATTAATTCATAGCTGGGGAAGAGGTTGATTCATGCCTTTCCCAAGAATATTTGCGCTTAAGTAAATATAACAACCCAAACGGATATTAGAACTCGGCCCTCTTGTTTTGTTATTAAATGACATTGTGACAATAAAACATATTTTTTAAAAAACATTCATCTCATCACAAGTAAGGCGATAAAGTCACTAGGATGCAGGGGACGACGGGAAGTGAAATAGAATAAAAGCTTTAATGTGTGGGGGGAAGGATAATAAGGGTAGAGTATTTAGTAAATATCTTTAGATTGAAAGACATTTTTAGAGATAATGACGATTTGCTGATACATATCTGTTGTGGAGCAGTTTTCGCACTGAAGGTTATAATCGTGCTATATTGGTTGCTAATCGACTTAACGCACCCAAAATGTTAGGAACTTCGTAATCTTCTACTGTAAGCTGACTCCTTAGTATTCGGCTAACTGCCGAATAATATCAACTGCCTAGTAGTTCTACTGAACTCTAATAGAAATCTAAAGAACTCCCATGAACTTCCCAAGTACTTCCTGTTAATTCTTCTTAATATAGGAGAGTCCATTATCTGAGTAATGTAGAGCATTGCATCGTTCTTTGATACTCCCAATTCTATAGTCGAACTCCAGGATTTTCACGTCCTTTCAGGACGTGGGTGATAATGTCTGTCCAAAACTTTCTGTCCTTTTTTAACTCTAAATAAAGCGTGTTTTTTTACAATGTCTCTCAATTTCGTTGATACGATCTATTTGCACAAGCTTGTCAGGTAAGTGTCCCGCTTCATTCTACCGTCCATTTTGGTTTTAATGTCTCGTGTGAATGTCAAATTATCCAAGCCAACTTCCTTTATTATGGGTTCCAGAGATTTCAACTGTCTTTTTCTGATTGTATATATAAGCGTGTTTTTGTTTCCCTTTTTATGATGACTTATTTGTTGCTTCCAGGCTCAGTTTATAGATGACCAGTATTCTTCTATAGAATCATATTTCTTTTGTCGAACATTCAGTAAAATATAGGGGCATTCATATTACATTGTTGTGGAGTAGTTTTCGCACTGAAGGTTATAATCGTGCTATGTCCGTTGCTAGTCGACTTAACGCACCCAAAATGTTAGGAACTTAGTAACCTGTGGAATTCCCTTCCACATGCTTGCTTCCCCGACAGCTACAATCTCCAGGAGTTTAAATGTAAGGTCAATAGACACCTCCTAACACACTAACTCGCATCCATTCTCTCAAACACTCTTCCCAGCTATCCAACCTTCATCCTCGGTTCCACTACCCGTCTATCACCCTCCTTCTGACATTTCCTATACCTAACCACTCTTTCTCATCACCTTCCCCTATGTAGCCCCTTGCGCAAGAGGGGCAGTGGAATGCCTTGCTTGGGGTGAAATGATTAAAAAATAAATTCTTCAACTGAAAGTTGACTCTTTAGTATTCGGCTAATTACCGACTAATATCAACTGCCTAGTAGTTCTACTGAACTCCAATAGAACTCTAAAGAACTCCTATGAACTCCCAAGAACTCCTAATAACTTCTCCCGTTAACTTCCTGTTAACTCTTATTAATATAGGAGGGAGAGTCCATTATCTGAGGAATAGGTGTGTTTCCCCATAACATTATCCTACTCATTAACCCATAGCTGAGGGAGAGAAAAGGGGGAATCATATCTTTTCCATATAACTACAAGTCCAAAATATTAAGCTGAAATCTTAAATTGACATCTTCTTAAATAGCCTCGTCAGATCGAAACTTTCATACTGTTGCCATAAATGGGGTCAAACCCGTTCAGAATTATCCAAACTGTTTACTGTAGAGACCAGAATTCTAAGAACAATAGTTACAATTGCTTTAAGCGAGTGAAACCGATGGGTTTCAGCTGAGACCACACTTTTTCTAACCTTGTGGATTGGCGCAACAGAATCGTAAACTAATAGCTGTACCTGATAACAGAATTCGTAAACTAATAGCTATCGCTGTACCTGATAACAGAAATCGTAAACTAATACCTGTACCTGATAACAGAAATCGTAAACTAATAGCAATCGCAGTACATGATAATATAAATCATAAACTAATAGCTGTACCTGATAACAGAAATCGTAAACTAATAGCAATCGCTGTACCTAATAACAGAAATCGTAAACTAATAGCTGTACCTGGTAACAGAAATCGTAAACGAATAGCAGTCGCTGTACCTGATAACAGAAATCGTAAACTAATAGCTGTACCTGATAATAGAAATCGTGAACTAATAACAATCGCTGTACCTGATAACAGAAATCGTAAACTAATAGCAATCGCTGTACCTGATAACAGAAATCGTACAGAATCGTAAACTAATAGCTGTACCTGATAACAGAAATCGTAAACTAATAGCAATCGCTGTACCTGATAACAGAAATCGTAAACTAATAGCTGTACCTGATAACAGAAATCGTAAACTAATAACAGTCTCTGTACCTGATAACAGAAATCGTAAACTAATAGCAATCGCTGTACCTGATAACAGAAATCGTAAACTAATAGCAATCGCTGTACCTGATAACAGAAATCGTAAACTAATAGCAGTCGCTGTACCTGGTAACAGAAATAGTACAGAATCGTAAACTCATATCTGTACCTGATAACAGAAATCGTAAACTAATAGCAATCGCTGTACCTGATAACAGAAATCGTAAACTAATAGCAATCGCAGTACCTGATAACAGAAATCGTAAACTAATAGCAGTCGCTGTACCTGGTAACAGAAATAGTACAGAAGCGTAAACTCATATCCGTACCTGATAACAGAAATCGTAAACTAATAGTAATCGCTGTATCTGATAACAGAAATCGTAAACTAATATCAGTGGCAGTACCTGATAACAGAAATCGTACAGAATCGTAGACTAATAGCTGTACCTGATAACAGAAATCGTAAACTAATAGCAATCGCTGTACCTGATAACAGAAATAGTACCTAATCGTAAACTAATAGCTGTACCTGATAACAGAAATCATAAACTAATAGCTGTACCTGATAACAGAAATCGTAAACTAATAGCAGTCGCTGTACCTGATAACAGAAATAGTACCTAATCGTAAACTAATAGCTGTACCTGATAACAGAAATCGTAAACCAGTAGCTGTCGCTGTACCTGATAACAAAAATCATAAACTAATACCTGTACCTGATAACAGAAATCGTAAACTAATAGCTGTACCTGATAACAGAAATCGTAAACTAATAAAAATCGCTGTACCTGATAACAGAAATCGTAAACTAATAGCAATCGCTGTACCTGATAACAGAAATCGTAAACTAATATCAGTGGCTGTACCTGATAACAGAAATCGTAAACTAATACCTGTACCTGATAACAGAAATCGTAAACTAATAACAATCGCTGTACCTGATAACAGAAATCGTAAACTAATAGCTATCGCTGTACCTGATAACAGAAATCGTACAGAATCGTAAACTAGTAGTGTACCTGATAACAGAATTCGTAAACTAATTGCTATCGCTGTACCTGATAACAGAAATCGTAAACTAATACCTGTACCTGATAACAGAAATCGTAAACTAATAGCAATCGCTGTACCTGATAACAGAAATCGTAAACTAATAGCTATCGCTGTACCTGATAACAGAAATCGTACAGAATCGTAAACTAGTAGTGTACCTGATAACAGAATTCGTAAACTAATTGCTATCGCTGTACCTGATAACAGAAATCGTAAACTAATACCTGTACCTGATAACAGAAATCGTAAACTAATAGCAATCGCTGTACCTGATAACAGAAATCGTAAACTAATAGCAATCGCTGTACCTGATAACAGAAATCGTAAACTAATAGCAATCGCTGTACCTAATAACAGAAATCGTACAGAATCGTAAACTAATAGCTGTACCTGATAACAGAATTCGTAAACTAATAGCTATCGCTCTACCTGATAACAGAAATCGTAAACTAATACCTGTACCTGATAACAGAATTCGTAAACTAATCGCAATCGCTGTACCTGATAACAGAAATCGTAAACTAATAACAATCGCTGTACCTGATAACAGAAATCGTAAACTAATAACAATCGCTGTACCTGATAACAGAAATCGTAAACTAATATCAATCGCTGTACCTGATAACAGAAATCGTACAGAATCGTAAACTAATAGCTGTACCTGATAACAGAATTCGTAAACTAATAGCTATCGCTCTACCTGATAACAGAAATCGTAAACTAATAGCTGTACCTGATAACAGAAATCGTAAACTAATAGCAATCGCTGTACCTGATAACAGATATCGTAAACTAATAGCAGTCGCTGTACCTGATAACAGAAATAGTACCTAATCGTAAACTAATAGCTGTACCTGATAACAGAAATCGTAAACTAATAACAATCGCTGTACCTGATAACAGAAATCGTAAACTAATAGCAAATTCTGTACCTGATAACAGAAATCGTACAGAATCGTAAACTAATAGCTGTACCTGATAGCAGAAACCATGTCACTTGAGGATTTTCACCAGCAGCAGCTAAAATGTTTAGTACATATAACTCTAAGTGTATATAACATAATGAAGGTGATGACATTCCACATTATTTCGAAGAGAAGATTTCAAAGAAAATCTCCCATCGATACTCGAAAGAGCGATAACAACTACTGGACTATTTTCTTTTTTTTTTTTCCTGAAAAATTATTTCAGAAAAAATATTTATAAATATCAATCGACATCAATACTAGCTGCTCAGTTAATGAAGAAACCTCTAATAGTACCATTGTTAGTTATGTAATTTTGTCACTTTGAACGGAATGTAAAAATCGCAATGTAAACTGGTTAACGGATACAACCCCTGTATTTTGCTTCAAGTGTACATACTCCAGTCAATTCTTGTAAAACAATAAGTAATAACACGCTGCCAAATATCTAAAGAGATTCTTGACATTTCGTTTTCAGTGCTCTCACGATCGCCAACCGAATTCCCAGATGAGTGAAGAGTAATCAAAGAACACAGAAAACGCGAGCAAACAGCGTGAAAACGACATTAAAAGAAACAACAGACGCACACTTAATGGAACGTCTCTCTCGGCTTAAGTCAGGCTCATTTAAAAGAGAAGCTCGAAGAAGCGGCGTGATTCAACAAGAAACGTACAAAAGGGAATTGTTCAGGTTAAACAAACCTGATTTAGGGCCCGCACTGTATTGATCGAATATCTGAATCTATCTTCTTTTGTTTATATTGTTTGCTAAATCGATGGCGTTCAATGTGTTTAAGTAGAGCTAGGTTCCTGAAGTCCCATCAGTAATTTTCAGTTGAGATAACAAATACTTTTCGCGCGCGCGCGCACACACACACACACACACACACACACACACACACACACACACACACACACACACATCTATCTATCTATTAGATTATCAACTATCTATTTAAAATAATAATAATTTTATGGTAAAATATTTCTGTCAGGAGCACGAAATCTTACAAGAAACATGCTAAAATGCCACTAAGAGGAGAACCCATCACTGAACCAATATTTTAGAGACGTTGCTGGTGAGGGTGACAAAACACTGATTAGTATTTAATTGGCACATTATTTTATGTGCGAAGAAGTAATTTTATTTTTGATTCCATTGGTGTTTTTATAACTTTGAGCATTTATTTACAAAACATTTGTATCCAAGATTTTATATCTAAAATGGCCATACACTTGTCTTTAATATATATTAGTAACATCTGAGTTTTTATGTGTGAGTAAATAATTGTTTTTGAATGATGAAGATAAAATTTTAGCTAACGTACCAGCTAGTTTATGTGGCACATTACCTACTCCTCACATTATGAGTGTCATCTATCTATCTATCTATCTATCTATCTATCTATCTATCTATCTATCTATCTATCTATCTATCTATCTGTGAGCGTGTGTGTGTATGTGTGTGAGTGTGTATGTGTGCATTTGAGTGTGAATATCTATTCCAGATCTGTTCGGGAGTGACATAGTCATTTAGTACTAATATCAAATATCCTTCTTCAAATAATGGTAATTAATTTTAGGTCAAAACACGGACTATTGCCTGTAGAAAAGATACGTAGTAGGAAAATATGACGGGCGTCTTTATAAATACATCGTTTCAAAAATAAACTTTCTCTTCTCTTTTTAACCGCTCATGCTTAGGTTAGAAAACTAACAAAAAAGTGCCTCTGAAGGTGTTTTCTTCGCTCAGAAACGTAGATTTCTGTTAAAGAACGAAATGTGTTTATCCACAGCTAGACATTGATCACTATCCGCTTTTACGATTGCCATTAATCGTCATACACCACCACCACCACCACCACCATCTCCATCAGGCTCGTGACTTCTAGCGTTCGTAGAGTCGCTAGGCAGCTAAAACTCTGGACAATTCTCTTCACATATCTGGGTTTGAAAACAGCAGAAATATTCATTCATACGTAGCGTGTCTTGGACAGATAGACCTGGTAGAGAGCATCCCTCTCTTGATCAGACAACATCCGATGTCTTCACATCAAATGTCTCCACTTGGTCACTTAATATTTCATTCTACTGAAGACTCATCCATAGACATCAGTTTAAGAGAGAGGCTTCATCACAGCACCGGATTTACTGTTCTGTCCTATGTGCAGATTTTATCTAAAGTTGGTCGGAACTAACCGTAATTAACATCTCTCAGTTGAAATCCCCATTACTCGGAAATACTATACATATAGATCTAAACTTATTTATAAATTAAACTTTGTGTGTGTATGTGTGTGTGTATCCGTTACCTATAGACTCCGAAGCGGCTGAACCGATTTTCTTGAAAATTTACACAGTTGTACTATAAGCGTCTGCGAGTGTTTTTAGCAAGGTTTTGTGTCGATGTATCCCCGATAAATATCGAAAATTGATAATCGAAAAAATCGTGTTATAGAATGAGTGGTCCGATTTTAATCAAATTTGATAGACTCATAGACAAAGACATAAGAAACGATATCCCAGAAGTTTCAAGGTTGCACTTCTTATAATAGTGCAGAAAATCGATAATATATATATATATATATATCGATACCAGGAAATCAAAATTTGACTTACATCCATTCATTTTTCTTTCAGTCTACGGTTTCGCTTTAACTAGAAACAACTATTGCTTTTTAGTCTTTCGTGCCAACGTTCAAAGAGTTTGAGCTCCAGGACCATGGATTAGTTTTAAAGCTTTCATTACACCCGAGCAACGCCGGGCTATACTGATAGTACACTTAGAGTTCAGAGGCAATGAACTAATGTCGTTTTTATGAAGCCATCGAAGCTTCCTCACAAATTCTTTAATTTAATCCACCGTTTGAAATTCTTTCCTATCAACCGTGTAGCTAGATGTCGCATTGAGCCAAATCTTGCTAGTATGATGAGATTACTTTTTTCATTTTACTCCAAGTAAGGTGATAAAGACACTAAGACGCAAGGCCCTGAGAATGAAAGAATCTGAGAATATGTTAAACTTAAACGGACCATTGTAAATAGTTAATATTTTTACACACTCCTCATCCGTCGGAATTTGTAAATAAGCTTCAGTCAAGTTTAATCTAGAAACTATTTTCATCCATTCATCTTTGCAAATATATCTTCTGCTGAAGGTAAAAGGTAATTATACAGTTTCAGGCATTCATTTAAAACTGTGGAGTAGTCGCTGCAGTCCCTGATTTTATTCATTTTTCTTATGTATTCGGTTGTTCTCGTCCATTGACTGTAATTTGTTTTTTCGAGACGTTCCAAGTCTTTATCTATGTCTTCTAGTGCGACGAATGGTACCAGTCACTTAGGTTGAAACACTGGAATTACCTTTCCTTTTAATTCAAGTTTTGTTTTAACCTTAGAACGAAATCCTAGGCCTTCTGAAAAAATATCTGGGAATCTTGCCTTTGAACATCGTTTAAAATTTTCTTTGTAAATAGATGTTCCAACATCATTGTTACATAACGTGTTTAGAGGAATATTGAATAAAACAAGATCCTCTATCCAATCAGTACTAAAATGATTCTGGTTTGCTGCATGACATAGGAGATTAATTTTCTCTCTTTTCTAGAAAAACCAAAGTTTAAATAAATTTCACCAAGAAATTCAAGCTTTTTGCCTGATATGCCTTTGGAAATCTTTTTTTAGAGCTGCATTATGCCGGTCTATCTATTTTATTCCATGTATTTAGGTTAATAATCGTCACGTATGATCCCATGTCAATTTGCATTTTTACTTTTGTGTCATTCAATCGGACGTTTATGAATTTTCTCTTTTCTGCAACTTTTGGCATGGTCTAAGAAACCATATTTTTGGGTTTTCTTTAAAAAAAAAAATTTTTTTTATACATAAATAACTTTTATGACTCTTATAACCACAATTGAAGCATTTTTTTTAATCTTTGGATGAACAATCCTTGTATAGATGTAACTGACCACAACCATAACATGGATTTATTTTAACTTTCCTACTTTGTGGTTTTACTTATCTAATAAATGATATGTTCCGTTGTTCAATATTTTTGGTATGTATTTTTAAGTTTACAATACTCTGTAATTCATCAGCCAGTTTTTGTAGCGTTATTTCATGGTCTTGTTCTAAATTTGTTAAGAGTCTTGCATGTACGTCTGCTTTGCGTAGTGAAGTTAGTCCTAGTACAAAAATTAAACCCTTGAACATACACGTTCTTAATTCATTCAGTCGAAACATTTCACACTTTGTATTTACTATAATTGCGTACTTCGCGTAGTCATCATCATCGTTTTTTGATGAATTTAAGCAACACCATCGCGTGTTGAATACGTTCTCTAAATATTTTACACAATATCTGGATAGTTTCATTTGGTAGAATATAGTTTCTGTATTTTTCGTGTTCTGAATCACCAGACTTAATAGTAAACAAATATCCCCTCAAACCCGTGATAATAAGTATCAAATGTAACCTCTTCTTCAGGGTTATATGTAAGCTTTCTAATTAATTTAAACACAGCATTCTGCGAAAATGTATCTGGTTTATCTGGGCTTGTTTCTGTTTTTGAAAAAATTCAAAAGTATAGCAAGTTGTCTTTCTTGTAGTTTTTGAGCTAATTCTTGTTATTTAAAAAATTGTTTTTGTGCTAATTATTGTTCAAGAAATTATTTCTGGAAGTCCTCTATTTTTAATTTTGCTGTTATTCTTGATTATTTTCAAATTGTCGTCAAACTGCTCGTTTTTGTCAGTAAATCTGTACGAATGTTTTTGGGCAAAACTGCTATCCCAGTTTTCGACGCCAAAACTGTTATTATTATTATTATTATTAATCGTTTCACCCCCAAGCAAGGCGGTAATGCTACTGATGTGCAAGGGGCTGCATAAGAGAAAAAGATTAGATAAAAGGAGAGTAAAGAGAAAGACGAACCAGTTATAGTGGGTGTCAGAAAGGGCAAGAGAAGGATTGAAATACTGGTGTAATGACAGTTGCAAACGTAGAGATAAATGAAAAGATATACAGGGTGACGTAGAAAGAACTAGAGTCAAGTGGATAAGAGATGAGTACTGACATTGCATTTAAATTTTTGAACGTTGTAGTCGTCAGGAAAGTAAGAATATGGAAGAGAGTTCCACAGGCAGGAAGTGCAAGAAAAAAGCTTATGGAGTAGAATTGTCGTCTGCATTTGGTTGATCTAACTGTAAATAGGTGGGACTCAGTTGTCAGTCTGGTTGCACGAGTAAACTCCAGTGATATTAGTTTATCGGAGCAGAAGCCATGAAAATATTCATAGAACAGACAGAGGGGAGCCCCATCACGTCGGTTATAATGTGGCTGGAGTCGAGCCGCCAGATCGGTACCTATCACATTACTGATTCTCCTTTGGAGCTTGTTGAGAACACTGAGATGAAGAGCGGGGGCGCCTGACCAGTATTTCATGCACGGACGGATTGTTGATTTGTAGATGTGCAAGATAGATTCAGACGGAAAAAAATATCCTGGCCCGACTCAGTGACCCAATCTTCCTAGCAGCGGATTTAGCTATTGACTCAATGTAATGATTTCACTTGAGATTGGAAGATAGATTAAGGCCGAGGAGGAGCAGTGTATTGCTCTCAAGGAGACTTGCTTTGTCGATACTAATGGAAGGCAGGAGAGGTTGCCTGTTATGATTGACAGACAGCAGCTTCGTCTTAGACGCATTTACAAGCCACTTCTTTCCTTACTCTACCACTGAGTGTAGATCCCTCTCAAGATCAGCAGCGAGGTTATGTTTGTCCGCCTCGCCAGATTTGTTACTGATGCAGGAGTAAATTGTGGTGTCATCTGCGTAGATGACTACTTGGGGCTTGGTCACTTCTGGGAGATCATTTATGAAAATAAGGAAGTGTGTCGGCCTATGATAGAGCCCTGAGGGACACCAACGTTTGTACAGTAGGATGTGGAAGCATGCCCATTCAAGTCAATCTTCATTATGCAGTTAGAGAGGAAAGATTGAATCAGATCAAGCAAGGGTCTGGTGATACCATAAGCCCGTAGCTTGCGTAGAAGGCCAGCGTGCCAAACCCTTTCAAAAGCATTGGAAATTTCCGGGGTAACAGCACGAGCCTCGCCGAACTTATTAAGGGCCTGGTATATGTACTTCGTGATGGTCGTTAGCATATCGGCCGTGGACCTAGAGAAGCGGACGCCGTCTTGTTTGAAATCTACGAAGCCAAATCTGTTGTATATGAATTTTGATTGTCGATTTCTTGTTGCCAGTCTATTGTTTCCGGTGTAATTTTCGTTTCTTTTTTGAATTCCTGATTTTGCCAGTTGAAAAAACAAATCTTTGTCCACCACTATTATAATAAATAGTGAATTTTCTTCGTCACTAATCTGTTGTGTCGGATTGTATGTTTCGAATCTTCTTTGCCAATCTGTTGCATCGCTGAGGTGGCAGGACGATACCCAGAAGATGTGTGCTGACTATCTCCAGCACAATATGCGCGCTAAGGGATATTAATACAAATAAGACAAACACCAGGAGACAGAAAAACAAATAGTAGAAGAGAGGAAGGTTTAGCCATTAGAGCCGCAATGATCACAGTCCGATAGTAATCGTCAATGACACTTTGAATTCTAGGATTTAGCACTTTACCACCAGGGTGCCAATTAAAGTGGGGATTCCGAGCCCTTAAGCTCAGCCAAAAATATCCAGGCTCGTGTCTATTCACCCCAGACGAGGCTCTAACTTTCAACGGAACCCCGTCTGGGTCCCTCTTCCTTCCGAAGCAGAGATTTGACAAAGAGAGAGTTTGAATCACGTGTGAATAACACTGAACTCTAATCCTAACTGCTATTAGTCTTTATTTTTATAACTACCTTGGTCCACAGACCATTCCATTCGTGAGAGTTCTAAAGGGGTGTTAACTGCTCCATAACAAATAGCAAAAAATAAAAAAAATAAAAAAATAACAGTGGGTGAAGGGCAAAAATAATATAAAGCAAGCAAAGAATATATACAAGACAAAATAACACTTGTAATGCAAAACAAAAACAATATGGTAAAGATTTCACAAACAAAGAATAGGGGTTGACACACAAGAGCGAATTCAAATGCACGGACATAGGGTTCTGACTTCAAGGCAAGTCTGACAGGGACTGAGTCAGACGACAACGATAAGTGGCCTATATCATTGGCTAGGGAGTAATCCCAGCATGTGATTTGTGAGGTTTTGCGTATAAAGTGAAGAGGGAAAATATTTTGTAATTTTTTCCTGTAGAGATTATATATTTTTATGTCATGGGTGCTTTTTGTAGGATGCCTGTGAATATGAGGCATTGTGGTATATGTTAGATTGAATAGTGTTTAATGAGTTCTTAGGGTCAATTGTTACGAATGACTCAGTTGTGAATGTGATTAGTTAGGGTTAAGATATTTTAGACCAGGTTGTCCTCGGCGATGTACCACAATTATTACTTATGTAACACTAAATACACATTCCCTGTAGAGATAAAGAATTGAGTTTCAGTTTGAGTTTTGTTTAACGGCATGTCAACATCTCTGTGGGTTATTTAATGCCAAAAACAGGTGGGGTTTTAAGGCATTTTTTTAGGTGGGGTTTTAGGTATTTGTTTAATATTCGGTTATAGTGAGAAGGTTGTTAGTCAGATTTTAATGAAAATTTTTTGTTTTATTCTTTTTTTATTTTGGAAAACTGAAAATATCTTCTATTTTTGTATTCATAAATGTTTTGCTGAGAATAATTTTTTTCCTTCAAAAATGTGTTATGGTAATTATGTTTTCTTCAAAAATGTATTGTTGCTATCATTTTTCCTTCAAAAATGTATATTTTTCTATAAAAATCTATTTTTATGTATATATTTCTATAAAAGTGGATTTTTATACTTTCATAGTTTTTTTACCCCAGTTTGGAGGTTAACTATTTGCCCATAGCTGGGACCCTAACAGGTGCTACCACTCCGGGTCACGGTGGTCCTGGGAATAACAGCAATTAAGAGGTGGTTCCATGCTTCTCACAACCTCCCAATCAGAGGCCTTGCTACCGGATGCAGTTCAACGTCATGCCCAGGACCAGAGATTATGAAGTTATTATGTAATGGGTATTTTTGTAGGATCTAACTAAATGTGTGGTATTATGGTATATGTTAGATTGAATTGCGATGGGTGAGTTCTTGCTGTCAATGAGTAAACCGTAATAGATGAATGAATCTGATTAGCTAGATTTAGAGTATTTAATGTGAACTAGACTCTCCCCACTTCCCCATGTTATAATCTAACAATAAACATACATTCCCTATAGTGAGTGAAACTAACATACATAACGGAAGAACTGTTTCCAAATTGTTGCTGTCTGGATATGATAGCACCTAAATATATTTCTCTACGAAATAGAAGCTAAATTCAATCGTATAAACCATCAAAATTACAGTACTTATTGTCCTTCATAAATAAGCAATTTTCCATTTAATATTCATATGGTCTTTACGATGAAATAATTTCAACTTATTTTCCATAGCCATATAAGCATATTCATCTATTTTACAACAAGTCATTATCGATGCTATGTTACAACGCAACGGTGTTAAGTCCCATCTTTCGTCTCGTCTCATTTCATTTGCGAAATTCTAGGAAGAATATATTCATATTTTACAGTTCAATGCGCGTCTCTTGATGGAATTGAAGATTCTGAAGTCTTCGGTATACAGAAAGAGTATAAAACGAGAAGAATGATTTACATTGTCTTTTAGGATAAATGTATCAGATACGGTCGAATGAACCGTCCAACAAATTGTCTCGTCAGCGACATTTTGTCTTACTCGCGATAAATACACGTGCGAAAAACAAAACTCGATGCGTACTGGATATGCATTTAAATTTATTCAAAATTAGACGTACAGTAATTTTCCCATCTCCCGTTGTGCCCGGACATCAGAGATGGCCCCATACATTCGATGCACACACACACACACACACACACACACACACACACACACACACACACATATATATATATATATATATATATATATATATATATATATATATATATATTCTATTTGTAAACGAGTTATTACGCGACCTAGGTTTCTACCATGAGGAGTGTCTTCAGGCGATTTTCAATAACTGATTTTACCGTTTACCGTGTTTTTTAATTTTTTTAAAAACGCTTATATAAGGGTTTTTTTAACGCTCATGTAAAGTTTCTTTTAATGCTCATGTGTTTTTTTAATGCCACGAGTGCGTTCAAAAAAAAAAACAAAACAAAAGAGAAAACAGTAAACGGTAAAAAAACAAAAACAAAACAAAACAAAACAGTAAACGGTAAAATCAGCTATTGAAATTCGCTTGAAGACACCACTGATGGTAGAAACCTAGGTCGCGTAATATCTCGTTTACAAATGGAAAATATTCAAAAATTCTAAACAATAATTGTATTGAGAACTTTTTAATACAAATGTGCCCTGGTCTAATCTTATTATGACCAGAAACTAAGTAATTAATCAACCAATCAATCAAACAATCATTTAATCACTATATATATATATATATATATATATATATATATATATATATATATATATGAGACATCGATATATATTTTATATATCGAGAACAGTATTGAGGAAAAATGTATGGCAAAGTGGAAAAAAGTTTTCTTGTGACACGTTTTGTTCTTCAGGACTTCATCTGACTAAATTTGTTTTGTTGGTACAATTGCACATGCGCACGAAACAATTGCACATGCGCACGAAACAATTGCACATGCGCACGAAACAACGAATACGGAACGTTTTTAATTTAGAAATTTGTTTTTTTTTAATCTAGCCAATTTCAGTTAAATTCTTTTTCTTTTTCTTTCCATTAACTTTGTGACTAGTTATTCCACACTTGGATAATAGAAGTTCTGCCAGGTATGGTGAAATTTTGTATTAGTCAGGCATCAAGTTTACTGTGGGTTACCCTCTCGATCAAGGCTCTCTCTAGTCATTTTTCTAGTAATAAATTGCTTTATCCTTTGAGAATTTTTATGTCGAAATTGTGATGGGCAACGAATGCATTTTATATATTATTTCGCGTTCATATAATCTTTTATAATATACAGTTTTAAGGTATGCTATATTTGTGGGTAAATGTGCTCAATATCAGGGATAAAGTATATGTAAATATAAAAATGGACACTGACGTCAACAACCAGAAGCTGTAGTCTGTTTCATGATTAACCGCTATTTTCGGGCCATGTCTGTTGTCTTTTGGCTTGGTCATTTATATATGATGATGTATTATGGGTAGGTCTGTTGTATTAACCTAATGGTTATTAGGTGGGCTGTAAAAGTTATGTTTAAAATTTTTATAGAGGCTCTCGGGTAGAAGTAATTGTTTACCCGAATGTGATTATTTGTAACTTTTTATAATGTTGTTTGTTAATTTCTTGCTCATTATTTATTTATTTATTTATTTATTTATTATCGATTACTTCATTAGTTGTTGTTGATTATTAGTAGTACATTAACTTGTGTTCATTGGTAGTTTGTTAATCGTTTATAATTTACGTTTTTATTGGTTTATATTTTTGTTCACTTTATTTTATTTTACTTTATTTTTTGATTGACTTCACCCCATGCAAAGCAGTAAAGCCTCTGAGATACAAGGGGTCACCAAGTGTAGAAGAATTAGAATTATCACTATGAAGCGAGAATAAGGGAAGAATAATCAAGACAGTAGATAACGATTAAAATTAAGTTTAAACTTTTGGAGATTAAAGTTCGCTGTAATGCCTGGGACCGGAAGGGAGTTCCACAAGTGAGAAGTGCGAGGAAAAAAAACTGTTAGCATAGAACTTATCTTAAATTGATGAGATCTCGACGCCAGTCTGATACTGTGATTACATTAGATAAAGGTCTAGTTACCGGAGCGAAGAGCTTATCTGAGTTGGACTGTTCCCGTTTCCCGTACCGTGTCTTTTGTTGGATATCTCAATTTCAGTTTTTTGGTGACTCAATTTCAAGTTTGTATTCACCTCTGCTCACCTCTGAGGCCTGACATTGAACTAACAACTCTTTTGGTAAGTCATTGAATTACTTCAACTAATACTTTTATGCTCTCGGTGATTCGGTCGAAACGTCGCAAATACTACAAGAAAGATGAGAGAAACAGTCCGAACAATGTAAAAAGTGTAAATAGTCTGACACATCTCAGAAAACAGACAAATAACTAACTTGAATGTTTCTTTTTTCAAGGTAAAGAATGATTTTCAATTGAATCATTTTTTATGTTAAAATATGCACGCAAACAGTAAAAAAGTATTTTCGAGAAAACTAAAGAAAATGCATCAACTTGAAAGTAGAATTCGGCACAAAAATTTCAAAGGGAAAGGATCTGGACGACCATCACCATCGAAAGATATCATCAATCAAGTTCCTGAAAAATTTGTGCGAATCTCCAGAAAGAAGATTATGTATGGAAACCCAGATTGCTGGTACGACGCTTTGGACTGGAGAATGTTACGCAAGATATACTACAGCGTGTTTAGCAGAAGCTTACTTGACGTGTGTCGTGTCACAATTGGTGAAAATATTGAACATTTCTGAAGCTTTGTGAAATCAGTTATGGAATCTATATCCCTTTAAATATCTTGTTCGATTTTCTGGAAATAAATCTTTTATTGCTCAGTAATATGTTTATTAATTTCGTTTGTCTTGTACAACTACTTACTTAGATATTCACATTTTAGCTGATGAGTATATATATATATATATATATATATATATATATATATATATATATATATATATAATATAAATTAGTAAACTTTATAATAGCAAGGAAAGTACAGTATTTTGATGACACTCTATTAAAATTAGACAACCGGTTTCGCCCGGTACTTTTCGAATCTAGACACTGGGATTTGTTAATAAATAGCTAAAAGGATGAATTGGAATAGTGATATGAGGAAAAATATGTAGTCATCTGCAGACAGATCTGTTTCACAGCTCATCAGTACGGTTAGACTCCGATTGCTTTTAACCCCGGATTGAAACCCGACCGAATTGGCGTCAGTCGGCGATTCTACCTCTGGGCTATGGGCGTTCGGTAGTAGAAGGCAGACTTTTTTGCGTGTATATTGTCATTATACCCGCCCAATAGCCAGAGGGCTCTAATCCATTACTGAATGATCGATGCATATATATATATATATATATATATATATATATATATATATATATAATCTTGTAAAGATGCTAGAGCCCAATAATACTAAGTCCCAGGAGACATTCTCTCTGCCTACAGAGAGCAGGTCTCTGGGATCTTATGTATATGGACTCGAGCACCTTTAGATGAAAAATGGAGTGTGACTTCACAAGGATCGAAAAATTGTCAGCACTCAAATTACTAAAACAATTCTTGCTATTAATAATGTGTTTGCTCCTGGATTTGTCAGATTACATCTCTAAGAATTTATACAATTTTAAATGACACTTCTATGTTCTTGAAACTAGGTCCAGTAGAGACTAATGATAACACTTTGTCTATTGAATCAAAATATATATATAATATTGCTCTGGATAATATTCATCGAGCTTTCTACTTTATGTATTTAGTATCTTCTATTAATTAAATATATTTTTTGGTTATTCTCTCCGTTTTGTGTGTGTACTTTTTTTTTTATGTCAGAACCGTTCTTTGATGCCAGTTTCATTGACAACAAAGCACTACAATTAACATTTTTAAAAATATTTTTCTTGCATTCGTTCAAGTGATTTCATTTCTCTGGCTCATTTATGAAGAGAATATTTATATCAATCAGTCACTTAAGTGCCGTACGTAATAAACTAGACAGAAGATCTTCCCGTAGTAGTTTTCTATTACTTTCTGTGGTAGACTAGTTTCCAGATAAGGTTATATAACCCAGTCTGTCCTGACGTTTAACCCAAAGCTGGAGGGAAAAATGATGGCTTAATATCGTTTTTTTCAAGAATATTTTTGCGTAAGTGAATAAAACATTTTTCAATTGGAATCAAACTTGGATCTCCGATATCTTATTCCGAGCTGATATTTATTACTCTGCAACGTACATGCTTCATTTACTGACCCATCTCTGAAAAGAATATTCATTTATATGGCCTATTTACGAAGACTGAAGAACTAGAGAAAGAACGCATTGAATAAATGCAGACGATAACTGTAGGTTGTTCGTTTGTGACTTTTGAAACGCAACTACTTCAAATGTGGAAGCTCAATGTCTGACCGGGTCTAAAAAATGAAGTCTGTTTCTCGTCTGCAATTTTTATTTATTTTTACAGTGGCTCAAACTATTTGTGTTTTCAATTCTCATCTTTCTTTGTAGCTGGACTTTATTTTTAGTGTTAGCATTAATTACAGTGAAAAAGATAGGCTGCAAAGCTGGAGATTTTATTGATTTTTCGTCGTAATTTTCGATTAGGAAACATTCGAAATTTTTTCGTTTCCACAGAGGGTGCGACACGAGCAATATATTCTATGCTGAAATAAACCAAAGATTCTAATCAGTACTTGTTATGCCGTTGCTTACCGAAGAACATAAGAGACATTTATGAAACTTCTCAATTTATCTAGGACAGGGGTCGGCAACCTCTTGCTATGTGCCGACTTAAGGTTTTAAAATCATTCAGTGCGCCAACAACATACGTATTTTTTATACAGGACAAGGTCAGTATATGTGTTCTACAATATATGTAGTAATATATACAACAATATGTAAACCACATTAATAGAAATAAACTGCATTTAAAAGTTTTTTTAAGTTTTCATTCCTGATGGTAACACTTGTGTAGTCTTAGCCAATATCGGCAATATAGTTTGTTATTTTGAGTTTCACAATTTTCTAAGTGTTCAGATGTTAAGCAAATCTGTTGTGAACTTAACGCTGCTTTCATGTGAGAAAAAAATTACTCACAGGAACAAGTTGAACCAAAACTCGAAAGAGGAGCAAAAGCAATTTTCTTCAGACAGATTAAAGATCTCAAGATTGATGTTCAACAGTTGAGAATAACAGCAGACTTTTCAAAAGTTTTATCTTCCAAAGACTTACTTAGTTCAATAAATCGTGCTATTGGAAATTGCTTGGCGTGCCAGTTGTAGCACGCGTGCTGTAGGTTGGCATCCCTGATCTAGGAGACTCTCTTCAACAATCAGAGCGGGGGTGGAGACAATATAGAAGTTTTTAAAAAATTAATATCGCATTTTTCTTGACTTAATTCTGGCAACATTCTTTCTAGATCGCGTTTAATTACGCTACGTTCGACATGCTCGCTCTTACTGAAAGAGCAGTTATCATATACAAATAGCGAATGAAGAAATGAACTTATTTAATCAGCTGATGGAGACCTAAATTATCTGACCCATTTATGAAGAGAACTTTATTTTCTGTGTTCAGTTTATGAAAGAATTAGAATTTATCCGTTGTTGTCATAGTGATTAAAAAATTCCTTTAAATAAGCTTGAATATTTTCAATGGAAAAATTGTTTGTAAATAATTTTGTTAAATCGAAGGAAAAAGATAAAAGTTAAAACTGGTGGATATAATTGTATACAATCACAAGATTAACAAAACACATGCGGATATAATAAATATTTTACACACTCATCTGCACACACACACGCACAGATACAGACACACACACACATACAAACACAGAAACACACACATATATGCATAGATATATTTTTACCGTGTCTGGAACATAACATACACAAGAATCTATATGCATTAACTTTATACACATTGATTTACAAGTGAATCTGAGTTCCAAATCGAAAAAAAATCATACGAGCAAATGAAAAATTATATAAAAGCTTAATGATAATACCTTGTCTGTCATTTTTAATGAAACCTGTATAAAAGAGGGATTGTTGCCACAAAACACTATATGTATATATATATATATATATATATATATATATATATATATATATATATATATACGAAGAAGGATGGCACAGAACTGCTATTTAAAGGTAACAACAATAAAAAAAGCTTAATACAACAATCGATTTAGAAGATGTACAGTAAATACGATAAGGCACAAAACACTGCTCCATTTTATTACCCGGATTTCCACCGTTAGATAATAAAAAACATATGCATACATACAAGCATATATATATATATATATATATATATATAGAGAGAGAGAGAGAGAGAGAGAGAGAATAAAAAGTGCGAGAAGCCATGAACGTTTTGTTTAAAGTGTAGATTTATTGTTATTATTATTATTATTATTATTATTAGTTATATTACTTGCTTCTTGTATGATCCATTTAATGTCAATAATAGTATTTATGACGCTACACGTGTTTCGAGATAAAGTTGCCTCTCTTCAGGCTAATAAACTTGTGACTTCACATATAGAGATCCGTTTGCTTTTCTAATGGCCAAGGTATCGTGTATAAATAGATAAATCAAAGAATTCATTTGTGTGAAGTTGTTTTTTTTTTCACTTGCACGTTAAATTTATTCTGGCGCCTACTTTATCTGTGAGGAATTTGGAATTGTTTTCTACGGGTTATCTACTTCTATTTATTGCTTTGGGGATACTATTATAATTGTGTGTGTGTGTGTGTGTGTGTGTGTGTGTGTGTGAAGATTTTTTTCCGAATTTTGTATGTCTATGTGTGTGTTTTAGGTTTATCATATTGTTTTGTTCAGGGAAGGTTTGCATGTATTTATAAATATTTCTTCCTGCATTATGAGTATGTCATCATCTGCATTTTGGTTGAGAGGTATTACTCTGAATTTATCTCCACAACATTTTTGTAAATGTGGGGAGACAGAATTTCCTGATGTTAGCTAATTTGATATTACTTCTGTGAAGTGCTACTCTATTGTTCACGCATTGTGTTGTCCCCATTATATTTTTGCGCATTTATCGCATTTTAAAGCGAAAACTACCTGCGAGTGAAAAAAACCCAATCCCACACACATCAACCTTTTGATTTATCTATTTATATACGATACCTTGTCCATCAGAAAAGCAAACTGATTCTTATATGTGAAGTCACAAGTTTATTCGCCAGAAGCGAGGCCACTTTACTCTCGAAACACTTGTAGCGTCACAAATACCATACTAAATGTATCATATAAGAAGCAAGTAATAATAATAATAATAATAATAATAATAATAATAATAATAAATCTACACTTTGAACAAAATCATCACGACTCCTCGCACCTTTTTTTGATACCAATTTCTCTCGTTGGAACAACCCTATTTATGTTTTCAATATATATATATATATATATATATATATATATATATATATATATATAGTCATCCGCAGACAAATCTGTTTCGCAGCTCATCAGTACGGTTAGACTCCGATTGCTTTAACCCAATAACGAAACCCGACCGAAATGGCGTCAGTCGGCGATTCTACCTCTGGTCTATGGGCGCTATATATATATATATATATATATATATATATATATATATATATATATCCGTGGATCCGGGGATCCGTGGAAGGTTTTTCGACACGAGTATAGTTATTATCTCTCTTACATATATATATATATATAAAAGAGATAATAACTATGCTCATGTCGAAAAACCTTCCACGGATCTACAAAGAAGGGATAAATGGTTTTAAAAAAGAGTAATCGTGAGCTTTCCCTGACGATCCGTTTAGGTGAAACCTAGGTAGGTCTGTCTAGCTCATTAGGTATAATTTACTGATATATATATATATATATATATATATAATACAATGCATTTATTTATACGATAATAAATAATTAATTCTTCTTAAGAATACAATGCATATATTTACACGACCATGAATGATTTATTCACCCTAAAATATGATGCATATATTTACACGTCAACGTATGATTTATTTAACGTAAAGATACAATATGTATTTCCAAGTTAATGGCTGATTTATTCACTATAAAAATACAATGCGTATCTTTGTGCGTCAGAAGTTGATTTTTTCTACAAGAATTACAATGCATACCTTTAGGAATCATTGTAATATTTCTGCAAATGGTATAATGCAAAAAACAAAAAAATCATCCGCCATCAAAGACGATTTTATTTTGTGTGGACATAAAACTTTGCTAAGCAACGATAAGGTTTTTATGTTAACGTCCTTGTAATCTGTCTGAAGATGGCTCATGTGAGCCGAAAGCTTAAAACCAACTTAATAAAAAATAATCCAAATGCTGGAACGTTTTTGTCTTTAGTTTCACCTAAAACCAAAATACAATAATTAGAACGGCTCATGATTAAACATAATAGACATTCATTGTCTCTTATATATATATATATATATATATATATATATATATATATATATATATATTTGTGAGAAGAGTGCATTTGGTTGATCATTGCTTTTACTTCATCATTACTTTCGTCAAACCAATCCTGGTGTTTTCTTCGTGGTATCCCAAGGACCTCCACTGCTGCAGAGTGAGTCGCTTCTCGTAATGCTTTCCAAGAAGATTCGACATCATCAGTTACATCAACAGCCTCAAGGTTCTCGACAAGCTTATTGGAGAGCTCGGTTTTCTTTTCCATGGATTTAAAAGGACGCACATTGATGCGTTTGGGAACTGTCGATCTTGTAACTCTGTGTTATATATATAATTCATAATAATATAGCCAAACCATGGCAACCGGGCTCGACAAAGGAAGTCTCTGAATTCAAACAAGTCTGGAGAGGGTTTGGCTCTGTCAAGCTATCTTGACCAAGACACAATACTTCTAATGCGGATATAGTACTGTGGTCCCCCTGCGACTGTAAGGAGTTACGGGTTTCGTGATTGTCATATGGGGAGACATCGTTGGAAATAAGTGAAACCGATTTAACGGGTTGATTAAAGGTTTTTCTGATAGAAAAAAAAACAAAACATAACAAAGGTACTGTTTGATGATTTTGCTCAGTTTCCAAGTGTCCAGAATACAACTTATATAAGCAATGTGGATACAGAGATCGACATCAAATGGACACGATGTTATTATTCACGCTCTAACACAGATGATTTAATGGCGCCCTCGATTAATTTTCAGAAGTCATATTTTCACCCGAAAAAGCAAAAGAAAACATTTCACTATTTGCAGAAGAGTGGATTTGATTCGATGAAAATCAGAGTAGAAATACTCAATAACGAAGTGAACAAATTTAAAATTTATATTTTTATTATTATTATTTCTGTATTTTTTGATATCGAGCACTATATTTACAAAGACTTCTTTCTCTAAATACACTATCTTCCAGAATTAATGCTGTCGACCGATATAGATGTATTCAAGAATAGTGTAGGTATGGATAGAATAAAATTCCGTATCCAAAAAGAAAAACACTATTATAAAAAAGTGATCAATACGAAGTAGAGTTAATAATAATATTAATAATAATAATAATACACACACACACACACACACACACACACATATATATATATATATATATATATATATATATATATAGATAGTTAGATAGATAGAGTTGAGTAGACTAAATATATGTATATATAGATAGATAGATAGATAGATAGATAGATAGATAGATAGATAGATAGATGAGGTATTGTAATTATTTACACGATTTACATTGTTTGGACAGCTCTTGCCATCTTCGTTGTCATATTCATGACGTTTCAGTCATTCTACGTCCCAGCTTTTTTCAGGTGATTATAATCTGTCTCAGTAGACGAAATAAAGGGTTGAATTCGAAATTCCAATCACCTGAAGAAGGCCTGATTGTACAGTCGCCAAAACGTCGTGAATATAACAACGACGATGAGAATAACAGTCTGACCAATATATATATATATATATATATATATATATATAGTCATCCGCAGACAGATCTGTTTCGCTGTATCACAGCTCATCAGTACGGTTAGACTCAGATTGTTTTTAACCCAGGATTGAAACCCGACCGAATTGGCGTCAGTCGGTGATTCTACCTCTGGGCTATGGGCGCTATATATATATATATATATATATATATGTGTGTGTGTGTGTGTGTGTGCGTGTGTGTGTGTGTGTGTGTGCGTGTGTGCGCGTGCAAATAATACACAATATAATTTTTTCTAATTTTCCCAATTTATATTAATATAATCCTTCTTAGTTTTTTGGCAAGTTCGTGGACGTGGGCGATCATGGCCCTCGTCAACTTTATGTATTTTGACAATTAAGCATCTCACTTTGTTCTTGTTCTCTCATCCCGTCAGACAAACATGTTAAGTAGGCTACAAGTCCTTTACCCTGTTTCTCTTAAAGATGTCAGACTGCTTTGTAATTTTATTTAAGCGTCATGTCCTTTCAGAACGTAGAAGATCATGACTCTCCACAACTTCCTATTCTCCTCAGATTTTAGTCCCATTAATACCTTTCACAGGTCTAGCTGTGCCACATATTTGCATAAATTTATTCGAGATGTTCCTCTGACTTTCTTGCTTCCATTTTGTCAAATTCTCTAATTTTCCCATTTTCCGCATCACGTATCTTGGAACGATTCAACGGTCTCTTTCTGATTTTAAGTGCAAAGTTTCTTTTTATTACTATTTTACTTAAAATTTTCTCGTTACTCACATATCAAGGACACGATATTCTCAACATCTTTCTGTAAAAGCACTTTTCTGTTGCCTCAAGTCTCTTCTTCATCTGTGATGTAATTGTCGAGCATTCACTGCTACACAGGATGATTAGTATCAGATAGCAGTTCAGCATTCTTGTTTTAATTAAGTTTTTCATAAAACATCCTTGTGGCTTTAATATTCCATTCCTCGATATTCTCAGAATCTATCTGCAAAGGCACTTACAAAGGAATTCTTTTTTAATCGTTTCATCCCAAGCAAGGCAGTACCGCCACAGATGCGCAGGGGGCTACATAAGAGAGTAAAAGTTTAGGCAGGAGGAGAGTGCAGAGAAAAACGAACCAGCTACAGTGTGTGTCAGAGAAAGAGCAAGAGAATGATGGGAAAACAGTTGTGAAGACAGTTTCGAAGGTAGAGAGAAAGGAAAAACAAGATATACAGGGTGATGTAGAAAGAACTGGAGTCAAGTAAGTAAGGGATGGGTATTGACATTGCATTTAAATTCTTGGAGGTTGTAGCCGTCAGAAAAGCAAGTATATGGAAGGGAGTTCCACAGGCGGGAAATGCTAGAATGATATTATATCTGTGTTCAGTATTTTTCCTTTCGAGGATTAAATATTGAGTTTTTTAGAATTCTCAAGATTCTTCTGCAAGCCTCCTCTTTATCTGTGTAGAGAATGTTCAAAGTTCACTGTCATATAGAAAGACAGATATCATATAGGTGTTTAGTACAGTTTTTCTTTCGAGGCTTAAATATTCCGTTCCTCGGTATCTCCAGGATCTTTCTGCAAAACCCAATTCTTCATCTTTGCAGAGATTGTCCAATATTCACCGCGATAGAGGAGGACTGTTATTATATAAGAGTTCAGTACTCTTTTGCTTTCGTGGCTTACGTATTCCGTTCCTCCGTATTCCCAGAATCCGTTGGTAAATCTACTTATTATTAACTGATACCATTTCTTCACCTTTGCCAATATTGTTCTACATTCACTGCAATATAAGAGGACTGATATATTAGTGTTCAGTACCCTTTTCCTTTCGTTGCTTAAATATTCTCTTCCTCGGTATTCCAAGTATTATCCTTCAAACCAATTTACCTGCTACCTTAAGCCCCCTCTCCATTTCTGCAGAGATTGTCCAATATTCACTGTCATATAGGTGGACTGATATTATATAATGGTCAGTACTCTTTTTCCATTCATGGCATAAATATTACGTTTCTCGATATTCCCAGAAGAATTCTGCAAACTCAATATCTGTTACCTGAAGCCTATTCTTCATCTGTGTAGAACAATTACTGCTATATAAGGATTGATATTATATCGGTGTTCAGTACTTTTATCCTTTCGTGGATTAAATTTTTCGTTTCTCAGAATTACCAAGATTCTTTTGCAAACCCACTTATCTATGACCTGAAGAATCTTCTTCATCTGTGCAGAGATTGTTCAACATTCACTGCCATATAGGTCGACTGATATCAAATAAGTGTCCATTAATCTTTTCATTTCGTGGCTTAAATATTCCGTTATATGTATTCACAGAAGTCTTTTGCAAATTTACCTATGTCTTACCTTAAGCCCACTCTTCATCTGTGCAGAGAATATTTAACATTCACTGCCACGTAGGAGGACTGATATTATTTTAATGTTCAGTACTCTTTTCCTTTCGTGGCTTGAATATTCCGTTCCTCGTTATTCCCAGAATCCTTCCACAAACCTGCCTATCTGCTGTCTGAAGCCTCCGCTACATCTGTGCAGAGCATGTTCAACATTCACTGCCATTTAGGAGGACTTATATTATACTAGTTTTCAGTACTCTTTTTCTTTCGTGGATTAAGTATTTCTTCCCTCGGTACTTTTTTCGCAAAACCGCCCATCTGTTATCTGAAGCTTCCTCTTCATCTGTGCAGAGATTGTTCAACATTCGCTGCCATATAGAAAGACTGATAAAATGTTCAATATTATTTTATTTTCATCTAAACTTATTTATAAATCGAACTTTGTCTGTGTGTGTATGTGTGTGTGTGTGTGTGTGTGCGTGTGTCCGTTACCTATAGACTCCGAAACGGCTGAACCGATTTTCTTGAAAATTTACACAGTTGTACTATAAGCATATGCGAGTGTTCTTAGCTAGGTTTTGTGTCAAGGTACCCCCGATAAATATCGAAAATCGATAATCGAAGAAATCGGCTTATAGAAGGAGTGGTCCGATTTTAATCAAATTTGATACACTCATAGACAAAGACATAAGAAACGATATTCAGAAGTTTCAAGGTTGCAATTATTACAATAGTGCAGAAAATGGATAATATATATATATATATATATATATATATATATATAAAATACAAGATGTTTGTGTGTGTGTCTGTTTATCTGCCTGTATGCTTGTATTTTTTCAGCCCTTTTATTTTAGTTTTTGCTTCGGGTTTGGCTCTAAGTAGGTATAATTGTAGTTCTTAGTCTCAGCCATGATACCATTTACTCAGAGGACTTAGTTAGCCTTCAAAATTTAGTTTACGACGAAAACAATTTATTTTATATCGATACCAGGAAATCAAAATTTGACTTACATCCATTCATTTTTCTTTCAGTCTACGGTTTCACTTTAACTGGAAACGACTATTGCTTTTTAGTCTTTCATGCCAACGTCCAAAGAGTCTGAGCTCCAGGACCATGGATTAGTTTTAAAGCTTTCATTACACCCGAGCAACGCCGGGCTATACTGCTAGTCTTAAATATTCCGTTCTACGGTATTACCAGAATGTGGTTCATGGATGTTCGTTGTAGTGCAGTGTATCGGCTCGAAACGTCAAATCGGGAAGCCGGGTTCGAATTCTAGTTGAATTCCTTGTATTCACTTATGTACAAATAGCCTTGGGAAAGGTATTAATCCATCTCTTCCCTTCAGTTATAGGTTAAATAATAGGACAGGTTCGGTTCTATAGCCTTGGCTGGCAACCACTCTACGGCAGAAAGCAATGGCAATCTACTGCGAGATAATCTTCTACCCAGTCAGTCAAGCCTCTTCCGAGACATGATCGCCCAAAGCGTGTATCACGTATGGCACATAACTGACTGACTGAGACATGTTTCGACAAATCTTCGTTTCTAAATGTTGTTATCTTTGCTGATTTTTACTGCTAGGTTTTCTTTTATATTTCTAAGACATTTCAAGCGATTCTGATTGACTGATTTGTATTTTTTACGGCTTATCAACTGTTTTTAAGTTATGTGCGTTGTAGTGCAGTGGATATCGGCTTGAAAACAGAAATCGGAGAGCCGAGTTCGAATTTCAGCTGAATTCTTTGCATTCATTTACGAAAAAATACATTTAATCCATTGCTTCTCCCTCCAGCTATTGGTTAAATAGCAGGACGGATTGGGTTCTATAGTCTTGGTTGGTAATCAGTCTGCTGCAGAAAGTAATGGAAACCTACGTCGAGATAATCTTCTGCCCAGTTAGTCATGTCTCTTCCGAAACATGATCGTCTAAGCGTGTATCACGTATCACCAGAATCCTGATGCAAACCCACATATCTGTTATCTGAAGCTTCCTCTTCATCTATACAGTGATTCTTTAACATGCACTGCCGTATAAGAAGATTGAGATTTCATAACAGTTCAGCGCATTTATCTTTTTTTGTCTAACGGAATTATGTTTCTTAATACTTTAATTTTAATTTGCATTCATTAGAATATTATCCATCATGTCTATTATTCATTTTTACATTAGGTTTTTCATTTTGAAAGTTTAAAATTACTTTAAATTTGACTTCTGCTTTCTTAATTTCTTGAAGCTTTTTCCTTCGTCAGAAGAAACTTTTCGGACATCCTTTTAGGCATGACAACTTAATTCTATTTTCCCATCAACCTGACAAACATGATAAAGATGGTGTTCTTCCGTTTTCTTCAACTCCAAAGATATTTTCTCATTGCTAAACTCTGAACTGGAATCAAATGACTCATTTCCTATTCCCTACAAGATGCTATCATAATAACCAATTTCACCCGAGCAAGTTTAGCGACATTATTGGATTCGCGAAACCACTGCTAATTGTGTTATACGATCTAAACATATTGCTTTCTTGTTGACCATCACTTTCAAACGGTTTCATTGTTGCGTTTAGTCTATCAGCTCTAGGCGTATATGTAGCTACTAAATGTAATAATCTAATAAAAAAACAAAAAACAAAATCGAAATCAAATCTTTCTCTAACAGTCTGTTGAGCGGAAGCCTAAATAGACCTAATCTCGTTCCTAGATATTTCTTTTTTGTTTTTTGTCATTAATTTTGCTAGTTAGGGGAATGACAGTATGCAACGAGAGTTGATGATACGAAACTGATACGCATAGGTTGTGTCCCAATAGACAGCTAAATGTTTTTTTTATTTCACAGTTCTAACAGTGTCAGTGATATATAAATGACTCCCAATTTTCACTAAAGAAAAACTTCGACGTAGACGGTAGAAACTAGTTGTTAGGATACCGTTTTGAATAGTATTGTACACCCAATACAAGGCCCAAGAGTCACTCAAAGTAGATTACTGAATTATGCTGTTTTAAAGGCGCACTTTTATGAGGATATTTAGGATAGATTGCGGTTGAAACGAGACTGAAAGAGGTTAAGATATGAGTGATTGAGAAAGCATCATATCAGGAGTTTGTTTCGCGACGTAATAGTTTCTTAAGAAGAAGCTGCCTGAGTTCAAATGGTTCGACTCTCTGTGTTATATAACAGTTATGGTCTATACTGCTTTGTCGACGAAAATAAAACTTTAATCCAATTCAACGAGATAAACACGAAAGAAGAAAAAATTATATTTTTCTTTCTTTTCTTTCCCAGAAATAGTTAGATTTTATATTCCCCGGATTTTGGAAGTACATGATAGTAAAAATATTTGATTTTTCTATTCCCCATATTTTACAAGTATTTGATAGTATTAAAATTATTTTTGTTTACTTAACCTCACATCACGTATTACAATGAAGCATAACTAAAAATATTGCTAATATCAATTTCTCTCTATCCGCGGTATTAAACCGAACAAGGGAAAGTATCCCCGCTGGGAGAAGGGAAAGTATCCCTGCAGGAAACAGTGTCACACTAGGACCCAAAACCTTTGATTATCTTCTTGCAGGCAAAATGACGGTATTCAGTGTCTGAATAAAATTACGAAAAGTAACACGCATATATATATGAAATTGTAGGAGAATTTGAAATATTAACCCTCTAGAGCCATTCGTATCATATTTGATACAGTATGAAAACAAGCCTTGAAAGAAATATTTTCCTGAAAAATTTTTTAAGAGAAATATTTTATAAATTTCAAATGAAAGCAGTACTGACTGCTCAGTCAATGAATACCAAATGTTTCCTTATAGGGAAATACCAAATGTTTCCTTATAGGGAAATACTGTATCAAATATGATACGAATGGCCCTAGAGGGTTAAGTAAGAAATTCATCAAGTTCTTATTAGACCTCAACAGAATGCAATGGACGTCCGTTTCATCCCATATCTGAGACTCATCAGTGCGCATCCACTACCAGGAATTGAAACCCAGACAGTTATGTTATGTTATGTTATTAAGTGAACGCCATACCAACTGTACTACAGGCCCCAGCGACGAAGAGGTAACGAATTAAACTCGATATACTGCCGCTCATTCACATATTCCGTGGTCGAACTCTGCTGAGCTTCTTTTATCCATAGAATTGTGCCCGTGGCACAGTTGGTATGACGTTCGCTTAATAACGTAACTGTCTGGATTTCAATTTCTGGTCTGCTGATTGAATTTATGTTAAAGACCACCTAAAGGGTAATGTGGATGTCATTCAGTTGAATCTCAATTTGGGGTAGGAAGTCGGGTACAAATACTCCAGACAAGTCCAGTGTCGAGTTGGTAGAGAATCTGCTAGCAAAGCATTCAGCCATGTCCACTGAAGAGGTGAGGACCTCAAATTCGTTAATTAGAGCTGGGGTTGAGGGTTTACTGTTATTTAGTACAATTTTACAGAGCCTCCAGTAGTCTTTGAAGCCAAACAGGGATGTTATGCGCTGCTTTATTCTGGTTGCAAACAGCAGCTTAGCCTCTTTAAGTATCTTCTTGCACTCATTGCGAGGAGAGTCAAAAAGTCGCCTGTTATGATCCTGTAAAGCCGGAAGCAGTGATTTCGGTGGACGATGACGGCTGAGCAATCAGAGGAGACGAATAGGATTTAAGTGGCAACTTCTTGGCTGGGATGAAAGTATGAAAGCCTTAAACCAAGAGGAGATACACAGTCCTCAACGGGATGACTAAAAACTTTGTTCCAACGGATGTCACATAGGAAATCGCGGAACGAGTCCCAATCAGCTCTTTGTTAGCAATAACATATTCTGCTAGTCTGCAGTTCTTGGGTGAATTGGAAGTGAAAGTGTTAACGGAAACCAACGCATGGTCAGAGTTTTCTAGAGGGCAGCGTTGCTTGACATTACAAGAGTCAGGGATGGAAGTAAAACAGAGATCGAGCAGTGAGTCATTTCCATTAGGGTTATTAGAGAAACACGTGGGGAACTCCACCACTTGCATAAGGCACTGAGTGATTGAAAAATTCATGGTGTGGACACCAGCAAGATCTGTGACAGAGTTTTCCAGCCACTTGGCGTGGTGGGCATTAAAGCCGCCAAACACAAATATGTGGGCATTAAAGTCGCCAAACACAAATATATGGGCAAATGGATGAGTGGAAATGGCCTTATCAATATTATTGAAGATACTGTTAAGAACGGAACAATCGGAAGATGAGGGGAAAGGATAGAGACAGAAGAGATAGTAGGGAGAGACGGAAACACATATTAGAATGATCTAGGGAATCAAGAGAGATCACCCTAGCTAAAGGGAGGTGTTCACTGACGTAAACACCACTGTGCAATTGGACATTAGAGTCCTTTCTGAAGAGAGGAATTTAACCAGGGACGTAGAATTCAGAAGAGAGGATAGAAGGATCAAGGTTAGTTTCGCAGAGGGCTAGGATGTCAGATGAGTTTACTTGGAGTAGGGATTCGACATTTTAAAAGTTGGTATGTATACCTCGTATGTTAGCGAAAGAGATGTTGATGGGTTTGGGTGTCTTTTGATTAGCTGGTTTAGTTTTGCTATTATGATAGTGTGTATTCGTAATTAGTGTGTTTTATTAGGAGAGAGGCCTAGAGTAGAATCAGCCGGTCGCTGCATGCAGTATGTGTGGGATGAAAACTGGTACAGACTGCAGCATAATGTGGCTTCAGTGTTGCCCACCGCTGGTTCATGAAGGGACACCCATTCATGCGCGACATGGCACGACATAAAACCCCTATTTCGCAAGATTTCGGGCTCCTAACTACCACTCAGAGCAGAACTAAGAAACTGCCAACCCGGTAACCTCAGAATGAAAAGACGTTACCACCATCCACAATTACCGCAAAAATCTTGCGACAGAACTGGCACTAGGACCGGACGAGAGGGGACTAATCGAGAACACCTTCTTAAACAGGAAATGAGGAATGCACCTCTTATCCTGTCCTAAAGAAGAGGAAGAGTGTAAACCGGGCGATAGAAGGGTCTATCTACTCCAATTAAAAAAACACAAAGAAAAACATTACTGTTTTAACTTAGTATAAGCTGAAAGAAACCTTCGATGCCAATAGTTTAGTTTTTACCTCCCCATGCCGGTTTAAAGAAACGACAAAATAAATGAAGAGCCTTTGAATGTGCTGACTCATTTCATTTTAACATATAACCACCGCTATGTGCAAGAAGACAAAATATAAAATGTATTGTACAATAAATAAACAAATAAAATACATAAATAAATACATATTCAAAATTAAACTAGCAACAAAAGAAAAGACAAAAACATTTCGTAATAGCAACTAGGTCCCACCCTCTTACAGTGAAACCGATAAGATGTAACCGCAATTTCTACTCCAACAGCTTTTTTTTCTCGCACTTCCTGCCTGTGCTGTGGAATTCCCTAACACATGATGGCTTCCCCGACAGCTACAATCTCCAGGAGTTTAAATGTAAGGTCAACAAACACCTCCTAACACATTAACTCGCATCCATTCTCTCAAACACTCTTCCCATCTACCCAACCCTTTATTCTCGGTATCCTTACCCGTCTATCACCTTTCTTCTGACATTTCCTATATCTAACTTCTCTTTCTCTTTACCTATGTAACCCCTTGCGCAATAGTGGCAGTGGAAGGCCTTGCTTGGGGTGAAATGATTAAAAAAAAATACTTATCAATAGAGAAAAATACCGTAGAGTAAAATCCAATCGATAAATCGAACGCAAGGGAATGAGAGACTGGAGAAGTGGAAAGGAAAAAGAAATGTAAGACGATAATGAAAAGAAAAGTGTAAAGAGAGTGAGTAAGGCGGGAAGAGAAAACAGTTATTGCATATAGAGCAACATTTTGTCAAAAAGCTCTAAGTAAGGGCCTCTCAGTAAAGATCAAACCAGAAGAACTCATTAAGCATCACCCAACACTGAAGAACACAACTGAATGAAAATGAGTGGTAGATGAGACAGTTCTTATTTGGTCTGCCTCATCTCAATTATTTATATATTTTTTCACTGGAGACAGAGACTGATTTTCACGGCAGATCTACTTGGATGATTAACTTAATAATCTTCCTTCTAACATTTGACGTTTTAGGCGTACATAATTAAAATTGGTAAATATGACGGTGGTAAAGATATATATATATATATATATATATATATATATATATATATAATTTTAATCTATCTTTACCACCGTCATTTTCGCTAAAATTCGTTAATTTCCGTAATATATATATATATATATATTACGGAAATTAACGAATTTTAACGGAACGTGGTTATAAACAACCGACAATTTGAAATGAATTGTTTGAACATTATTTTTTATCGATACTCGTATTTAAGTAGATATTTTGTTTTTAATTAAACAGTATTATATATTTATATCTACTGGCCTGATTATTTACGATAAATTGTTATTATGAAAATGTATGCCATTCGGCAGGATTCGGACCTGCGACCCCTATCTACATAGGGGAAGCTACCATTTGATCTCGCAAATTCTTAAAACCTTAAAACAATTCATTTCACATTGTCGGTTGTCTAATCAAGTTTCGTTAAAATTCGTTAATTTTCGTAATCTTTCTCTCTCTCTCTCTCTCTCTCTCTCTCTCTCTCTCTATATATATATATATATATATATATATATATATATATATATATATATATATTGTAATCCTACGTCGATGCCACTACTAAAATATTGTCGTTAAAACCAAATTTTATAATGAGAAAGGAAACAGGTGTAACATGCCTTTTAGAAAAAAACTAGTCATCTTAAAGCATGTAAATAACCCTAATCTATTTAACAAAAAAGTGAATTAATGACCTCATGCAGTCATAGAAAAAATATTCATTTGAATTCTTTGACCCTGATTGATACCGGTTCCTCTATACGTTTGCCCCTTTCTTTTTCACCCCTTTACTTTCCACTTTTCTTTCTTTCTTTTCCTAGAAAATATTACTATTAATAATTATGAATTACGCCCATTTGATTTAACCTCCCTGCATTTAATAAAATCTTAAATTTAGAATTTTAATTTTAATTTGCTTTCTCCATGTAATTTTTGTATATTTAAATTTTACTCTTGATATATTAAAAAATAGTAACCTAACATTAAAAGATTTAACTCCCATGAACATCGAGTGAACTTAAATCCATTTCTCTTGAACGGTCAGTTTGTAATATGCAGCTGATGATTGCATGACGCATGAAACTCCAAGTCGTGCCAACGACGTAGGATAATGTTTATATTTAATAATACATATATAATAAGTCTATATATTGAGCACTGTCTTATTAAAACCTGAATAATATTTTTATATATGTGTGCACTCCAATATGTATAGTTATTAATTCTCATAACTATATATATATTTATGTGAATTAATAAATTGGTATATATATATATATATATATATATATATATATATATATATATATATATGTGTGTGTGTGTATAGGTGTATGGTTAGGTCTTGAAAGCTGTCACGGTACGTTTAGTAAAATAAAGGAAGGTAAAGAAGTTATTGTGTATTTATTATACATGAATATTTATTGGAGTAGATAGACTAAACTAAACTATCGCCCGGTTCACACTAAACCCACATCTATTGAACAGGTGAAGAGGCTCATCCATTGTTTCTTGTTTAGGATGCGGTTTCCGGTTTTCTCTTTTCCAATGTTTTCACTCTTTTCTTTTTTTCTTTTTTCTCAATTGGAGTAGATAGACTAAACTATCACCCGGTTCACACTCCACCCACATCTATTGAACAGGTGAAGAGGCTCATCCCTTGTTTCCTGTTTAGGATGCGGTTTCCGATTTTCTCTTTTCCATTCTTTTTACCTTTACGTAGCCCCCTGCGCATCAGTGGCGTTATCGCCTTGCTTGGGGTGATATGATTAAAAAAAATTTCGAGATCAAAATCTCATCTTCAAAATGACAGAACAGCTTGCGTCTGTCCGAGTGAGTCTGTGCCTTTCAACGAATGGTCATTCCTGGCCGTTGCTGCCATTCTGAAGATGAGATTTTGATCTCGAAATATTAATGTATAATAAATAGGTAATACCCCAAAACTTCTTTACCTTCATTTATTTTACTAAACGCATTGTGACAGCCTCCAAGACCTAACCATATACCTAATATACACAATGCTTCAAGTAAATGACAACACTTTATTATATATATATATATATATATATATATATATGTTACAGATAGAAATAAAGAAAGAAAGAGAGAGAGAGAGAGAGAGAGAGAGAGAGAGAGATAGATAGATAGAGAGCCGTGGAGGTTGTGTAGGCATGAAAGAATTTGAAAATAAGAAGGAAAAAATCAGCGGAACGAACCGAAAATGGAAGAGTAATGAAATAATGGCGTTAACCCAAGAAAAATTGTCGCAAAATGAATAATCAGAAACTAAAATAAATAGTAGTTAAAATGACGGTACAAGGTGAATTCAATCTGATATCTGAGTAAAAAAATAAAAAAAAAATAAAAAAATAAAATAAAACGACAAGGCAAAAGAAAAGCACCCCCACAAAAAACCGCAACGGAGAGGATACCCTTGAGCATTCACCCTACGCATAACTCCACCCACGCTTACCTCATACATCAACCCGCGGAGGCAACCATAATTTTAAAATTTCATTAACAGCTTTTGTTCGCTCTCTGTCAAATCTCCCTCCTTCACTGATTCCTCAATCATTGAGCGCCAAAGTATGATGAGGTTTTTTGTTAGCAGATGGCATATGCGCAGAAGAGAAAGCGGCAGTGACTGAAATTGAAAATTGAGAAAGAACGCTGAGAAAAGAAACAAACAAAAAACAAAAAAAAAAAGAAACAAAAAGAAGTAAGTTTGAAATCCAATATGGTCTCGCGTTGTCATCAATTTCTATCGGAGACGCTTGTCTTTGTACGTATTTTTGCCTCGTCATACTTTAATAATACATTTGTACTTCAGGACGTAGACGATCATGGCTTTCCACATCTCCTTCACATACTTGCTTCCCCGACAGCTACAATCTCCAGGAGTTTAAATGTAAGGTCAATAGACACCTCCTAACACACTAACTCGCACCCGTTCTCTCAAACACTCTTCCTATGTACCTTCTTACTCGTCTATCACCCTCCTTCTGACATTTCCTATATCTAATCGCTCTCTCAGCACCTTCCCCTATATAACCCCCTGCGCTATAGTGGCAGTGGAATGCCTTGCTTGGGGTGAAATGATTAAAAAAAAAATCTCTTAACACCCTTTCAATTGTTCAGTCAGTCAGTTAAGTGCCATACGTGATACACGCTTTGGGCGATTATGTCCAAAATGGACATGACTGACTAGACAGAAGATTATCCCGCAGTAGGTTGCCATTGCTTTTTGCGGTAGACTGGTTGCCAGCCAAGGCTATAGAACCCAATCTGTCCTATTATTTAACCTATGACTTGTATTTGTGCGTAAGTGAATGCACTTGTTAGCCATCCCAAACCTCGCTCTGCCATCCATTTGCTCATGCCCATCAAGAATATCATGCATTGCTTTACCCAGTCTCCCTTACCCTTTATCTGTCTTGTGAGTATCAGATTCTCCAAGCCCTCCTTCCTCACTATATGTCCCCAAAACTTCAGCTGTCTTTTCCTGATGTTAGGTATCAGTTTATTTTTCCTTTCCATTCTCTCCAAAACCTCGTCGTTTTTCACATGTTCAGTATGGTATCCTCAGCATCCTTCTGTAGAACCCCATTTCAATTGCTTCAAGAGTTTCCTTCATCTTTGATGAGATTGTCCAACGTTCTCTGCTATACTGAATGACAGTCATCACATAACAATCTAGTACTTTCTTGTTGGTTTTCAGCGAAATTTTCCTGTCTCCCAATACTCTACTCAGCTTCTGGAATGCATCGTTAGACATGCTAATGCGCCTTCCGATCTCAGTGTCACCTTTTCTGTTTCTAGAACATTTCCCAGCTTTTTAAATGTTTGTACCTTTTTGATTGTAGTATCCCCGGCCTGTAATTGCTATTTTATACCCCTCTTTTTATTGATGACCATGCATTCAATTTTCTTGTTTATATGTAGTCCTTTCTTTCCGTTTTCCTCAGCTACCTTCTGGATGGGGTCTTGTAGTTCTTCCGTGTCTAACCCAATTCTTTCAGAATCACAGTTTTCGACATAGTCATGAGATTAAACGAATTTCTTCTAATATTCTAATGAAGATAGTTTCTGATCCATCATTTTGGATATAAATCATATTATAATTCGATATTCATAACTCAATTTAGTCTTTGATCACAGCGGACCAGTATGTCCCGGTTTCTCCAACAATCGAATTTCAAATTAAATTCAATCGTTGCTAAAATCGTCATCATTCTTTGATCCGGTTTAGGATCGGACACATTAAAAGACCGAACAGATCGCATACGAATATAAATGGCAAAAATACTTAAAATGCGTCAAACACTAAAAATATTAGAAAATTAAGAATATTATGGTCTGGTTGAATTGCGCGGGGACTAAGTTAAAGATTAAATCAGTTTAAGAAGAAATTAAATCATTCTTATGAAACATAATATTTATAATATTTAATATAATGTGTGACTATATGTAATATAAAGAGTAGGTGTATGTCAATTCATATTATATATATTAATTGGCCAATTCAAATATTATATATATATATATATTCAGAAATTATAATATGGATATGTTACAATATCACTACAAAAGTAGCTATTTTGTTTCGACACTTCTTGTGTCTTGTCAAGTGATGTGGTTATTTTAAATTGAATGTTTTAAAAGGTTAAAAACAAGCAAAACCCCTTTAATCATTATACAACAATGCCTCCCTGATTAAAGAGGTCTTGCTTGTTTTTAACCTTTTAAAACCATTCAATTTAAAATAACCACATCACTTGACAAGACACAAGAAGTGTCGAAACAAAATAGCTACTTTTGTAGTGATATTGTAACATATCCATATTATAATTTCTGAATAAATATTATTAACTCTACTTTGTGTTGAGCACTTTTTAAAAATAGTGTTTTTTTGGACAAGGAATATTATTCCACCCATACTTGGATATATATATATATATATATATATATATATATATATATATATATATAAGAAAAATTAAGACAGACGCGTTATTTCATGGTAATTCGGAAGTATGGGCCTATCTCAGGCGAGCCATCTTCAGCTTCCATCTTTATTCAACGAAGGATTCCACATGAATGGGATTCACAAAGACATAATCCGACGAACAAAAAATAAAGAACAAAATATAAACATATAAGATGATAAGAATATAACTGTCGCTCATCTAAAAAAGAAAAATAAGAACAATCCATCCGTTTGTCGAACCCACAGACATTCCTACATAATCATATGTAAAAGTCGCATAGAACCCACATCAGATAACACGTCAAGACGCTAATTCATCGCCCCTAACCAAAGTTGATCGGTCAGTGTCGACGAAAGTTCGTGGGAAGTGGGTGGGTCAGACAAGAAAGAGGGAGTGATGAAGAAAAGAGAAAAAAGGAAAGACAGGAGAGAGGGAGAAATAGAGCTTTATATTCTTAATTTAAAGGAACCTCATGATTCTATTTAGATTTATTTGTTTTAACTTGTATTTTTTCTCTTTAAAGATGTACGCCCAGCGGTCAGTTCGAGGGTAGCGGGTGGGTCAGACGAGAAAGAGGGAGTGATAGAGAAAAGAGAAGAAAGGAAAAAAGGGAGAGAGGGAGAAGTAGAGCTTTACATCTTTAGTTTAAAGGAACCTAATTATTCTATTTAGATTGTATTTTTTTCCTTTTAACAAATGTATTAATATTAAGGTTTTCTCGTTTAAAATATAGTGCTCGTAATATTTTTTCTCTAAAAATGTATTATCTGTAATATTTAACAGTGATGTATGGCTGGAATTAATTATCATCAGAAATGTATTGCTGGTAATCATTTTCCTTCAAAAATGTATTGTTTGTAATATTTTTCGACAGAAAAATTTTTTTCCCAGAAAAGCATTGCGAGCAATTTTTACTACAAGCCCTTTATGTTTAGAATAATTTCGGAACTTATTCAGAAATTATAGCTTTAAACAAAGTTTTAAAAAAAATTCATTTAAATTTGACTAAAAAATCAATTTTGTAGTTATTGTTAATACAAGGAAGAGATTTCAGTGTAGAGAAAGCTCTAAAGGGAAGCAGAGAGAGAGAGAGAGAGAGAGAGAGAGAGAGAGAGAGAGAGAGAGGGGTAAAATTTTATACTTTGATTTAAACAAAAATAATAATGCCGTATACATTTTGTACTAAGAGGAACCTATCTTTGCACACCCACCCCTCATATACACACGTAAATGCGTGCATAATTTCCTTAATACACACATGCGTATACCCATATATGCCCACGTACGCAGATACATATATACACTTACGAACGCGCACACATATATATATACGCACTCAAGTACCAGCAAAAACAAATATGTAACCAATACATTAAAAAAAAACAAAAAAAAACCTTTTAACATATATCACAATGGTTTACATTTAAACAATACTGAAAGATGGGGGCTAAAAGATTAACATAGCTTGAACCGGCTCCTGTGTCTACATTTAAACACTAGCTCCTTCCTCAGGTTCAACAGATCCAACTGGTTTTTGGGTCTGATGATGGTTATTTTCTCATCCAGACATAACTTACAGCACTCTCTTAAATTTGTGGGTGTGTATGAATTTTTTTAACTATGCTCCATTTAATTATGGGGGTTAGGTTATGGTCTTTCAAATACCAGAGATACTTCGACAGGGCTGTTTGATGTTTCAGTTCAGGGTTGAAAAATGAGTGCGTGTGGTTATATAGTCGTTATTTCCAAGCCCCCGCCGAAATACCAATGTAGTATTTTATTAACTTTATGTTTTCTTTAGGGTATATCATGGCCTGATATACCACCCCCTCCGTTATACACTCACCACCCATAGGACAATCATTTTTAATCCTACAATTGCATTTTATAGTGTTATCGCAATGTCACGATGCATTATTGATGTCTGGTGAATTTCTGGCAACCACAGGGTTACTTTGTTTGGGAATTGTGAGGCTGAAGCTGGCTCGGCTGGTGGTTGTTCCTCTGGAGCTGGCTTGATTAGTGGTAGTAGGTTTCCGGTTATTAGTTTGGTTTTTATATCTAGCTAAGGTTTTCCTATTGTGGAAATTGATTATATTTTCTATATTTCTAGTGCAAGAATAGCTGATTTTTAGGGTTTTTTATTTAATATTTTATGAAGGGGACTAGAAATGCTGAAATGTTTATCTACGAGTTTAAAAAAATATTTACCTATATTAATATTACATAGTCTGCAAAATGGAGGGTTGAACCAAATTGTTTTCTTTCTTCTGTTGGTCTTATTGGTACTACTATGTTTCAAGGATTCATCATAATAAAGCGGCTTTTGAAATCCGCTCCTATGCAAAGCCTCGTTATAAGTTTTCTTATGTGTGTCAAAGATTTTTTGGTTGGAGGATAGTCTATTGATTCTGGCATGAATGGAATTAGGAATTTGCCTCAATACGTGTGAGGGGTGGTTGGAGTTAATATTGATGTATAAAGGCGTTTGGTTGGGTTTTTGAAAGTGTCTAAAACTGTTACTAGAGAGGTCGAAGGTGATGTCTAGAAAATTAACTACTTTACGGTTGGTCTGGATATCTAATTTAAACCCTAGGTGTTTAAAGGCGTTATTTTAATTCAGTATTATAAAATTGCTATGCCTATTAAACACTTCCTCATTAACTGAATTTCTTCTAATTCTGTATTCTATTGATGAGGGTATATACTTGATGATAGAAGGAGGATGGTTAGACTTTGGGTGATTGTATAAAGGGTTGGTATTTGGTTTTTTGCATGGTTGGTGTATATTTTTCTCTAGATCTAAAGTTACATCGAGGAAATCTACTTTCTTATAGTAGTTTAAATTGTTACTTTTAAAATAAGATTTTTAAACTCTTTGTGTATCATTTTTCTAATTCTATCTATCTATCTGATGGGGAAAAAGGGAAAAAGTAAAAAAGTTGGTTAGTATGTATTCTTTGGAGCCAAATTCCAAAATGAATCTCCATTCTGATTAGCCACAATAAACACCCACATACATACTCAGCAAACCAAAGGTTTTTGTCATTTAAATGTAAATCATCTGCACAACTAACCTGATGATGAGAATGTATCTCGAAACATAGAAATTTCCGTGTCGCAATATACAATTGATACATAACTATATAATTATATTAAGCTCTGTAATACTCATCATATAATTATAATGATTATAATAAAATAAATGCCAGAGAACTCAAAATAAAATAAAAAACCTGAGTCCTTTTCACCTGGAAATATATATATATATATATATAATAAAATAAATTTTGATGTTCAAAACTGTTGAATGATCATTTCAACATGAAATCCCTAAGAGAGATTTCACATCTCATCGGCAACTACCATATTAAAAAAAAACTACGTTCCTATTTTTCCTTTTGGATTAAAGTTATATATATATATATATATATATATTGGGATCAAATATGAATTAGAATCTGACAGAATCATTGAATAGGGAATCGAGAGGAAAGGTTTATGCTTTTATCAGTTTCCCCTTTTAACTTAAATTCTTTCACACATACGCCAAACACCCCCACAAAACGTACGGACAAATCAGTTAGTTAAGTGCCATACATGATACACGCTTAGACAATCTTGCCTCGAAAGAAATATTATTGAGAAGAGAGCGGAAAGAAAGAGGGACAAGTTATAGGGGATATCGAAAAATGGATAAGAGAAGGATGGAAATACTGGTGTGGGAAGAGTTACGTGAAGGTAAATCGAAAAGGATGATAAACAAGATACACAGTGCATCGGGGAAAGAATAAGAGAAAGATGGTAGTCAAGGAGATAAGAGATGGAAATGGACGTTGCACTTAAACTCTTGGAGATTGTAGCTATCTTGGAAGCAAGTATACGGAAGGGAGTTTCACAGGCTTGAAGTGCGAGAAAAGAAACTGATGAAGTAGAAGTGAAAGCCACATTTGACTGTTTTGAACGTAAAAGCGTGGAACCTAGTTGCTAGGCTACTAGCTCGATTATATGAATCTAAAGGGGATACCAGGGAGCTAAGCTCGTCGGAACAGAAACTTTGAAAATATTTGTAGATAAAACAGACGGAATCCACATATAGTCGGTGAGAAATTGACTGGATTTGAGATGCCAGATCGGGATCAGTTACATTGCAGATTCATTTTTGAATGTTGTCGAAAACACCGAGATGTATATCAAGGGCACTTGACCAGCTTTGACAACAGTATTAAAAATAAATCCATTAATTCTTATAAATAGCTTTGACTGAGTAGATATGGACTTTCAAGAAAGAGTGTGACACTTTCTGTAGCCGGGCGGTAAAGCACGCCGGGACATAGAGTTGTTTCTCCTGCAGTATAGGAATCGGGTTCGATTTCATTTAGAGAGCGCATTTTCTTTAAGGTATCTCGAATGCGCAGCCCGATAGACGTAATACACACTGTTTAAAAGAAACATAAAAATGGAGCGTCTAATTAAACTACGAGTATTTACAAATATTAACATTTGAATTAATATATATTGTCATCCGCAAGCAGATCTGTTTCGCTGTATCACAGCTCATCAGTACGGTTAGACTCCGATTGCTTTTTAAGCCAGGATTGAAACCTGACCGAATTGGCGTCAGTCGGCGATTCTACCTCTGGGCTATGGGCGTTCGGTGGAAGAAAGCAGACTTTTTAGCGCATATATTATCATTATACGCACCCAATAGCTAGAGTGGATCCAATTCATTTTACTGAATGAGCGATATATATATATATATATATATATATATATATATATATATATTTTTTTTTTTTTCTAGACATATGCTATTAAATATAAGAGACAATGAATGTCTATTATGTTTAATCATGAACCGTTCTTAACGACGTATTTTTGCTTTAATTTCAGTTGAAAATAAAGACAAAAATTCTCCAACATTTGGATAATTATTTATTGGTTTTCTTCTAAGCTTTCGGCTCACATGAGCCATCTTCAGAGAGGTAGTTTAAACTGAAATATTATAAAATCCACCAACACCGACGATTTTATTTTGTGTTGACATAAAACTCCGCTTGGCAACGGCAATAGTTACCAAAAATAATAAACGCAGTTCTTAAGTTTGCGATGCGGTTTTATGACGTCACAACTTCATTAACCTATCCGGATTACCAACTTACTCCAGATGAAATAGAATTCCTTAATCTCGGACCAAATTTTCATGTCGCACAGAAACCTAATTCAATGTTTAAACAAATGGAAATTGAAGCTTTATACCAACAAATACTTCAACTCGAACAGGACAACCATATTACTACACAGGTAGGCTTAAAAGAATTACTCAAAGCTGAATCGATCAAACACCGTTACCATAAAAATCCTAATGATATTATAAATATGCCTCTCATAAAAGCAGCCACACATCTCAAAAATAACAAAAATATTGTTATCCGACGTGCCGATAAAACCAATACTTTTGTTATTTTAAACAGACAGGAATATTACTCCAAATTACAGGCCATTCTCGACGATCACAACAAATTTAAAAAATTAACTTGTAATACCACAACCCAACTTAAAAAACATATGAATAAACTTATTACTGCAAACAATGCTGAAATAGGATCCTATAAACTTCAAAAGATTATAGGTGATTATCAGCCCGGCTACCTTTATGGAAATGTAAAAATCTATAAAAAAGATCATCCCCTCCGACCTATCATTTCTCAAATACCCACACCAATATATAACCTTTCCAAAACACTTAACAAACTAATTACTCCCTATCTTCCTGGTAAATATAGCATTAACTCCACGGACGAATTTTTACAGATTCTCCATTCCGTAAAACCTAATAATCAAATGATTGCATCTTTGGATGTTCAAAACTTATTCACAAATGTTCCCGTCCAGGAAACAATTGACATCATTATACGTGATGAATACAACCATGCTACTCTCCCATCAATCAATATTAAACCCACTATATTAAAAAAACTATTATTAGCATGCACCACACAAGTACCCTTTCACGATCCCTTAGGCAATATTTATACACAAATAGATGGTATTGCGATGGGATCTCCTTTAGGCCCCCTCTTTTCTAATTATTATATGGCAAATCTAGAAAATAAAATAATTAATGACAACAATAAACCCTCTATATATGTAAGATATATAGATGACATCTTTGTTTTAGCTAAGAATATCGATCAAATTAAATATCTTAAAAACAAATTTGAAAGTCACTCCGTCCTCAAATTTACATTAGAACTTAATATTAATAACAAACTCCCATTCCTTGATGTATTCATTGATTCTAGCACACATAAATTTACTACTTCTCTATATAGGAAACCAACTAGCATAAATTCGTGTCTTCTTAATTATAATAGTGAATGTCCCCAACGATATAAGTTAGCTGTTATAAAAAACTTACTTCAACGCACACAAATGATATCTTCTTCAAAATCTATATTTTATAAAGAATTACACAACATTAAGCAAACACTAGTCAATAATGGATTTCCTAACTCCGTTATTGATCAACAAATTAAAATGTATCTCAACAAACTTAACAATAGCTCTAACAATAATGATAATATTAATAATAATGGTTTACATCAAAATAAACATAACACTATTAACTTATACTATTGCAACCAAATACATAATAATTATAAACAAGATGAAAAAACTCTCAAAAACATAATACGTAGAAATGTTAAACCAGTCGAAAGTAATAATCAAATTAAACTCATTATATATTATAAAAAGTTTAAAACAATTGACCTCATAGTCTATAATAACCCAACAGGCACTAAACTAAATTCTTTACAAAAAACCAATGTAGTGTACCAATTTACATGCCCATTCAGAGATTGCATCTCTGATACTACTCAAAAACCTAGTACATATATTGGTTTTACCACAACCACGCTCTCCCGTAGACTTACATGTCATCTTTCTGATCAGAGTACTATTAAACAACATTTCTCTGAAAAACATAAACATGTAGGTAATATCAGACAGATTCTGGTCAACAATACGGTGATCCTTACTCATAGACACAGTAAGAGGAACCTGCAGATATTGGAGGCCATGTACATCAAATCAAAACAACCAACACTCAATAAAATCAACTTTAAAACAGGAAATAACATATTACATTGCATTTGACTAGATGGTTTTGTTGTCATTTCGCGCTATCTTGCGGTGTGACGTCATAAAACCGCATCGCAAACTTAAGAACTGCGTTTATTATTTTTGGTAACTATTGCCGTTGCCAAGCGGAGTTTTATGTCAACACAAAATAAAATCGTCGGTGATGGTGGATTTTATAATATTTCAGTTTAAACTACCTCTCTGAAGATGGCTCATGTGAGCCGAAAGCTTAGAAGAAAACCAATAAATAATTATCCAAATGTTGGAGAATTTTTGTCTTTATTTTCAACTGAAATTAAAGCAAAAATACGACGTTTAGAACGGCTCATGATTAAACATAATAGACATTCATTGTCTCTTATATTTAATAGCATATGTCTAGAAAATTACTTGCTGCCTCGATATACTAAATATATATATATATATATACAATTTTCATTAACGATAACTGACTTGGTAATGCGATTAAGCTATTTATTTAATTTTTTCTTGTGATCGTATAAGTGTTTTATTTCTGGACAAAAAGTGTGTGACAATTGCCCAAATTTTCTGCCTATTTGAACCCTTTCGGCGATATATGTAGACATTATCAAGGATGATTTGTATTTTTTATTTTCAACTAAATATATAATTTTTTTTTATTTGTGAATCTAGAGTTATAGGTATGTTTATTTTATTTGATTTAATTTCCAAACACAGTCATTAAATTGTGGCCGTGTTCATTTTTACGCACTTTATGTCCAGAAAACAAATCACTTATAAGAAAGCTAGAGAATTAAAGAAAAATAATTGCCGTACCTTATCTGTCGTTTTTAATGAAACTTGTGTAACGAAGTTACCAAGAAAAATAATTGAAAAGGTTTTTCTATTTTAGAGGCAATATCAAAAATTTAATTTATTAGAGACGTATAATAAAAGTTTAATTCATCCTTATCAAGCGATAGAGAACATTGAAACAATGTTGAGAAAACGAAAACAAACCAGTAATTAATGTCGTTTGAAGCTGATGGAGATGGTTAAGGGTTTTATCACTTCCTACTGACTTTAGTGTTACGCCGTCAATCATTCAAGTTATTATTTACTTTAATGTTCAGGAGCAGCTATAAGTTGTAAAGATAAAATATTTCTTTGAAAATATCGAAACTTCCAATAAAACTAATAATATAAAAATGCTGTACAGTATGAAGTACTTAAATTACGTCGATTGCATTACCTAAAGAAAGAAAAGAAAACCCAGAAAAGGCCATGTACTGTATTCATTAAATCGACTAATTTAATTATCCACGAACAGAAAAAAATTAATATAAACTCAAAATTTAGACGGAACTTAGATCACTGGTGTCCCCTAGGTATGAATTTACATGAGCTACTAGATTAGCAACTAGGTCCCACCCTTTTACAGTGAAACCGATAAAATGTAACCGCAATTTCTACTCTAATAGCTTTTTTCTCGCACTTCCCACCTGTGGAATTCCCTTCCATATACTTGCTTCCCCGACAGCTACAATCTCCAGGAATTTAAATGTAAGGTCAATAAACATCTCCCTATCACACTAACTCGCATTCATTCTCTCAAACTCTCTCCCCATCTACCTTACCTCCATCCTCGGTATCCTCATCGATCTATTACCCTCCTGCTGACATTTCCTATAACTAATCTCTCTTTCTCATTACTTTCCCCTATGTAACACCCCTGCGCAACAGTGGCAGTAGAATGCCTTGCTTGGGGTGAGATTATTAAAAAAAATATTTTCAAGCCCTAATGATCTTAGTCGATTTAATGAATACAGTTGCAGATTCTCCTCTGGATCATGTCGAGAACCCAGAGATGACAACAATATTCAGTGCATGTACGGATGGTTGATTTTTACATGTGCAAGATGGACTCAGTTGAGAAAAACTTCCTAGCATTAGAGTTAGCTATTGATTCAATGTAGTTGTACCACTTAAGTTCTGCTGGGAGGGTGTGGTCGAGGAAGCGCAGTGTATTGCTTTTGGGGAGACTAGCTTGATCCATGCTGATGGGGACGGGACGGAATGTCTATGGTGGTTGACGGATAGCAGCTTCGTTTTGGAATCACTAAAGTTTACGAATCATTTCTCACACCAGTTCAATACAGATTGGAGGTTCTTCTCAAAATCAGCAGCAAGGTTATCTTTGAGGTTGGAGTAAATGGTGGCGTGGTCAGCGTAAATGCCTACTTGGGATTTGATCACATCAGGGAGATCGTTGATGAAGATCAGAAAGGGCGTCCAACCTAGGATAGAGACCAAGGGGTCACCCGCGTTCGTGATAGGAGGCATGCTTGTTCAAGACGATCTTCATTATGCAGTTTGATAGGAACGATTGACTCAAACCAAGTAAGTGTCCAGTGATACCATAGTCCTGTAGCTTGCGCAGAAGGGCAGCGTGTCAGACCTTATCAAATGCTTTTGAGATATCCAGGGGAACAACTCTAGCTTCACCGTTCTTATCGAGGGCCTGGTATGTGTATTCGGTGATGGCAGTTAGTATATCACCAGTAGACATGGCAAAGGGGAAGCCATACTGTCTATCCGAGAATAGTTTATGGGCGGTGAGATGTTGAACTATTTCAGCCTCGAACACTTTGCCAAAAATCGGTAAAAGGATGATAGGGCAATAAATAGAGGGGTCTGAGGGTTCTCCATAATTCTTACATGCAGAAAACACAGAGGAGGACTTCTAGCACGCAGTAAAGCAAAAAGCCGAGAGGCATTAGTTGTAGAGTTTGGAGAGGACAGAAGAGAGTTCAGGGGTACATTTGTTCAAGACCATGACCAGGATTCTGTCGCCTCTGCTCGCCTTATGGTGGTGGTGAAATTATGTTAGAGATCACAGAGGGGATTAAGTAAATATCCCTCAGTTGATCTCAGTTCTAGGAGGAAAGTCAGGTGCGGATACTCTAGACGAGTCAAATCTAGAGTAAGAGGAGAATCTGCACGCAACGCACTCAGCCTTGTCTGATGTGGTTGTGAAGACCTCAAATTTATTGATTAAAGAAGAGATAGAAGACTTGCTGTTGTTCAGCACACATTTGCAGAGCTACCAGTAGTCTTTGTTGCCAAACTTTCGGGCTGCTACACGCTGCTTCATTCTCTCAGCAAACAACAGCTTAAGATCCTCTTACACTCATTGCGAGCAGAGGAAAATAAAAGCTTATTATGGTAAGACGCGTGGCTCCGCTATAATCGGTAATAGTGATTCCTGTGAACAATGGCGGCTGAGCAGGCAGAAGAGAACCAGGGTGACGAATGAGGTTTAGGACGAAACTTCCTGACCGGGGAGAAAGCAGTGATGCCAGCTTTCACTCTAGAGGAGACATCAGATGCGCAGTCCTCAACGGGGAGTCTAAACACTTTTCCCCAAGGGACATCAGATAGAAAATCGCGGAACGAATCCCAGTTTGCTCTTTGGTAGCAGTAAGAAATGCTGTTGCTAGGAGGTTCCTGGAGGAAGTGGGAGTGAAGAGAGATATTAATAGAAACGACAGCAGAATCGGAGTTTCTAAGAGGACAAAGCTGCAGGGCTTGACCGGAATTAAGGACAGAGGTGAAATAGAGATCTAGCAGAAAAGTGTGACTTTTTTTGCAAAGTCTATGGCACGAATGCCAGCAGGGTCGGTGACAGTTTTTCAGCCACCTGGCATGGTGGGCATTTAAATCACCGAACACAAATATGTTAGCAAATGGGTGGGAGGAAGTAGCCTTATCTATATTGTCAGAGATAATGTCTAGCAGGGAATGATCGGGAGAGGAAGAGGAACGGTACAGAAAAAAAGATAGCTAACCGATTTTAGAAGTGAAAGACGGAGACATGTATGAGTGGTTAGGGGATTCAAAAGAAGTCACCCTAGCTAGAAAGAAGTGTTCACTTACGTAAGCCCCCAGACCATGCGTATGGACAGTAGAGTCCTTCCTCAAAAGCGGAAGGTAGCCAGGAATCGAGGTCTGAGAAGGGGATTGAGAGTCTAAGATTTGTTTCGCAAAGCGCTAGGATGTCAGACACTGCAGAATTTGGTACGCATACGACGGATGTTTGTAAAGGAAATATTGAGTGGTTTAGATGACTTTTGTTTAGATGGTTTAGTTTTATTTCTTTAGATGCGATTGTTCATTTTGTGTTGTTGGTGAGATGAGACTTCAAGTAGCGGTGGCAGACGGTCATTGTCTCCGACATGTGCAGGAAGGGAGCTGGTGCAAATTATAGCATCGTGTGGTCTCGGGGTTGCCCATTGGAAACGCTTGCAGTGATATCTATCCATGCGCGTCATGGCACTGCAAGAACCTTGATATTATGCAACTGCTGATCAAAACAGCCGCTCTCGACGCTACGCAAGAGGTAGGATTTCTAACTACCAGTCGGAAGCAGCAACCAAAAAACTGCCAACCTGGTACACTCACAATGAAGAGACCAAACACATCCCAGAAAAATTGCGATAGCACCAATTTTGTCGTCTGAGGAGAGAAAGAAAATCGGGAGCCATTTTTTAAACAGGGAACAAGGGATGAGCCTCTAGTCATATTCAATAACAGTGGGAGGAATGTGAACTGAGCGATAGCAGGGTCTATCTATTCCAATTTGGAAAAACTGAAAGTTAAATTTTTGAAGTTTTTTGACATAGTTAAAATCAGAAGATCACTTACTGGCTCTGTAGAGAACTTAGACCAGCAGTAAAAAAAAAAAAAAAAAAAAAAATAGCCAAGAATTAGTGAGGCCAGTAAAGTGAAAACAATGATCCATTTTGACGGACAAGGTACACTTTTTTTTTGGCAAAAATTGAATCGAGCGAAATGATTAAATTTAGTCCAAAACTACCCTATGTATGTCACATTGCTGGAGAGTGGTGGTGGTTGTATGAGGGGGTCATTCATCGAGGAAAGGGAATAGCAGATACATATCGAAAGAGAAAAAAATAAATATCGTCCATAATGCAAGAGATTCTTCTTGCAAGTTAAAAAGTCCACCTGAGGGAAAACATTCATTTAAGAATATCAGTACAAATTCAAATATGAAACACAGGAAAGAGAACAGATTTAAAAAAAAAAATACATGAAAATGAGTTACATTGAAAGAATTTAATCAAAAATGAATTATAACGCCAATTCAGACTGGACACGACCAAAATGGTAGGAACTTATTTTAAAAAAGAAAAAAAATAACAGCCCCAAATCAGAGAGGCCAGTGAAGTGAAAATGATTATCCATTTCGACAGATAAGGTTCACATTTTTTGGCAAAAACCAAATCAAGTGAAATGATTAAATACATATGTATATATCTCAGCGTGACGACTTAGAAAGTGGCAAAATTTGAACCGTTACTTCTTTTTCACGTGACTGTGATCGTCAGGTAGCCACATAACACGTTAAAATTTCCCTTCTCCTCTTCCATGCGCCTATGGCTTAGAGGGATAGCGACTCCGGCTGACACCAAATCGGTCGAGTTTCGATCCCGACCAGAAGCAAGTGGATGTGTCTAGCCACACCGATGAGCTGGGAAACAAGTTTGTATGTGGATGACTTATATAGATATATATACAAGTTTGTTAAAAGTTGATGGACATTAAGGAATCCATTAATGTTAAGTCAGATGAATGTACTGGCCAATCAATTAGATCTATTTGGTTAATTCATTTTTCAGGAAATGTTTCCTCAAGATATTAACTGACTGCTCTTGAATAATGTGAAAGGCCCTATCTTGTTGGAACCGATACACAAACCAACATTTGGATCACCCTATACACGCACACACACACACATATATATATGCATATACACGCATATATATATATATGTGTGTGTGTGTGTGTGTGTGTATAGGTGATCCAAATGTTGGTTTGTGTATAGGTTCCAACAAGATAGGGCCTTCCACATTATATATATATATGTGTGTGTGTGTGTGTGTATAGGTGATCCAAATGTTGGTTTGTGTATCGGTTCCAACAAGATAGGGCCTTCCACATTATTCAAGGGCAGTCAGTTAATACACGCACACACACACACACGCACACACACACACACACACACACACACACACACACACACACATATATATATATATACGCACGCACTAAATAAAATTATCGCAGTTGTAAAGTTGGATATCGTAGTGGTCAGATAATCATCTCAATCGAATAAGATCAACTGCCCTATTCCAGTCTAGGGAAGACTATAAACTTCACCTTTTCTATATCCAAATTAAGACACTGCTCCATATGCATAATCATAAATTCGTGAATGAAAATTTAGCGGGGATTTCATATCTTTTATCAGTCCGCCGCGAACTGAGGTGTCCCATTCTGTCACGTTCTGTCACGGTCGCTGAAGATATAGGTTTGGCAACTGGCACTGCTTCTTTCCTACAAACCAGCACAGTGAAATATTTTCAAGTAGTGTAAGGCGTGCCCGTTGTCCCTATTGCTATTAGACTAGGGGTTTAATTGCATAGCCTAGCAATTGAGTAGGTGGTAACAAGGCCTTAACGTCGTATGTATTCTGTTGGAATTTGTTTTCTATTTCTTGGAGTTTCCTTAAGCTGAACAAGGATTAATTTGCTGCTTGTTAAATGAGAAATAGATAAAACTAATCTCAAGCTCTAATCTCGGATTATAAGCAAAATCGTAGTTTGTATCCAGTAAATGTACAGTAATTTTTAGCAACACGGTTTTCTGCTTACATTTGTTTCCATAACTCACATATCCTGAAGATGATCTCGGAAAGAGGTTGAAAGTATTTGGATATCTTAAAAATGAAATGAAAGAAAAGAACATCTGCCAACGTTACAGCTCATTTCTTTCGTCTTTTGATTGTAATACGCAAAGGATTATCCGTGAATATAAACGGATTTTATTAAAAATAAGCAAACATAGTCTTTGCAATTTATTGAATCAGACATGTTTAAAAGAAAATTTGCTGCCTAAACACACACACACACACACACACACACACACACACACACACATATATATATATATATATATATATAAAATACATTTTCATGCCCACCGATTTTCGCATTCAAAATCTAAAAAGCATACATTTTATCTATTTACATATTTTAAAGCCACCATGAAAATCAACACACTATTCACATCTCTGTTAAGACGATACTGTCAAATCGCATTGAAAGCACCTGAAAGGTGACTACAAGTGAATGTTGGGTAATGTAAGCATAGTTCAATATTTGTGAAAAGTGAATACAACTCTAGTTTTTGTAATATACATTTTAGCTCAATATTTGGGAGAGATGAATACAGTAAATTTAGTAATTTAAGTATAGATCAATATCCACACGCAATATATTCTCACGTACGTATACCCAATGGGTTTAAGTCCCCGTCGGCGTTTGTCGTCGTCATCGTGAAGTCTCGTCACGTATTTTTGGCATAATCATCTTTATTGTCCACGAATGTATTTTACCAACAAACTGTTTTCCGGTCATAACGCACAGTTAAAGTACACTTTGCTCGTAGGCGCTATTAGATGTATATGAAAAATATTTCTGTACCGTAGGCAATGTTTCATAGAGGGCAAAACGACAATTTTAATAAACATTGATATTGTAAAAGTTCTGCTGGTTTCTATCGTCAAGAAATATTATGTTAGTAATAATTGATAGGAATATGGGATGATTTTATTCGTAAGTAAAATAATTGTTTATTCATTTGTAGACTCCATTAAATTAAAGTTGTTCGTATTAAGTGGTATACGTTTTCGCTTTTCTTTTAAACCTTCAATCTTTTTAAGAGAATGTGGGAAATTCTGCCTTCTCTAGTCATTGGTATAGCGTTTATATAATTTCCTGTTATCACATTGTTGTGCGTGCACATCCTATGTTCAGCTGGCTTCCCTTTCTCTTTATGTTATTTGAGGCCCTAATTTGCACTTGGTGGCTATGAAAATATCTTCTTTAATAAAATCTCGAGAAATTGGACTCTTTTGACGTTCTGATGTGACACTGAGTACAAACATACTTTGGTAGCTCCTACAGTTGGGGTAACCACAAATCAAATTATTTTAGATAAAAGTTTCCTGACCTCTGGTATTTGTTGGCGTGAATCACGTCCAAAATTATTTACAAAATTAGACCAGATGAGACTTATAGTTGTTTTTTTTTTATTTTACAAAGTATCAAGTCAGAGAATGTCTCCTCAAATGTTTGTAGTTTAATTATGCTTCCAGAGCTCAAAATTGAATCTGATTTGTCTCATTATTTCTGGAAATCTCTGATCTTTTAATTTCTATTAAAAGATCTTTAGAAGAGTTATCACCCTTTCGATTATCGTAAGGATGGCATGATCTCATTCTACGAAACATTATTTGGTTCTTGAGCAAGGTCTTGATATTTGTGAATTTTATTCCATTTCATGTTTATCCTGTTGTCCTCTTTAACGGCTCCGTCTATTAATTCCGGATGTGCGTTGTGGTACAGTGGATATCGGCTCGGAACGAGAAGCCGGGGAGCCGAGTTCGAATTCCAGTTGAATCCATTATATTCACTTACGCGTAAATACCCTTGGGAAAGGTATTAGTCCATCTCTTCCTTCCAGTTATGGGTTAAATAGCAGAATAGATTGGGTTCTATAGCCTTGGTTGGCAACCAGTCTACCGTAGAAAGCAATGACTACCTACTGCGGGATAATCTTCTGCCCAGTCAGTTATGTCTCTTTCGAGACATGATCGCCCAAGCGTGTATCACGTACGGCACTTAACTGACTGACTATTAATTCCTCTGTTTGCTTTTACGGTTTATCTTCTACTTTTGCAGAGAGTGGATTATTATTATTAGACCCATGACCGGGTATAATGGTAGGCTCAGTACATCGCTTAGCATCATTTCCATCCGCATATATTGGTTAAAACTAGGAATGTTATTCATTCAGACTTAGTGTAGTTTAAGTAAGAAAAGCCCATCTATGAGGAAGCCTATCTCTTGGGGAAACTTTATCATTTTCTTTCAGCTTAAAAGTAAACAAAAATATTTTGACACTCAGTAATAAAAATCATTTGAATTTGTAGAGCTGTGTTTGAAGTTTATTTCTTTTTTTTACACACGCTTTACACCTCAAAAGATATGTTACCAAATACTGAGCTGCGTTCATTGCTTGCAAATATTGCTTGCAATAATAATATCTGCTTGCAAATATTGCTTGCAATAATAATATCTGCTTGCAAATATTGCTTGCAATAATAATATTTGCTTGCTAATATTGTGTTATATTAACAAAAATTGCGCTGTAGTCGCTTTTACAAAATATTGAGCTATCAAATGCAGACGACAATTCTACTCCTGCAGCTTCTTCTCTTGCACTTCCCGCCTGTGGAATTCGCTCTCGTATTCTTGCTTTCCTGACGGCTACAACCTCCAGAAGTTTAAATGCAGAGTCAATACTCATCTACTAACCACTGACTCTAGCTCTCTCCCCACCCCGTATAACCTTCCCTTTCTCTCCACCTATGCATCTGTCATCGCACCTGCTTTCTCAGCTTTCTATTGCTCCTTTCTAACTAGTTTGTACTTCTCACTCTTTTCTAATTAATCTTTTTACAGTTATGTAGCCCCCTGCACATCAGTGGCATTTCCGCCTTGCTCGCCTTAAATGATTAAAAAAAAAACTTATTGTGGAAACCTATCGACAAATGAACTTGTCCACACTTTTATAATATGGCTACAAAAACTCTGAGTGGGGAGTCACTGAGTAGTAGACTTGCCTCTGCTACTATTGACACTGCAAGTTCTGCCTTCGGGTGGAGAGCGCTCACTGCCTTCGGGTGGAGAGCACTAACCACGTCGTGGTTCCGCCTAAGGGTAGAATCATGACTGGGTAAAAATAGATAAATATTTTTGGCCAGGCTATATGGCCCGTAAAATCCACATTAAAAAGACCTTGTATCCCATTGTGCCATTAGTGGGAAGGTGACTAAATACTATCACTGAGTGGTAGCCACAGAGTGAGTGAATGAGTGAGTCAGGAAGCCTGCGAGAGAAAGTACTCTCCCCGTTTACATTTGTACTATTCAACCTTATATCCGAGACCGTGTTATCTTTATATGGCCCTGTACTGTACATATTTTACCAAATATTGAGTTTTTCTTCAAACTCAACTATACTGTAATTACTACCAAGAAACACTGAGCTATACTTTTATTGCCAAATATTAATAAGATGTTGCTTTTCTTAAATACTAACGTATAGTAATTCTTCAACATCATCGATTTTTTTTATTTTTTCAAATATTACGCTGTCGTCAGTTTCCTATATAATGTAACTAGGTTATATATTTGTTATTATACATATAATTGAATTTTGTCTTCAGTTTATTGAACTATAATTAGTTTTCCAAATATATTTATTTATATTTCATGTGTTAAACTGAATAATCTTTCCTTCATTGTGAAATCATTTGTATTAAACCGTGATGAATCATTAAATTACTTTTTTTATAATTATCATGAAAATATTAAAGAAAAAGCTGTCATTTTAGAATTGAAAATAAACATAAAAAATATGATGGAATGATTATTTCTAATAAATGACCGCTAAATGAGGAAATGTCTATAGAAGTTAAGAGATTCAGTGGTTTTTTGTCCTTTTTTTAATTATTTATTTCGATGCATCTGATCTGGTAAGTTGTGTTAAGAATAGCAAAACTGCTTAAGGATTCAATATTGAAAGTTTGAATCTAGTAAAAATAAATATTTTCAATGAGAATTTTCTAACTACAGAAAGTCTTTTTACTTCGCAGTCAGATACAGAACATCTTTTTTAGTCTTTCACCATTTTAAATATACTAGCAGTATAGCCCAGCGTTGCTCGGGTGTAATGAAAGCTTTAAAACTAATCCATGGTCCTGGAGCTCAAACTCTTTGGACGTTGGCACGAAAGACTAAAAAGCAATAGTTGTTTCCAGTTTAAGCGAAACCGTAGACTGAAAGAAAAATGAATGGATGTAAGTCAAATTTTGATTTACTGGTATCGATATCAAATAAGTTTTTTTTCGTCTTAAACTGAATGTTGAAGGCTAAATAAGTCCTCTGAGTAAATGGTATCATGGCTGAGACTAAGAACTACATAGAGACAAACCCGAAGCAAAAACTAAAATATGAAAAAAAAATACAGATATACAGGCAGATAAACACACACACACACACACACACACACATATTGCCTTTCATATATATATATATTATCGATTTTCTGTACTATTATAAGAACTGCAACCTTGAAACTTCTGAATATCGTTTCTTATGTCTTTGTCTTTGAGTGTCTCAAATTTTATTAAAATCGGACCACTCCTTCTCTAACCCGATTTTTTCGATTATCGATTTTCGCTATTTATCGGGAGTACCTCGACATAAACATAGCTAAGAACACTCACATACGCTTATAGTACAACTGTGCCAATTTTCCAGAAAATCAGTTCAGCCGTTTCGGAGTCTATAGGTAACGGCACACACACACACACACACACACACACACACACACACACACACACACACACACACACACACACACACACGAAAATTCCATTTATAAATAAGTTTATATATATATATATATATGTCTGCGGATGACAATATTTACGCTCTCACACCCTGATTGAGCACTCTGGGAGAAAGGTAGACTTTGAAAAACAGTAGCCACTCTAGCGTGTACGCATCGCTCATTCAGTAAAATGAATTAGAGTACTCTAGCTATTAGGCGCGTAATATGATATATTTCACCTCAAGCGCCACTGATGTGCAGGGAGCTACATAAGAGAGTTAAAGTTTTAGGTAGGAGGAGAGTGAAGATAAGGATAAACCGGCTACAAGAAAGAGAAAGGGCAAGAGAAGGATTTGAACACAGTTGCGAAGATAGAGAGAAAGGAAAAGAACAAGATACGCGGGGTAATGTGGAAAGGGCTAGAGTTAAGTAGATAAGAGATGGGAATTGACTTTGCATTTAAATTCCTGGGGGTTGTAGCCGTCAAGAAAGCAAGTATATGGAAGGGACTTCCACAGGCAGGAAGTGCGAGAAAAGAAACAGATGAAGTACAATTATCGCCTGCTTTTCGTTGATCTAACTGTAAAAGGGTGGGACCTTGTTGCCAGTCTGATTGCCTGAGTAAATTCTTGTGAATGGGGCATCAGTGATCTAAGTTCGTCAGAGCAAGAGCAGAATACATGAAAATATTTATCGAAGAGACAGAGGGAAGCCACATCTCACCGATGAGAAAGTAGCCGGAGTGATAGGTGTAATTCGGAAAAGGCGGTTCCTAAAGCTACTGTTTGTCCAGGGGAGGACCCTAGCAAAAAGATTTTATATAGGGATATCTGCAAGTAGTTGGAAAGAGAGACTTTGCAACCATAGACACTCGTTTTCCAACGATTCCTTGAAACATCAAACTGCCCTGTCTAAACAATACTGGGATATTAAGGATAGAGGATTTACCCCACTGGTCAGATAGAGCATTATAAAATACGCTAACGCTCCCAACAATGTTAGGAATAGGTGTAATTTATGCCTGGAGGAAAAATAGATGATTATAAAATATAATAATCTAGTAATAATTCAAAGGAACTTTTTAATCAGCGTAATGAATTAATATTTAAATGCAGACATAAAAATAAATATAAAATAGTCTAGCTAAATCAAGATTGTGATTTGAATTAGTGTAAATTAAAATAATTTACATTAATTTAACTTAAAAAAGGTGTTGCTTTTGGAAAAATCTGGAATGTACCGTTGGAAAGATTTTACCTCAAAAGTTTTTGTATTTTTTAATATTTTTATGTTTTTTATGTTTTTTATTTTTATAATTATTATATTTATAGTTACATTATATTATTGTATCATTTCTATAACATTTTATATTGTAATATTTGATGTATATGTGCATATGAATGTGTGGATATCTTCGTATTTATGTATATATGCGTGCATGTGTGAAGGTGTGTTTGCATATATGTTTATGTGCGTGAGTATATATATATATATATATATATATATACGTGTATATGTTTGTATATGTGTTTGCATGTGTGGCCTATGTATATATATGTGTGCATGTGTATATATGTATGTGTGTGTGTATATATAGATACATATTTAAAGAAAAATATGTATAGGATATGTATACTTTTTGCTTAGAGGATTTTATGTATGCGTGTATATGCGTGTATGTGTATATGTATGTACTTATGTGATTGTATGTCTATGTATGTGCAAGTGTGTATGTATGTATATATATATGTATATGTGTGGATATGTATATATATCTGTATATGTGGATATGTACGTGTATGTAGTTTGTTACGTTTATAATTATTATATTATTACCATTTTTGAGCATCTATTTTCGTTTTCAATATTATTATTATTATTATTATTATTATTATTTGTGTTAATATTTTTCCTATATATATATATTGTATTCATTATTATTATAATTTTCATAATACTATTTCATTACTATTATTTATATTATATATTTTTTCTAATAATAACATTATTTTTAGTGTTGAAATTCTTTTTAGTGTTGAACATTTTTATATATGTATTTATTTATTACTTCTTTTGATTTTTATTATTTTTATTAGTATTACTATTAATATTATTCTATTATTAAAGGTTTTTAAGGTTCTTTTTCCTTCCTTATTATTATTGTTATTATTATTATTATTAGTGTATTAAAGAATTTTTTTATACACATATATTATTATTTTTATTATTATTATCTATTATTATCTATTATTATTTAAGATGTTTTTTAAAATTGTATTTTAATATTTTATTTATCTTTTTCTTACTAAGAGTTATTATTTTAACTATATTTATAATTTACTACTACTAGTGGTTATATTGTAATTTATATTAGGAAGTATGATTTATGAGTTATTATTTACCATAAATATATCTCATAGTATGTATAATTTAATTTATTATTAAATCCCATGTCGTGTTTCTAAGAATGAATATAATTGTCATAGACGTCTGTTTCGATCGAAGACGTTTATTTTGAATAATTTTAAATTCTTTTCTATTTATACTGCTCGCTCTCATTCTTTTTCTTTCTGTCTTTTTATTTACTTTTTCTCTCTGTTTTACGTTCCTTTTATGCTTGTCTTTCTAACTCATCCTTTTTTTCTATATTTAATTATAATTTTTATTTTTTTATTAATTTTAATTGTTTTAACTGAATTTTTAAAATAATATTATTAGTAGTTATTTTTTAATTTGTATTAAAATTATGATGTACAATTTATTTTTTTACCGTAAATATATCCTATTATATTTGAAACTAAATTTCAATGTTAAATTTTCCATGTCATGTTTTGCTAAGAAAGCAGACTAGTCGCTATAGAAGCTATGTCGATATTTTAGCTAACATTTATTTCTCTGTATATTGTTACTTTTATTTTTATTTATTTTTATTTTCTTTTTTTCTCTTCTTTCCATGGATCAGTCGTCTACTTTTTCTTTATTCTTTCTTTTTTCTATCTTTGGGGTTCTTTTTAAATGAGCGAGGAATGTTTTTGTAAATTACTGTTACAAATGTCTATTCTAAATATGGACATGTAAGCGTCTGTGTTAATAAAAATTTTTTTGGCGGGGGAATATTTTGAAGATCAACCGTTGTACCATTTGGGTCTGACGAGCCGCAATTGTCATTATTGTGCGGTGAAATATGTATTACCCATTGAAATTGTAATATATCATAATTTTTTTCTAAATTATATTACTCTGTTAAATTAAATAAATAAATTTAACATTGAGTTCTTTTGAGTTCATCTCTATCGGAATTTACCTGGAAAATATATCAAGTGTTCTACGTTATATATATATTTTATATTAATTAAATAATTTTGGGGGATTATCCTGTCCGTTTTAACGATTTGACATTATATACATATATTTGACATTAAACAATTTAAACCTGGTTTGAATACAATCAATTTTGATATTTCCAATAACGTACTCAAATGCCTGTAATCAGATCAGGGACCACAACGCCACTATTTTGTCACTGTCTTCGGACATCCGCCACGGTAGGGATGGATTTATATTTTCAATTTAATTCTCTTTATTGTTAATAACTTAAATGTTCTATGTTTACTGTGTGTTATTTACTCTTTGATAATGGCTTATGTGAGCCGAAAGCTTAGACCCGATAAAAAAATCAACAATTACTATGATTTTTTGTTGTCTTTCAACGATATCACCATCAAGTGTATCAGACGGTACGAACGGATCCTACACAAAATTAATAGACAAAACTTGTCTATATAATTAATATATATATATATATATATATATATATATAATGTCAAATCCTTAAAACGGACAGGATAATCCCCCGAAATTATAAAGCGATTCTAAACCCTGATTTATTTCGACAGTCGAGTAAACGTCTGTCTCGTCAGATACGAAAAATCAAATAGTTTAATTTGATATCGAATATTAAAAATAGGTTAGCTCAGAGAATAACTATTGAGGTTAGGTAAAGGGTTGAGAAGTATACAGATTAGCATAAACGTGTAACAATCTTACCGGAAATCTCACAAAAATTAAAAAATACGAATACACCAACGCACACATATACATAAATAAAACAATCAAATATACAAAACAACACAAGGAAATAGATATTACCATTCACAAAAATACACACAAACACGCCTAAGAAACCCATAGAACACGTACAATATATACGCAACATAAAAAAACCTAAAATAACTACAAAAAGGCAAAAAAGAAAACATTTAAAATATAAACGTGAAAAAATGAAAATGAGCATATATAACCGAATATAATAATAATTACAAATAATGAAAAAACAGAAAATTACAAAAAAATAATACAAAAAAATTAAAAATATAAAAATTAATAAATATAACAAACTTTGCAAAAGATGGAGCTAAATCTTCTAGAAAAATTTATTAATATAGAAAAAAACTATGTCCTAGTAAACAGGTAACTTAAATTTGTTTTTGTGTCGGCTTTTAAAAATCTATTAATTTCTTTAGATCAAAAGCTAGCTAGATTCACTAAATGTATTATTTTTATTTTTCATCTAAGTGAAAGCTAAACCTATCTCTAAAGTTAATAGGTGTTTTGTGATTTTCCTATAATCTTCTAATTCTCTCCACAGATTATAGGAAAATCTAAAACATATTTTTATTTATTAATTCGAAATAATTTGAATGAATTGCTTAAACGTTACTTTTAATAGATTGAAGAAGGCGTTCTGTTTTTATTTAGTTATTAAGCAGTGTATTGACTTTTTTACGTCTATCGACCTCAATATTCGAGAAATCTAATACGATAAATATACGTTGCTGGAGTGCATAATTTCTTGATTATTTGTAGTTACAGGAAGACAGTGAGAAGTGTAAGAAAGGAAATAGGTTAAAATTGAATTTACAAGAGGAGGGTTCCACAAATGACAAGTGTCAGATAGGAAACTATTAAAAGGTACCATTAGAGGAAGAGAGTACCCCAAGTGAAAAGTGTAACAAGGGAACGTAGAGGAAAAGAGTTCCACAAGTAAGAAGTGTAATAAATTAAACTAATAAATGTAAGTTACAGGAAGAGCTTTCCACAAGTGAGAAATGTAATAAAGGAAACTATTAAAACAAAAACTATAGAAAGAGAGTTCTACAAGTGAGAAGGGCAAGAAAGGAAATTTTTAAAATAGAAGTTACAGAAACAGAGTCCAACAAGTGATAAATGCAAGAAGGGTAACTATAAAAGATCAATTACTGGGAGAGATTTCCACGAGTATAATGTGTAAAACAAAAACGAAACTATTATCATAAAAATTATATAGCGTTCGAAAAGTGAGAAGTGTAGATGAGGAAACTATTAACATAGAACTTACAAGAAGAGAGTTCCACAACAAAAAAGTGTACGAAGGAAAACTATTAAGAAAGAACATGCAGGAAGAGACTTCCACAAGTGAGATAGGAAAATGTAAAACAGAAATTAAGAGAAAAGTTCCACAAGTAAGAATTGTAAGTAAAGAAACAATAAAATATTTTTATTTTATTGTTTCTTTACTTTTCAAAATAAGAAGTTTCAGAAAGGAAACTTTTAAAACAGAACTTACAGGAAGAGAATTCTAAAAATGAGAAGTACAGAAAAGCAAATTATTAAAATAGAAGTTACAGGAAGAGTGTTTCACAAGTGAGAAGTATAAGAAGACTAAAGTAAGATTGTTCTACAAGTGAGAAGTTTAATAAAATAAACTATTAAAATAGAGATTAAAGGAAGATACTTTACATGTAAGATGTATCAGAATGGAAACTATTAAAATAGACGTTAAGGGAAAAGAGTTTAACAAGAGAGAATTGTACGAAAAATTTCAAATAAACATTATTGGAATAGTGTGAGACTTGTAAGAAAGGAACGTATTAAAATATAAGCTACATGAAGCGTAAATGATAGCGTAAGAAAGGAAATTATTAAAGCAGAACTTAAAGGAAGAGAGTTTTAAAAGGGAGACAAAAGGAAAGGAAACTATTAACATAGAAAATTACAGGAACAAATTTCTACAAGTAAAAAGGTGTAAGAAAGGTAACTATAAAAGATTAACTTGCTGGAAGAGAGCTTCACATGAGAAAAGTGTAAGAAAAGAAACAATTCAAATAGAATTTATAGAAAGATATTTCTACCAGTGACGAGTGGAAGAAAGGAAAATATGATAATCTAAATTACGGGAAGAGTGTTCCACGAGTAAGAAGAGTAAGAACGGAAAATATTAGAATATAAAAGTGGCTTCCCTGTGCCTCTTCTATAAATATTTCCACGGCTTCTGCTCCGATGAACTTAGATCACTGGTGCCCCCTAGGTACGAATTTGCACGAGATACTAGATTAGCAACTGGGTCCCACCCTTTTACAGTGAAACCGATAAAATGTAACCGTAATTTCTACTCCAACAGCTTCTTTTCTCGCACTTCCCGCCTGTGGAATTTCCTTTCATATACTTGCTTGCCAACAGATACAATCTCCAGGAGACACCTCGTAACACACTAACTCGCACCCATACTCTAAAACACTCTTCCTATGTACCTTATTACTCGTCTATCACCCTCCTTCTGACATTTCCTATATCTAATCGTTCTCTCAGCACCTTCCCCTATGTAACCCCCTGCGCTATAGTGGTAGTGGAATGCCTTGCTTGGGTGGAATAATTAAAAAAAAAGAGTCACACAAGTTAAGGATGTTAAAAAGGAAATTATTGAAACAGAAATTAGAGAAAATAAGTTCCATAAGTGAGAAGTGTAAGAAAAGAAACTATTAAAATACAAATTAAAGGAAAAGAGTTCCACAAGTACGAAGTGTCAGATAGAAAACTAATAGAATAGAAATTTTTTTTTTTATTTTTTTTTTTATAAGCGTTTCACCCCGAGCAAGGCATGTCACTGCCACTACTGTGCAGGGGGCTACGTAGAGTGGAGAAAGGCTGGTTAAATATAGGAAATAACAGAGGGTGGGTGATAGGCGGGTGAGGATACCGAGAATGAGGGTTGGGTAGATGAGAGTGTTGTGAGAATAGTTGGGAGTTAGTGTGATAGGAGGTGTCTATTGACCCTACATTTAAACACCTGGAGATTGTAACTGTCGGGAAAGCAGACTTGTGGAAGGGAGTTCCACAGGCGGGAAGCGCGAGAAAAGAAGCTGTTGGAGTAGAATTTACGGTTACATCTTATTTGTTTAACTGTAAAAGGGTGGGACCTAGTTGCTAATCTAGTATCTCGTGTAAATTCGTGCTTAGGCGGCACCAGTGATCTAAGCTCATCGGAGCAGAAGCCATGAAAGTACTTGTAGAAGAGGCACAGGGAAGCTACATCACGCCGGTGTGAGAGCGGCTGCAGCCGGTCTGCCAAGTCAGTATCAACCACGTTACAGATCCTCCTTTGTATTTTGTCAAGAAGCCCAAGGAGAGCAGCAGGGGCACCCGACCGGATATGGCAGCAATATTCAATACACGGGCGGATGGTAGATTTGTATATGTGCAGAATAGTTTCAGGAGGGAAAAATTTCCGGGCCCTGCACAGAGAGCCGACTTTCATAGCAGCAGATTTGGCAATGGATTCAATGTAGTCATTCCATTTGAGGTCCGCCGAGAGTGTAAGGCCAAGGAGGCGTAGTATTTTACTCTCTGGGAGGCTAGCCTGTCCCATGCTAATGGGAGGTAGATGCGATTGTCTATGGTGGTTAGTTGATAACAGCTTTGTTTTGGAGGCATTGAAATTTACCAACCATTTCCTACCCCAGGTCACTACGGATTGGAGGTCCCTTTCAAGTGCGGCAGCGAGGTTCACTTTGTCGTCCAGACCTGGTTTCTGATCGATGCGAGAGTAGATTGTTGTGTCGTCGGCATACATGCCAACTTGGGATCTAATGGTGTCGGGGAGATCATTAATGTAGATCAGAAATAGCGTGGGACCTAGGATAGAACCTTGAGGGACGCCCGCGTTCGTCTGGTAGTTTTGGGAGGCATGCCCATTTAATACCACCTTTAATGTGCGGTTAGAGAGGAAGGACTGGATGAGGTCAAACAGATGTCCAGTTATCCCATAGCTCCGCAGTTTGCACAAGAGGCCAGCATGCCAGACCCTGTCGAATGCTTTGGAGATATCCAAGGCAACGGTTCGGGCTTCACCATTCTTGTCGAGTGCCTGGTATATGTACTCGGTAATGGTCGTTAGCATATCAGCAGTAGACCTGGTGAAGCGAAACCCATACTGTTTGTCAGAGAGAAGCCCGTTGGTCATAAGGTGCTGAATCACCTCGGCGTTGATAATGGCTTCGAAAACTTTGCCAAAGATTGGAAGGAGACTAATAGGACGGTAATTGGCGGGGTCTGAGGGTTCGCCAGAATTCTTAAATATAGGTACTACGCAGGAGGACTTCCAACAGGCAGGAAAGCAGGAAGCAGATAGGCAGAGGTTATAGAGTTTAGAGAGGACAGAGGAGAGTTCTGGGGCACATTTCTTCAGTACTATGACTGGGATTCCGTCACCGCCGCTCGCTTTGTGTGGGTCAAGTTGCGCAATTATCTTGGCGACCAGCGAGGGTGAAATGTGGACGTTATTTAGTTGAGCCTTAGTTCTGGGTGGGAAGTCTGGTGTAGGTATTCCTAACGAGTCCAGTGTCGAATTGGTTGAGAATTTACGGGCAAAGCATTCAGCCTTGTCGGCTGGGGAGGTGAGAACTTCAAATTCATTGATTAGTTGGGGTATTGAAGTCTTGTTTCTGCTGAGCACGCTTTTGCAGAGACGCCAGTAATCTTTGGAGCCAAACTTAGAGGATGCTATGCGTTGCCTAATTCTGGTAGCAAACGCCCTCTTGGCTTCGTTCAGTACTTTTTTACACTTGTTCCGTGCTGAGGTGAAAAGGCGCCTGTTTTGGTTCGACGAGCAGCTTCGATAGAGCCGGAAGAAATGGTTCCGGTGGGCAATAGCGGCCGAGCAAGCGGGTGAGAACCAGGGGGACGAATTAGGTTTTAGTTGGAATTTTCTGGCAGGGATAAAAGCATCGATGCCAGCCTTAACCCAAGAGGAGACTTCGGAGGCACAGTCTTCGACAGGAAGATCAAAGACGTTGTTCCAGGGGACGTCGCAGAGGAAGTCCCTGAACGAGTCCCAGTCGGCTCTTTAAGAGAGGTTCTCAGGTAAGAAGTGGTTATAAAGGATACTATTAAAATACAAATTATCGTTGTAGAATTCCAGACGTGAGAAGAGAAAGAATGGAAACTTTTAAAAACGAAAATGATTCTCTGCGAAGATTCATATATAGCGCTTCTGCTTTGGAGGAGTTAATCTTTCCAAGCACTTTCTTGTCTCAGTAAACAACTGATTTGATGTCATTTTCGAGAGCAGCCGCTAATTTTACCTTGTCGGGCCTATTGCTGTTAATGCGGGTATGAATAATATTCTCTCTCTCTCCAACTTCTCTCTTTCTATCTCTATGTATAAAGAGAAAGAGAGAAACCGTAAGTATGAGAACAATGGAGATTGAAAAAAGGCAGTAAAATCTTGCCTCGTTTCATTTCCCAAAATCTGATTAAACGAGCAAAAATCAGAAATTTTATTGGTAGAAACCCTTTTTGGTCGGACCGAAATCTTTCAGAATACCTCGCATTATTTGTGACCATCTTCATAGAATTTATTCCATATCAAATCTTTGTATCTTTTTGTCTAATACATTGTATCTCAAATACTAGTACATGTAGTATATCACTTTCTCTCTCTTTGTTTCTATATATGGCTAAGAGAATAACCGAAATCTCTCGTATATGCAGAACCTATGCACAGGTTTTCCTCACTTTGTGTGAAAAAAAGAGAACACTTGTACAAACGAAAGAAAAATTAATTAAAATGCTTAATCACAGTACCTTGCTACTCATCTTTAATTAAACATGTCTGAAAGAAGGACTGCTGTCTAAATGCACAATTACATATATATATTTTTCTAAACATATACTTTTAAATATAAGAGACAATGAATGTCTATTATGTTTAATCTTGAGCCGTTCTAAACATCGTATTTTTGCTTTAATTTCAGGTGAAAATAAAGACAAAAATTCTCCAACCTTTGGATAATTTTTTATTAAGTTGGTTCTAAGATTTCTGTTCACATGAGCCATCTTCAGAGAGGTTGCGAGGACGTTAACATAAAAACATCCACCATCAAAGACGATTTTATCTTGTGTTGACATAAAACTTTGCTAAGAAACGATAACAGTTATCAAAAATAGCAAACGCAGTTCGTAAATTTGTAATGCGGTTCTATGACGTTACACCGCGTGAGATCTCGAAATGATAACAGAACCATATATTTAAATGCAATGTAATGTGCTATGACCAGATTTAAACGTGATTTTATTAAGTGTCGGTTGTTTGGATTTAATGTAGATGGCCTCCAATATCTGAAGGTTCTTTTTACTGTGTGTATGAGTGAGGATTATTGTTTTGCTGACTAAAATCTGTCTGATATTACATACATGACTATGTTTTTTTAAGAAATGTTGTTTAATTGTACTCTGATCAGAAAGGTGACAGGTAAGTCTACGGGGGAGCGTGGTTGTAGTAAAAACAATATATATAGTGGGTTTATTATTAGTACCAGAGATGCAATCTCTAAACGGGCATGTATATTGATACACTACATTGGTTTTCTGTAGAGGATTTAGTTGAGTGCTTGTAGGGTTATTAGAGACTATGAAGTCAATTGTTTTGAATTGACTATATACATATATTTTTTTATATAAAACATTATATTTTCATATTATATATATATATATATATATATAGTGTAATGATTGTTACAATGGTTTATAAAGTCATAGTATCACTACACAAAAATCTTCGCGTTTCAGAGCTATCTGTGCTCCTCATCTGGTGATAAGTTGAAATGAAAAATAAGTGGTGAAAACGATTTATTTTTGGTAATATTATATATAAGTGAATGTGGGATGGGAGTTTAGTATGACTTAGCCGGCAGTTTGTAGTCATAGAGATACAGCCTTGGGTTAGGAGCGAGGTGCGGAGTAGCTTAGTTTTGGACAGGTCACTTTTTAGTTTTGTCTGGGTAATTCTCATATTGGGATTTAAGGTTTTTTTTAAAGAAAGGGTAGACACTTTTTATTTTACTACTATCTATGAGTGAATGGAATAGAGTTACTATTAATGTTGTGTGAGTTTATTTTCTTTTATTTATACGATGTTCGTTTTTTTTATTTTGAGGATTAAACATGGGTATTAATTACCTTTTTGGAGGGGATTATTTTATGTGAATGAGGTATTATTTGGTTGATTAAATTTTAACGAAAGACATTTTCGATGTTTACATAACACTGCTAATACATCTCTACGGTTTAATAGTTCGCCATTGTTGGGGTACTTTAGAATGTGTAGCTTTTCATTGAAGCATAAAGGGCAGATGTCGTTAAGCGAGTTGCAGGTTCTAGTTTTTGCCAGGATCTTCAATTTTGCTTTGGGTAAAAAATTGTTGTTTATGTTGGCCTGGGAAAGTGTTGTTTCTATTAGGAGAGGTGAGATTGGGGAAAAAAACCGGGGCGTAGTATAGTATTTTTGCAATATTTGAAGATGGCACTTTCAAGAATTTATCTTCTGAGTAAACTACTTTTCCTTTTATTTTTTTTCCTTGTGAGTGAATTATTTAAAAAATGGCATACTCATAAAAAGAGAAAATAATTTACTTAGTTTTTCTCTTGTCTTCTTTATTTAACCATATATCTTCCACCGAACGCCCATAGCCCAGGGGTAGAGTCGCCGACTGACGCCATTTCAGTAGGGTTTCAATCCTGGGTAAAAAAGCAATCGGAGTCTAACCGTACTGATGAGCTGTGATACGGCGAAACAGATCTGTTTGCGGATGACAATATATATATATATATATATATATATATATATATATATATATATATATATATATATATATATATATAATTAACTGTCCAGGTTGTCTTTTCTTATAAAAGTCAATCAGTTGCAGTCACCCTCTTATGGACACACAATAATCAAGCTGTTTCTATGTAATTGAAATTCACACACAATGTATTTCACGTCCGTAGCACTGTTCAAGCACTGGCTTGTCAGCGTCATTGTGAAGTTTTGTCACGTATTTTTTGCCGTAATCATCTATATTGTCCACCAGTGTATTTTAACCACACAGCATTTTACATTTACAACGCCCAGATAAATCAGAATTTGCTTGTCAGCTTTATTGGATAGATATTAAAGATATTTCTGCACCGTAGGCTATGGGTTCCATGTAGAAACGGACAGAATGACAATTTCAGGAAACACTCGTGCGCCATATTTTAAAAGTTACGCTGATTTCTTACATCATGGAATATTATGTCAATAACATCTGATAAGTATATGAGATAAATTTTTTCGTAAGTAAAATAATTGTTTATTCACTGCTAGACTCCATTAAATTAAAGTCGGCCGAATAGATTAAATGTTTACGGATCCTTCTTTGAACATCCGATCTTTTACAAGAATCAGAGACATTCTTCATCGTCCAGCCGTAGGTCGAGCGTTTCCGTATCATCCACCCCCCGTTGTTGTGCGTGCATACCCTATGTTCAGTCTACTTCACTCCCTCTTTTTGTTGGTGCTCGCCTCGGCATCATTTGAGGCCCTACGTTTCACTTAATATCTATAAAGATACTGTCTAGATCAACCCTCGAAAGAAATGATTTTACTTACATTCTGAGGTGACACCGAGTACAAAACTTACGTTGATTATTATTTTCTCTTTTTATGAGTATGACATTTTTAATAATTCATTTAGAAAGAAAACAAAAAGAAAAAAATAATTTACTTAGAAGGAAAATTCTTCAGAGTGCCGTTTTATTAGAAAAAATACTAATCTGCGCCCTGTTTTTTTCCCAATCTCACCTCTTTTAATTGAAACAACACTTTCCCAGGCCATAAACAACAAAAATATACTTACAATGAGTCCAGTACATGTTAGGATTACAATAGATCATTTAATTTGGGATAAAACATTTCTTGATGTAGATTCTGATCCCTTGTATTTCTTAACGTGAATTACATCCTGCATTAATTGAAACTTGAGGCCAGAAGAGATTTCTAGTTTTGTTTTGTTTTGTTTTTATTTTTTTCACAAAAGATCAAGTCAAGGAAAGTATTCTCAAATGCTTGTAGCTTAATTATACTTGCTGATGACAAAATTGAAGCTGATTCTTCTCATAACTTCTAAGAAACTCTGATCTGTCAATTTTTAGGAAATTGTCTTTAGAAGTTTTATCACGCTTTCGATTATTATGTGAATAACCTTGACCATTACTTTCAACAAATACTGGAGAGTTTTAAAATCAGGCTTAGCGCTCTGCAAGCTGACATGCAGAAGCCCATTTCTCTCCAGTTCAAACCGTAGCCAAAGTGTCCAGACTTGAAAGCTTGTTTAAACGCTAACACGTTGCCGTTGATTATATTGGTAGTGCTCTCCGTCTTTGCTGTTGACCGTCTAGGAAGATCCAAGTCAATAACGATCATCATCTCGTTAGTTGCATGCACAGCTATGTAGCCCTGTTTACCCCATTATGTTAGATGGCGGTTGACTCTACAATCATCTTCCTTCACTCTCTGATTGACCTTGTTTTTAATCTTGCTGGTATGTTCATCAAATCTCCTCATCAGGAAAGCCTGCTGGAAACCAGTTTAATCGGTGATTGTCTCTGATCATGTGGTAGGTAGTATTGGTGTGCATGGTACCAGTCCTTATTGTTTGACTTAAAATTATTTGTTAGGGCACTTTTGTTTTAGTGTAACCCGTAATTATCCTGCTTAAGATACTCATATAAAACGTAATTGCCTTGTTTAAGATTACCTTGTAATATCGCATTTGAAAGAAACAAATGTAATTCTAAGTTTAATACGACGGAGCGAAAGAAATTATTACTAGTGGTATTGTTGATTTTGCAGTTTATTGTCAATCGCGATATGAGTCGAGTTAATAATACTTATTACAAACTTGTAAAATCTGAAAAAAAAGAAAAGAAAAACTAGCTGGAAATAGAAAAAATAGAAAGGGAAAATATATTTTTGCATTATTTATTCAAAAGTTGATCAGAAGCTTTGTTTTTTTTTTTGTTTTTTTTTTCGGCCGGTGGAAATGAAAAATAGCGGTAGTCAAACAAAGCAGAGATAAAGACAGACAAGAGAGTTTGCAGTCAACGTTTTGAGTTGCAGAGAGCGACAGAGAAGTCAAAGTCGGAGTGGCAGAGATCGACAGAAGAGGCCTGATACCGACCACCCAGAGTCAATGTACGAAGTAATTTTGCAGACAAAGTTTTTGAGATTGACAACTGAATGCAGTTTGCAGTTGCGAGTTGTTGCAGCTCGAGTGGCAGAGAGTTCGATCTCCCGGTCCAGAGACGTAATGACCAAAGACAGATCCCAGTTGAAGAAGTAAAGAGACAGAAAGATGATTGCCATGCCGTTGGATGCCGACCGTAGAGAAGTCAGTCACCAATCAACCAACCAGAGTTAAGAGACAGGCAAGAAGAGAATTTTCAGATAAGTCTGAAATTGCTAACTGAAAGAGAATAACCCAGCACTTTGGCAATTTCCGTAACATTCCGGAAAACAAGCAACAAGTTGTCTATACTTATAACGAACTTAGACTTCTGTTCAGAGCAGCGAGCTGCGGCCAGCCAGATTCCTCGTTATTGCTTAGGGGAATAATTCGATTTATCTAAGAAACGTCCGTTCCGCTACCAGTTGATAGAAGCAGGGATGGGAAATTATTCAAGAGACTATTATGTATGATCTGTATATAAAGACGTTATTTCACAACACTTCAGACGTCGGTCCACTTATTTCCTTTGATGTTACATTTCTTTCTTATATTACTCAATTGTGTGCACACTTCCCGGCTTGGTTTAGTTCGGCAGAGAGACAGCTAGTGAAAAACTTACGTGACTACCTTGTGATTAATCAACACAACGTGGGACAAGGGAGAAAACCGTGACAGAGTTAATCTACGACCAGCTGACTGGATCGAAACCAACAGCAATAGGCTGGGGGTAGTGGCATAGCTCATTGTAGAGTTTTTTTAATATATAAATCCAAGCAATTCGTAATGAAAAAATCAATTAAAATACCATCACAGGAAAAGACACATTTGAAAAAATATCTCGATAAATTTCATTTAGAGGGGAGGTAGTAAGGGTTTAATAAAGAACCAAAATGTCAAAAACTAGACTAAGATTTATCTAATATTTTACAAAAGATGGCTTTATCAAGATTTAAATTAAACAAATATTACTTTTATTCTTATAGATCTTTTTATTACGTACATGCAAAAGTTTATAGGAAGAAAATACGTAATCTGTCTAGTTAAATCAAACAAACAAAACGTTAGAAAATTTGAACACATCTAATATTATTATTAGGTGTGGTCGGCGACATGGCTTCCGTCTGGGATAAATGGAATCGATATTTTCTTTTTCTAGTTATGGGTTAAACAGTAGACTACCCTATGCACTTCAGCCTTGAAAAGGCAGCCAGTCTAGGAAAGGAATATTAGAATTATTAAAATTGAATTAAAAATCATCCTCTACGAGACTATTACTCCTGCTGCAAGTGTGGTGTTCCAACGACCCTGTGATCAGTTACGAGATTAATACTTTATTATTGTTACGATTGAGTAACTAAACAACTCAAACAACGTGACTCTGGGGTACAAATATACGAAGCCAAATATACCCGATTATGACACCTAGACGGATAAGTCTTATAGGAGACACAGGTATCGCGTTATTCTTAGTTTTGTTGTTATTATTTCATTTTCTTTCTGTTGTATACTAATTTCTTTTCGGGTCCCAACAAGGCAGTTAAGGTGAGAAATTGCATCATGACATTTTATACTGAGAAGTTTTTGAGAAAACGGAAACTGTTGTGGGGCGTTACCCACTTAACTATGGACTCGTCCTACAAGTATATTAACTGAGAGTTAATCACTCTCGTGGCTTCAGTTCAGATCAGCACAGTCTGTCTGTCTGTCAGTCACGAGTAAGCCAATCTTATATTTATTCTTTTCTCTTGTATCTATTTTTGACTTAATATATGTTGTTAACCTTATCACCGTGTTTCGAGTTATCATTTCGTGGTCCCATCTCCGGTCCACATCAAAAACAAACAGACAAACAAAAACCAACATCACAGCCATTTTATATTGATAAAACTTTTCGTAAGGTGGGGTTTGTACTTGCGAGTACAATATTTTGTATGTCTTTAAGGCTTTGATTATAAGGAATTCTTCTAATAAATTTTCTAATCAATCCGAGTGCTCCAACTACAACTGGAATTATTGATGTGCCACAATTTGTAGATTTCAGCATCCTAACATTTTAATAATTTTTTTAAGATTTCAGTCTGCAGGAAGTGTCATGTCAATAAGAAAGCATATTTTGCTTATTAGTCTTTGATCACTGTTTTTAGTGATTAGCTTTGATTTTTTTCTGTTTGTAATGAAAAGTCCCATAAAACTATTACAGGTAACCACTTCTGGGTGATTATTACAGGTAACCAGTTCTGGGTGATTATTACAGGTAACCAGTTCTGGGTGATGCTCATCCTAACTTCTAGCAGTTTTTTCTTTTAAAGTTGCATATTTACCAATGCAGATATTGGCCCACTCGAGCATACCAGGTTATATGTTTAGTGGGTGCCAATATCGAGCATATTGATACGTGATGGTTAATTGTTTCTGAATGTTTATCACAGAATCTGCATTTTGGAATAACACAGTTTTTCAGTATATGTGCTTGGGAATTTCGAGTTTTCAAGCAATGGTATCAGACTAAAACCTTCAGTTTTAACTTTTAACGTTGCCCCACGAAGCCACTGATGGGTACAGGGTTTGTTTACATCAACTTATTTGCTACGAGTTGAATATTGACCCTGAAAATATTTATCTTGCTATCATTTCATTTCGGGTCAATTGAATTTGCTTTCTTTTTTAAGCTTTTTATCGCTGCAGCAGATGCATTATGGTTTATTTGCATTTCATCAACCACTTGAAATGCCATTTTAATTTATTTTTGCTTCTTTTTATTACCGAATAATTCTTATTTCTTCCACGTTCTTTGATGTAGATGAACATTTAGTCCTCTGTAGTTTCTAGGTTTAAAAGCGGATTGTTATAGTTGAACTAATCTTATGCCTCTTTCAGATCTGGACATATAGAGACGATCAACATCAGTCTTGGGATTATGTATGAAATGGCAAGGGAAAAACATTCTCGTTTTAGTGTCCATTCGCTTAATATTTGCTATAGTTCAGCTAAGGATGTTGAAACTGTTTTGCAGTACATGTAGAGCCAAATTATTTATGGCTGATATTCTGTTTTGTGAATTCAACTCGGTCAGTGAATGTTGGACAATATCATCAAAATGAAGGAAAAACTTGAAGCAACTGAAATGTGGTTCTACAGAAGGATGCCGCGAATATCATGGATCGAGCATGTGAGCAATGATGAGGTTTTGGAAATGATGGAAACGAAAAGGAAATTAATATTGAGCATCAGGAAGAGACAGCTGAAATATCCTGGGACATGCAATAAGGAAGAAGGGCTTAGAGAACCTGATACTAACAGGCCAGATAGAGGGGAAAAGAGACAGGGGAAAGCAGCGGATAACATATTTGAAGGACCTAATCAGGTAGATGATGGAACGAGGGTTGCGTGGTGTAACAGGAGAAAGAGTGATAAGAGCCACCAGGGATAGGGAGACATGGAAAGCCATGGTCGTCTACGTCCTGAATGGACAGGACATACAGAAGAAGAAGAATCAACAAGACGCACACATCTGCAGTATTCTTTTTTTTTTTCGTTTGGTTAGGCTGTGTTTCATCTCCTTCACTTATTCCTTGGTACCTATAGGCTTCTTGTTCCAGTTTTCTAATATATGTGACAAGATCTAGATCTATCTATTGACTGTTTCTGTAATTCTCCCTTTCTTGAATAACATTTTTGAATATTCATCTAATCAGAAATTAATATCTACGTCGTCAGTGAAACATTTTACAGTATTGAGGAGACCCTTCAACTGATTGTTGTCTTTGGCTAAGCGTTTGTATATCATCTATGTAGAGTAGATAATTAAATACTTTCTTATTTATTTTCTATCCATAATTATTATTTAGTTCATGTGGCAAAAGGATTAAAGACAGACAAAACAGAAGGAATGATAGGGAGTCTCCTTGAAGGATCCCTCGTCAGATATTCAAGCGATTAAAAGTGGCAGTTTCTCTTGTCTGATTAACATATAATGTGGTTTTCCAGAGTCGAATACTATTTTTAAAGAAATTTACTATCACGAAGGAAAATTTGTACATTTACAGAGCCTTAAAGATCAAAGAGTGGGGCACATTATTAAAGGCATTATGGCAAGGGTCGGCAACCATTTTGACGTGCCTGCGAGCCTGATTACCAATGACTCTATTTTTAACATGAGAGACGAGGCTTTCAAATTCAACAAGAGAACAGCTTTTACCTTCCTGTGATCTACCCAACCGAATTTGAATACTATGACCGCAAAAACACGATCAAAACCCAACCATCTCCATTTCTGCGTAAAAAGAGAGCCGATTTGACCGACCGACCGGCGACAGACATTAGGCGGGGACACCTTCAAAGGGACAATGTTGTCTTAGTCGGCTTTCTATTTCATTCCTCCAACAGCGACTTCCCATCGCTTACCCCTGCCACCTACCCTATGTAAGTTGCTGGAATCTTTCAATGGGCCATGTTCTTACCTTATCATACGTAAGTGTATATGTTTGCAACTATTTGTACTCGTATGTATGGGTATATGTGTTTCGTTTTTGTTTGATGTATGTGTGTGTGTGGTTCGTTTGTGGTACAATTTTCAGTGGCAGTTTCAAACCTACACGTCATAATTTCCTCCATTTCACTTCGGTTTATTTTTTTCACTTTAAGTATTTTGACGTTCCTTGAGAAAAAATAATTTTTGTTAGGTGTTTTTTAATTTTAGATTTTGTTTTGTTTTTGTGATTTCTCAATGTTTATTTTCATTACGGTTTTAAATATTTAGGTTGACAGGGGTCTGCATATGTAATTTTTATTTATTTTTCATTAATGGCCTTCGTCCGATCCGCGACCCGTCATTATAATACGATGCGGCATGCTGTATTGAGATTTCTACTTCTTTTCCTGCTGTTTTCCAGGATCATTTGGTTTATCAATAGTTTCTCTTTGCAACTATATGAACCTCTCTGACATTGCTTCTGTTCTCGTGGAGAGAATGTTGATTTAATCGAGAAAATACTAAGTACAGTTCGTCAGGACAGACGCGATCAATTCATACGGACAAACATATTACTGTCTCAGAATTTTTCGGATCATGTTTCACTTGTCTTTTTCAGGAGGTGTTTCATTCCTTCAGTGATCTATTCTTATTCTTATTCTTCTATGTGCCATCTTCCTTCAGGGCGTAGGCGATCGTGGCTTTCAAAGTCTTCTTATCCCTGGTACCTCTTAGCACGCTTTCTCCTGTTACCCCATCCAAACCCCGCTCTTCCAGCCACCTGCTCAGGCCCCTCAAATATGTTATCCGCGGTTTTCCTCTATCTTTCTTTACTTTTATCTGACCTGTGAGTATCAGATTCTCCAAGCGTTCCTTCTTTATCACATATTCCAGGAACTTCAGGTGTCTTTTCCTGATGCTCAGTAGTAATTTCCTCTTCGTTTCCATCATTTCTAAAACCACATCATTGCTCACATGATATTCGCAGCATCCTTCTGTAGGACCAAATTTTAGTTGTTTCAGATTTTTCTTTCATTTTTGATGATATTGTCCAGCATTCACTGCCATATTGAAGAAAAGACATCACATAGCAATCCAGCACTCTCTTCTTTTTTTCTAGCGAAATTTTCCTGTCTCTTAATGCTTTGCCCAGCTGCTGGAATGCGCCTTGACCATGCCAATTTGCTTTTGGTTCTCAGTGTCGCACTTTTCGTCTTTCGTTAGAGCACTTCCCAAGTACTTAAATGTTTGTACTTGCTTGATTTTAGTATCCCCAACCCGTGATTGGTATTTTGGGCTCCTCTGTTTGCTGATGACCATACATTCGGTTTTCTTGTAGTTTATTTGTAGTCCTTTCTTCTGACTTTCTTCATCTATCTTTTTTAGTTTTCTTTCTGTGTCTACTATCAGCACTGTATCATCTGCGTATCTTATGTTGTTCAGATTGTGACCGCGGATGACGAATCCTGGTATAACTTGTAGAGTCTTCAAAACAGTCTCGCTGTACAAGTTGTCTTACACTCCTTTCTATCTTTGTATAAATGCTGAATTCGTTTCCTGTCCGTATGGAGGCGGTTTGCTCCCAATAGAGGTTTTTGATTACTCTGATGTCTTTGCTAAATATGTCGAGGTTGCTGAGCATTTCTATCAATTCTTTAAGGCGTACTTTGTCAAACTCCTTGGCATAGTCTACAAAACACAGGTAAACTTCCTTTTTCATTTCTATCGCTCTTTCTGATAGCATCCTAAGCATAAATATCGCATTCCTTGTTCCAGTGTCCTTGACGAAACTACACTGTTCTTGTCCTATTTCTGGCCTGGTTTTGCTTCATACTCTATTCATCAGGATTCGGACAATGAGTTTCGTTATATGGCTTATCAAACTGATTGTTCGTTGGAGTTCGCATTCGATTGCGCCTGGTTTCTCAGGCAGAGCTATGAAAATTGATTTGCTTATGTCATCTGGTATTACGCCACTGTTGTAGATTTCATTTATTATTTCAGTAATTTCCTCCAAGCCGAAATCTTCTAAGGTTGTCAGCATCTCTATTACAATACCGTATTGGACTTGAATGAGATTATTAATTAGCATTGATAAAGTATTGATGACAGATGACAGAGCCAGAAATTGGGTGATCTTATCATTTCGCGATGATTTCTAGATTTCTGATATTTCGTTAGAGCTTTTCGAAGATTATTTTTGGTTATATCTTTCCATTTTTGTAAAGGTTCATTCTTTCTTCTCGTTTTCTCTATTCTGCATTGGGATTATCTTCTTATTATCTCAATTGAGCAATTGATCTGGGTTCTTTGTTTATATATCTGACATGAGGTGTTCTAATTATTGTCATGGTAGCATCACCCATTACAACGGAGTGAACTCTTCCTACAACTACATTTGCTTCCCCACACAAGAGAGGGGATGAGAGATCTGCAGGAGATTAGCATAAGCAGATTAGAGGAGAGCGATAGGCAGTGATAGCCAAGACTGCTACCGTACGACGATTGCGAGTGTTATATATCGCCGTATGACGACAAAACAACAAACACGCATATATAAAAATATAAGGTTATATTTTTATTATTGACGACGAACCGTGTGGAATAGAGAACGGAAGGGTGAGAGGCACATAGAATGGGTTGACGGGAGTGTATTCTTGCCGTGGTGTTTCTCTGCTTCCACTGGCCGTTCTCTGCTGGCGAATCCGTGTGTCGAGGTCTTTATATAGTCTTCTAGAACCGGGACTTTCCTTCCGGTTTTGCCTCGCCCACGCAACGCCCACGTAATTCTAAGAGACACCTGATCTGTTTGCCTCTGTAGCCATTTCCGCCGCTGTCGGAAATAAGGTCAAATGACATCCGCTCCGGCCTCGACAGGATGTATTTCACAAACACCTGTCTTGTCGCTTCACCGCCCCCTTCACCGACGGGAAACACCATCGCTTGCATCACTTCCTCGGGTGGAGCCAGATCGTTATATTACACTCCTCGCCCTCCCATTTTCCAAAATGTTCACCTAAGAACATTTTAAGCGCAACACCCTCACCCCCCCATGCCACACAAGCCCGACAATTGTACAAAACATGTGCACGCCGAAACAACAAAACATGTTCACGCCGAAACAAACAAAACAACAAAAAAAAATATATGGGGGAGCCTACATCGGCAACCCAACAATGTTCGTGTCCATTGTGGAATTTTCCTGTACAAAAAACACAGAATCTCTTGCGTATGCTTCATGATGCAGTGTTGGAAGCCAAAATGAGTGAGACTGCCACAAAAGTGATGATAGAATTACTTGGGACTTATACAGAGGATAATGTTCTCCCAGCTCGATGTTTCATTGTTCTTTTTTTTTTTTTTTTTTTTTTAAGTTTCTGTAACTTTCAATGTTCGTTTTCTTTCTCGACTCTGTCCATACGCGTAGACGCCTCGATGCAAGACCATATGATCCTAGGCGGTAACCGCGCCCCAGTTTCTAAACTGACATCGAGTAAATGACCTTTGACCAACACCATGCGTGTTTCCGCTCGAGTTTATTGTTACACATGTAACTTCATTTAATTTAATTTAATTTCAAACATACTATGTTTGAACACAGAAAAACTGCCATTATCTGCAGTACATATCATTCATAGTCTGACCGAGAAATGTTCAATAGAAAACGAAGAAAATTACCCTGATTCCAACGTTAATCCGCATGCAATTTACTTGTGGAGGATTAGAGGTTTCATCTATCTTAATTTAGTCTAAAAAAAATGGACTCGTGACTCGTAATTCCTTAGTTTGTATCTTCCGCATGTTTTGCTATAAGGAAGGTGACCTAACTATTTCACTTAAACTATCGTTAATCCTCCCACTGCTTTCTTTCCCAATCCTATAGCATATCAGCCAATAAGTCTACAAGACTTTTCAGTTGTTCTTTCTTTTTGTTCCGATCAACTGTGGAATCTGCAGGTCTATCCGTGCTTTTTGCCCCAACAGACGTTTGCCTCATTTGGACATCTTCGCTGCTAGGTGATTCCCTAGAAAAACCCTGATCTACATGAGTAGATCCAGACGTTTCACACTTTGAGCAATCATCCTCGAACATGGATGAAACATTATTTATACCACCGATTCTATCATCATTATCAATAGTTGACACGTTTTTATTCGCCATTTTACGTCGCGTCATGATGCGACGCTCCATTAATGGAACATCAGACTCATCGTCTGATTCCACACGTTGGTGTCGATATTTGTGCACTGGAAAGTCGGTCTGTTTCGCTCCGGATTCGTCATCCGAATCACTGGATTCTAAAGCAACCTTTGCGAAAGGAAAAGGAGGGAAGTCACATTCCTGTATGTGGGGTTGCTGCCTCTTTAGGTTTCTTGTCTGACACGGGATACATTTACCTACGAAATCATTTATTTCTCTAAGTAAACAAGGCCAGAAATACTTTTTTTTTATTGAGTGGAATGTCTTATCCACCCCCATATGGCCACTGTCATCATGGTATTGAACTAGCACCATTTTTCTAAGGTGAGATGGTACATACAGCCTGATGAGGGGTTCATCATCAGGTTGAGACAAATAGTACACCACCTCATCCATTACTATATATCTCTTCTGTTCTGCTTTGGTAGCCCTACCATTTCGTAATCTAATCTTCAAGTCTAAGATGTTTTTGTCTGATTCTTGCTCCCTGATTATGTCTATTCCTTTCAATGTGGGCCGTTCGGGTGCCTCTGATGAATTTCCGACATTTTTATGGGCTGCTAATTCTTCCGGCTCCATTAGGTTGGAGTTTATAACACTAACCAAGTAATTTCTATCATCTATATCTACTGGAGAAGCAATATGGTCTTCGTTCACATCAACAGCGCGTGATAAGAGATCCGCGCAAACATTATCCTTACCCTTAAGATACTGTATGCTGCAATTGTAGCCAGACATGCTCAGAGCCCAAGTCTGTATCTTCTTATTTTGTATGGGCGAGTTAAGTAAGTGCTCCAGGGGCCTATGATCAGTGTATATTGTGAATGTTGCGCCATGCAGGTAGTGATTCAGTTTTTGAAGAGCATAGTGTATGGCATAAGCCTCTTTCTCTATAGTTGACCACCTCGTTTGTGTGTCACTTAATTTATGGGACAATAAATAAATTGGTTTTTCTACATCCTTCCTATTTTCCTTATCGTACACCACCTGGGATAGGCATGCGCCAATCGATTGATCGGATGCGTCAGTATATAACCTATACGCCTTATTTGGGTTGGGATAGGCTAGTGTTACCATCTCCGCGAGCTTCGTTTTTAGTGTATCGAAAGCGGTTTGGCAAGCATCGTCCCATTGGAATCGTGCATATTTCCTTGTCAAATTGACCAGCGGTTCGGCTATATCAGAGAAATTTCTAATAAAGCGGCGATAGTATGAGGTCATCCCAATAAAAGCTCTTACTTGCCTAACAGTGGTTGGAGTAGAAACTGACTTTATAGCCTTGACTTTATTGAGGTCTGGTTGTATTCCCTCTTCACTTATCTTGAACTCCAGGTATTGGGTCTCTTTCTTAAAGAACTCACACTTAGCTGGCTTCAGTTTAAGGTTGTGCTTACGTAGACTACTCAAGACTGTGTCTATATGCCTTAAATGATCTTCCACCGTATTTGAAAATATCAGAATATCATCTAAATATGCCAGAGCAAAATCTTCCTGTCCCTGTAAAACAACTGACATTAATTCCTGGAAGATGCCGGGTGCGTTTGCAAGTCCAAATGGCATAACATTAAAATGAAACAGACCCTTGTGGCAGGTGAATGCACTTTTTTCTTTGTCATCATCATGAAGCTTAACTTGCCAGTACCCTGATTTTAAATCAAGCTTCGAAAAGTACCTTGCCGAACCAAGTGATGCCAGTATATCATCGATGACAGGAAGAGGTCGAGCATATTTCTTTGTAATCTTATTAAGTGCTCTAAAGTCTACACAAAATCTCTTACCACCGTCTTTCTTCTCTACTAAAACTACTGGAAAACCCCACGGGCTATTGGATCTCTCAATTACACCTGCCTGCATCATTTCGTCGATTGCTGAATCCATTGTCTTTCTTTGTTTGAGGGGTGTGCGATATGGGCGTTTTCTTATGGGCTCATGCGTTCCAGTATCGATACGCATCTCCACAGTATCGGTTCTGCCCAGGTTCTTGTCGTCACTAATGAACATGTCCCTATTTCTTTTTAGCAATTTGTTAATTTCAGGCTTGAATTCCTCCGATACATGTACCTGTTCCAAATCTACATCAGGACTTTTATTATTTTGTTTATCGGGCATAGTAATTTCAGTAATATTACCTGCCCTTTCCAATTTAGCCAGCGGACACCCCCGTCTCAAAGTGATTGTCTGGTTAGTGTTATTCATTATCAGCAACTGAAACTTACGAGACTTTGGCATTTTTACAACTGCGTTGGCTACTGATATACCACATAAGTTGCTAACATATCCACTACTCAGCTGTTCGATTTCATATTCTTTGCCACGTCCATTTCTCAGCCTGGTTAATCCCAGACAAGCATGCAGGTGTTGAGGTCTTAATGTTACTTTTTGAGCTAACCTAACAATAGAGGAAATATGAACATCCTCCTCTAATGCCACGTATTCTTCACCAATCTTCAATGCCCCCAAATCGAAATATATTCTCACCCCGTTCTGCATCAGCCAATCTCGGCCAAGTATAACGTTTCTATTGAGATTTTTCACGACTAAAAAATCATGGGGTATGGACTTACTTCCTATCTGGACCTGTAGACGACAAAGGCCTTCAACGTATAACGGGGATCCATTCGCAGTTCGAAGTTTAATGTCCCTCTTTTGCAGTTCAAGTCCTAGTCGCAATTTTTTAAATACCCTACAGCTTATAACCGATACCTCTGCTCCCGTATCTACCAATGCCCTATAAGGTCTACATTCTATTCTAATAAAGATGGAATTTGGCGCGCCCATATTACCAACTATGTGCGTTGGTACTGTCTTGTTCCGTTCGTTGGGCGTCGCACGAACGGACCTCTGCCGTTTCCCGGGGCGCGTCTACAAAATTTCGCTATGTGGCCTTCTTTCCCACAATTCCAACACCTAACAACGCTCCCGTTCCTCTCCCGCTCACGAGTCTTGTATTTAGTTCCCCTATTACCAACTTTTCTATTGTTCTTATTCCTATTATTATTAGTATTAGATTCAGCGGGGCTTACGGCTTCTATCGGTACCCGTCTCCGAGAGTGGCAAATTTCCATAGGCTCCTCTTCGTATTCAGAGTTTGCATCGAGTCGAATTTTCCATCTCAACTCAGATAACGCTTTCTGATAGGCAGCCTCTAGTGTTTGTGGCTCATCCTTCATAACTGCCATCTTTATTTCCCGATCCCTTAGACCTTTTATGAAAAATCCTAGAACTTGTTTTGTCACAACTTCATTCCTCCCGTCAACCCCAACATATGCGCCCTCTGCTAGGCGTACTACTCTCTGCATGTAGTCCTGCACCCCCTCCGTTCTACCCTGCTTAATGTTCACTAATTCGACTAACCGTGCGTCGGGGTCTAAAACCAATCCGTAATATTCCTTTAAAGAAGTTTTTAACTCCTTCCATGTGAGTTGTGGGTTACTAGAGATTAGTCTATATACATAGTGTCCAACAGCTCCCCTTGTTGTGAGAAGAGCTGCCTGACACTTGTCTTCTTCTGCCACGCGCACAACTCTAAAATACCTCTCCATATCCTCCAACCAAGCACTACAACCACCATCTTCTTTGCATGCTAATGGCTGTATATTTTTAAAAAAAGATTCTCCCCTTAAAGTGTTCGACACCGAACAAGCCACATTTCTCAATTCTATGGTCAGACCTTGAACAAAATCGGCAAAAGTATGCTGTTCCATTTTTTTTTTTTTTTTTAATTAGACTTATGAACAAGAGCAGAACACACACAAGATCGAATCAAAAGTCACCTACCTTTCGTTGATGTCTATGGTCGTCCGGCTGCTTTCTATTTTTGTCTTCTTTTTTCTTTTTCTTCCTCTATCTAGTTGTTTTTAATTCCGTCGAATTTCAATTGTCGCCGTGGTAACCAAGCTCGTATCTATCTGTTTTGTTGTTGTTGTTGTCTCAAAACAGCAAGTCACTAGGCACCAATTTGCGTATGTTATATATCGCCGTATGACGACAAAACAACAAACACGCATATATAAAAATATAAGGTTATATTTTTATTATTGACGACGAACCGTGTGGAATAGAGAACGGAAGGGTGAGAGGCACATAGAATGGGTTGACGGGAGTGTATTCTTGCCGTGGTGTTTCTCTGCTTCCACTGGCCGTTCTCTGCTGGCGAATCCGTGTGTCGAGGTCTTTATATAGTCTTCTAGAACCGGGACTTTCCTTCCGGTTTTGCCTCGCCCACGCAACGCCCACGTAATTCTAAGAGACACCTGATCTGTTTGCCTCTGTAGCCATTTCCGCCGCTGTCGGAAATAAGGTCAAATGACATCCGCTCCGGCCTCGACAGGATGTATTTCACAAACACCTGTCTTGTCGCTTCGCCGCCCCCTTCACCGACGGGAAACACCATCGCTTGCATCACTTCCTCGGGTGGGGCCAGATTGTTATATTACACGAGTCCCAGTTCTAGTATTACTTCCTAGCCCGTATTTATTCGTTCTACTGACAGAGTTCCACGTATTTGTATTTTGCTGTGTTAATATATATTTGTTATTTCCTATTTTGGTTGTTGCTGTATTATTTTCTTGCTGGACTCTTAAATGGGTCCACGACAATTATTTACACTGTATACATTGTCTGAACTCTTATCCTGATCATTGTTGCTATATTCCCGACGTTTTGTCTGTTGTACACTTCAGTTTTCTTCAGGTGTTTGAAGTCATCTTGAAGAGGCATGACTCATGGAACAATCTACTCCAGTGAACGAAATAAAGTGTTTAATTTGAAATTCTAATCACATGAAGAAGGTCAGAGCGAACAACAGATGAAACCTTGTGAATATGGAAACAAAGATGAGGACAACAGTTGGAACAATGTAAATTGTGTAAATACTGTCGGTTCTTGATCAGTTAAGTGCCATACGTGATACACGCTTTGGGCAATCATGTCTCGAAAGAGACATGACTGACTGGGCAGAAGATTATCCCGCAGTAGGTTGCCATTGCTTTCTGCGGTACACTGGTTGCCGACCAAGGCTATAGAACCCAATCTGTCCTGTTATTTAACCCATAACTGGAAGGAATAGACGGATTAATACCTTGTCCAAGGGTATTTGCGCGAAAGTGAATGCAATGAATTCAGCTGGAATTTGAACTCGGCTCCCCGATTTCTCGTTCCGAACCGATATCCAATGCACCACAACGCACATAAAAGGTTTATTTTCAGGCTACTTCTCATGACTTAATTTGATAAGCTTTTTTTGTTCTTTTCATCGACAGGCCTTATCCAATATTTTTCGAAGTGTTCTTGCCTTTTCCATCTGGGCACCATTTAAAACAACTCTATTTCCACATTACAATCAAAGGGTTATCATTTTTCTTTGCTAGTTCTTCGTAAATTTTCAGAATCTTCTACTTGAAATTTATTTCAGTTGTCAATTTTTTCTTTGAATGCAATTCTCGTATCAAATAGACGGGACACTTGTATCATGTAATACATCTTTTCCTGTTTAACCAGCAAGACTAATTCTGGTGTATTTATCTTTAAAGTTGTCATTGTTTGTATCGAAATATTCCACAGCTTGATTATTAGTATTGTTATTGTTGTTTCTGATTACTGTCATTGTTGGGCTGTCACTATCATCTTGTACATCTTCGATCTTAATATTAGTAATTTTATTTTTAGGAACATTATGGGGTTTGTAATGTTGTAATTATATATTTTTTTTTACTTTGCACGTCATCAATATCACTATTTTTATTTTCAATATTATCAAACTGCTTTTTTTTAATTATCAAGTCTCAATATTTTTCTTCATTAACAATATTACCGTCACCACCACCACCATGATCATCATCACCTTCTTTTTATTTTTATCAACATCATGTTTGAATTCTCCACAGATTTGACTGTCAGTTGCCTGACATTAACTGGTACGGTATGTCCCCTATGTGCTGATAGACTATGTATTTTTGTTCATGAACGAGAATAGTGGGGGATTATTATTATTATTATTATTATTACTATTATTAATATTATTATTATTATATTTTCACTTGTTTTAATTTGTATGAGCTGCTTCTAATTTTAAACAAGAGACCGAAAATGTTAACAATGAAAACTGCTATTATTATTATTACTATTTATTATTATTATTATTTTCATTGCAACAGCAAATTTCTTCTTTTTTTTTTTTTAATGTTGTCTTTCAAAAATTCTTCTTAAAATTAACTTCATACGGGGTCCACTCATAGCTACTTCACATTTCGAAGCTAGGTAAATAAAATCTCCTTCAAGAAAATTAATAATCCATTTTTTTTAAATATAATCATTTCACTCCGAGCAAGGCAGAAGTACCAATGGTGCGCGGGGGGGGGGGGTCACAGTGAGAGAATAAAATGGGTACAGAGGATATCAAAGAAAAGATAAGAGATGAATGGGAATCAAGTAGATAAAAAATGGCAAGTGACGCTGCATTTAAACTTTTGGAGATTGAAGCTATCAGGGAAGCAAGCGAATGGAAAGGAGTTCCACAAACGGGAAGTGCGTGAAAAGAAACTGTTAGAGTAGAAGAGGAGGTTAGATTTAACCATTTCGACAGTAAAAGGGTGGAACCTTGATGCCAATCTTATAGCACGAGTCAATACACGTGATCGAGGTCGAAGCAACTGCGATGAAAATATTCGTAGAAAAGACAGAATGAAGCCACACCACGTCGGTGAGAAAGTGATTAGGGTTAGAAAAGACAGACGGAAGCCACAGAAAGTGACCGATTATATTGCAGATTCTCATGTGGATTTTGCATTTTAAATTTTAAAGTTAAATCTGATTTCAAAATGACTTCCATCTTTTACACAGAAGTAAATGGTAAATAGTAACGGTAATGATAATAGTAAGAATAACCGTTTCCTCATAAGGAAACATTCAGCTAGCATTAATAGAGCAGCTAGTGTTACTCTCGTCACATTTTATAATCTGGCGTTGAGACTCAGATCAAAGTATAGGATCTGTTTATTTCAAATGGCAATGATGAAAATAACCCTTTCTTCTTTGTGGCCCAGTGGATATCGACTCGGAACGACAAATCGGGGATCCGAGTTCGAATTCCAGTTGAATTACTTGCATTCACTTACGCACAAATACCCTTGGGAAAGGTATTAATTCGTCTCTTCCCTCCAATTATGGATTTAATAATAGGACAGATTGGGTTCTATAACCTTGGCTGGCAACCAGTCTACTGCAGAAAGAAATGGCAACTTACTGCGGGATAATCTTCTGCCCAGTCAGTCATGTCTCTTTTGAGATATGATCGCTCAAAGCGTGTATCACGTATGGCACTTAACTGACTGACATTCAAGTTAAAACCACGTTAATAAAATTATACTGCCTATGAAGTTACTAACAGCAGACTCGATGCGTCGCTATCATTTGAGATAGGCAACTCTGTTAATATCTAAACTTATTTGTAAATGGAACTTTGTCTGTGTGTGTGTGTGTGTATGTGTGTGTATCCGTTACCTGAAAATGTACACAGTTGTACTATAAGCGTCTGCGAGTGTTCTTAGCTAGGTTTTGTGTGAAGGTACCCCTGATAAATATCGAAAATCGATAATCGAAAAAATCGGGTTATAGAAGGAGTTGTCCGATTTTAATCAAATTTGATACACTCATAGACAAAGACATAAGAAACGATATTCAGAAGTTTCAAGGTTACAGTTCTTACAATAGTGCAGAAAATCGATAATATATATATATATATATATATATATATATATATATATATATATATATATAAAAGGCAAGATGTTTGTGTGTGTCTGTTTATCTGTCTGTATACAAATCCACAATTTTTGTCTGATTCTCACCAAACTTCATACAAATGTTCTTTAGGCTGAGTCTGAGCTCCAGGACCATGGATTAGTTTTAAAGCTTTCATTATACACGAGCAACGCCGGGCTATACTGCTGGTTCTTTTATATAAGTAATTTGGCTGTTGTCGGAAATGGAGTGACAGAAAATCTCTCTAAATTTACAGTACCCAGTTGAATTCGTTGCAGTCACTTACGAGAAAATATCCTTAGGAAAAGTATTAATCCATCTCCTCCCTCCATCGCTGGGTAAAATAATAGAACAGATTGGGTTCTATAGCCTTGGCTAGCAACCAATCTACCACAGAAAGGAATAGCAAAATACTACAGGAAAATCTTCTGCCTACTCAGTCATGTCTCTTTCGAAATATGATCGACGAAGCATGTATAACGTATGGCATTTAACTGACAGAATTCAATGTGCTTACAGACTCCATTGCTGCTGGATTTGGATAATATCAATCAGGAATTTAAAACGCCTACAGTATTGCTTCTTGTGGTTTTAGTCGTGGTTTCAAGTACTCCAAAGATCATTAGATTGAAACTAACTTTTACGTTACTTAGCTTCTTCGTATTTTAGGAATGGTTCACTTTGAATTTCTCGGCCCGGCCCAATTCCCAAAATTTGAGTTCAGATTTTTTTTTCTTTTCGTCGTTTCTTAGTCCGGCTGAAAATCCTCCAGTGATCCATATACTTTTGGGGTTTTGCCAATAATTTTGCCATCACAATGTGTTTTCTGACAGAGTCACTTCTATGTAAAGGGATTTTCTTGTTAACTTCCTGGATCTCGGGTATATACTGGACATTTATTATTATCAATGGATTGATAGTTTGGTTGAAACAGAGAAGCACATCAGTTAAATGACGATATGGGTTTACCAGGCACATGAATCACAGCCAAAAGTGCTCAATATGGTGACAGGTTTTGATAAAAGCATGATGCATTCTGCCATTTCTGGTTATAAAACACAATGCACAATGACTCAGACGTCAATGATGTGTACTCGAGTAGGTTTTGGCAACTGAATGGTAAATATGAACTGGATATTTAATGCTGCCCATTTTAATTTACCAAGACCAAATATGTATATTTTAACATATTCAATCAAGATCACGAGCCATGAGAGACAGGTCTGGTATATCATGCTTTTCTGTTGTACACACATTTTCCTCCACAGACCTAAGGTCATAAATGGCTTCATAACATTTTCCACACATCATCAAAAATCAACTAAGATCACACACAATTTAAATCGATAAATCTCTTTGTGCGTGAGCTGTACTTATGACCAAAAAGCTTTGTATGTCTTTAAGGCATGGGTTACTAGGAATCCCTTCAATGAGTTTATCAGACCGTTTTCCCAGGGCTCCAACTACAACAGGAATTATTGATGTTCTCATGTGCCACGTTTTTGAGATTTCCATTTCAATATTCTTGTATTTTGATATTTTTTTATATCTTCAAAAATACATTACAATCTTCACAGATTGTCATGTCAATAAAAAGACATATTTTGTTTTTGTCATCTCTCATCACGATGTCTGGGTGAATAGCTTTGATTTTTCTGCTTGTGTGTATTGTAAACTCCCATAAGATTGTTACAATTGTTACAGATCCTATTTCTGTAACCGGGTTTGGGTGATTCCTTCCCGTAAAAGTTGCATTTGGAGTCAGCCTTTGAGATTTGGAAAAGAAATGACTCGACCGGCAGTCGAGAGCGACGGTAAAATTTACTCGCCACAAAATCACTTTACTCGACCGATTCTATTTTCTTAATAGTCACCTTACGTAAACATAGCGTGAATAGATGACGAAACACAAATAATGAAATTTTGATTAAAATTTCGAACGTGTTAGAAAGGAATTAAAATTTAAAAAAATAATAATAGCAACAAAATTTGATCTTTCCTCTTAATAACAGCATAAACATTTTGATGATAAAACTTTGTTTTTATTAAGTTTGAGACGTTTTAACATCATGATAAACTGTTTTTTCTTTTGGCAATTGTGTGGAGGTACTTAAATTCATAGTTTCTTTCTTCTGTTTGGCTACAACCTCAATCTCATAGATGATAAAATAATAACAAATCTGACTTTCTCAAAGATTTTCAATAAAAAAATCGCTTACTTGTATAATATGTTTTTTGGTGCGTGGTTGAAAGAAGTACGAATAGTTTTTTTTTCTTTTTTTCAAATGTCCGTTTTTACTTTTCGTAAGCGGGGAGGCAATATAGAATCAAGGATAATATTTTTCCAAGTTTTTTTCTATAAATCTGTGAACGTCTTTAATCTGGGCGACAGGGACGTTTTGGCTCCACTCCGGAAGCGTTAATAAAACGAAAGTTTACACTGGCCGGGATGATAAAAGGTTATTGTAGGTCATTCTAAGTAAGTTATGAATCTTCAATGGCATACTTTTGGGTTGTAAAAGGAATCAGATTTCCTTTTTTTATATTATAAGGGACACGTTTCATTGCGATATTTTTAATCGACTGCGGGTGATTAAAGCAATAAATTTTAATTGCCCAATTAAGTTTTTAATCGATTGAGTCGATTGGGCGAGTGAAATCTCAAAGGCTGTTTGGGGTCAACACAATTTTTCAGTATGTGAACTTTGTAATTTCTAGTTAGCAGGCATTTGCTCTTTGCATCAAGAATAAAACCTTCAGTTTCAGTTTTCAACCAGGCACTACGTAACCACATAATGGGACGGGTTTTCTCTACATCAGCTTGTTTGGTACAATAATGTTTATTATAATGCTTGTTTCGTACACTATATATATATATATATATATATATATATATATACACTATACACTATACACTATATATATATATATATATATATATATCGATGCAGTAGATAAGTTTCTAAACATATACTGTTAAATTTAACAGACAATGAATATTTATGTTTAATCATGAGCCGTTCTAAACTTCGTATTTTGGCTTTAGTTTCAGGTGAAAATAAAGATAAAATCATCATATATTCTAAAAAATTTAAAACAATTGACCTCATAGTTTCATATCCCTACAACCACACAACTAAATCCTCTACAGAAAACCAATGTAGTGTATCAATTTACATGACCGTTCAGAGATTGTATCTATGTTACGAATAATAAACCCACTACCTGTATTGGTTTTACTACAACCACGCTCTTCCATAGAATTACCTGTCACCTTTCTGATCATAGTTCAATTAAACAACATTTCTTAGAAAAACGTAGCCATGTAGGTAATATTAAACAAATTTTAGTCGATAACAAATAATAAACACTCATACCCACAGTAAAAGAGAACCTTCAGATATTGGAGGCCATCTACATTAAATCAAAACAACCCACACTTAATAAAATCACATTTCAATCTGTTCATAACACATTACATTGTATTTGAATACATGGTCCTGTTAACATTTCAGTCTCGTAGTGACGTCATAGAACCGCATTACAAATTTACGAACTGCGTCTGCTATTCGGTGACTGTTATCGTTGCATAGCAATGTTTTATGTCAACACTAGATAAAATCATTATAGCGAGATAGAGACAATAACGAGGCAGCCTCGGCTCAGTTCATTGTTTTTACTACCACATACTAAACTTTACTACCAGTTATTTAAGCCCATGCCGTGTGTTTGCTCTTTAACAGTGTCTTATTTTTTGTGCAATAATTATGTTGTCAAGTAGTGTAAAATATACATATCCTCTCTATTATATATATATATATATATATATATATATATATAAAGGATTTTCGATTATTACTATGGATAGTACATATTTCACCTTTGATGTTATCGCGGCTCGTCAGCTGAAGAGCCGCGATAATAACATCAAAGGTGAAATATGTATTATCCATAGTAATAATCGAAAATCCTTTATAAATTATATTACTCTGTTAAATTAAATAAATGAATTTAACATTGAGTTCTCTTGAGTTCGTCTCTTTTGAAATTTACATGGATTACATCCCACGTGTACTATGTTATATATATATATATATATATATTGCAATTTTGTTATTACAATGGTTTAAAAAAGCATAATATCGCTACACAAAATAATTTCATGTTTCAGAAAATTCTTCTTCTTCTTCAGGTGATATTTTAAAAACAAATGGTGAAAATGATTTATTTAGAAAATATAAAATTAAATCATTGTTATTCAGAAAGTTAAGGAGGGTTGATTAAAAGAAGTTACACAATATAATTATGGGTGCCTCTATCAATCAGTCCAATGTGAGAATTAGGTTGAACTATGAACATTTAGGTCGCATGAAGGAAATGTTGAGCTATGTAATCATAAAATGAAACTTTTCAACTTGTCTGGGGAAGATACATACTAGTTACATACATTATTCAAATGTGTAGACATTAGTTTCTGATAGCAGGTCAGATTTTAGACATTTTAAATTAATTTTTAGTGCTGTATTTGGGGCTACATTGTATAGATTATTTTGAATAAGTATGGTATACTTAGGTTTATTGGAATTATGAAAACTAAATAATAATTGTTTGGGTCATTAAATTTAATAAAATAATTTAATGTAATATTACAGAATAGATTATGAGTTAAAATTAAAATTAATTAAATTTTAAAAAGAAGTATTTACGGTGTGTAAATTTTTATAATTTAGCAGTACTTTAAAGAAATATTGAACCATAGAAATGAATTGACAGCATAATGTAAACGCCGTAAATATATCTCTTTAAAATTTAATTAATTATCATGCCCTTTTATAATTATGAAAGTAAATGCAACGAACAGTAGGTTTTTAATCTATCTGATCTTTCACTTCTTTATAATATATATATATATATATATATATATTCTCTCCTGTCACGCTCGGGGAGGGGGACGATGACCTGTGAGGAAACAGCTAATAATTCTCTCAAATATTTTCCCTTCAGTTTTGACGGCAGGGGTACACTCTTTATTACTATATTATACATTTGCTTTATGTAGTTCGAATTGCTTCCAAGTCCCAAGCAAAAAAAAAAAAAAAAATAGACACTATATTTTTTTATATTAGAAAATGCAAACAAATAAGACACCATACAATCAAGAAAATTTAATTGTCACCATTTAATGGAGAGAAACCTAAGCAAAATGCCAGAAGAACGCACATATATATATATGTATATATATATATATATATATATATATATATAAATAACGTGTCTGCCTTAATTTTTCTTATATATATATATATATATATATATATATATATATATATATATATATATAAGAAAAATTAAGGCAGACACGTTATTTTATGGTAAATCCGAAGTATAGACCGATTTCAGACGAACAATCATCAGCTTCCGTCTTTATTTTACAAAGAATTTTACATGAATTACGTGTAAAATCCTTTGTAAAATAAAGACGGAAGCTGATGATGGTTCGCCTGAAATTAATTTTTCTTATATTTGCTCTATATGTATTTATATACATATATGTATTTAGAGCTTTCTTAGAGAGTTATTCTACCACTGTATGTACAGGATACTCCTTTGGATTCTTCTATACCTACATTGCATGCTGATATATATATATAATACCGACCATAATTATTAAGCCATCCCAGTTTTTTAAAAGAAAATGATGGATTTCATACTATTTTTAAGTGTAAACTTTTTCTAAATGAAAATAGAATAGTACTTTCCTTATTTTTGCTTTGAAAATTTTACATACACAGAATACAAAGGTGAACTTGTCCGAATCACCCGATTTTTTTTTTATTCTTTCATTGTTGAAACTGCAATCTGGGTAATTATTAAATATTTATAAATTCATTTGATGCACATGTTATTGTGCAATATTAACAAAAGAACCATTCTATTTCTATTTACAATTATTCACTTGGCAATAAATACTAAAAAATAGTAAAAAATCATTTTTTTAAAACACTGGGGTCGCATAATAATCATGGCCGGTAGTGTATGTATATATATATATATATATTGTTTAATTAGTTTCTGGTCATAATAATATTAGACCAGTGCACATTTGTATTAAAAAGTGTTCAATACAATTATATTGTAGAACTTTTGAATATTTTCCATTATCCATTTGTAAACGAGTTATTCCACAAGAACTTTTGAATATTTTCCATTTGTAAACGAGTTATTACAAATTGAATATTTTCCATTTGTAAACGAATTTACAAATGGAATATATATATATATATATATATATATATATATATATATATATATATATATATTCCATTTTTCAACGAGTTATTACGCGAACTAAGTTTCTACCATGAGTGGTGTCTTCAGGCGATTTTTAATAACTGATTTTACCGTTTACCGTTTTTCTTTTTAAGGACGCTCTTGTAACGATGTTTTATTTGAACGCTCTGGTGGCAGGGACTTTTTAAACGTGCAATTTTAAAATTAAAACGAATTATAGCGTTTTTATTCATGATTGTATGAACCTAAGCGGTATTTCTTAGTGTGGATGCATTTAGTCATAATTTCCATTCTTTCATTCAACAGCTTTGTTTTTGGGGAATAGTATAAATTTCTAACTTTTCTTCTTGGCTCAGTCTACATATTTTGCTACCGTTGTAAGGCTTGGCTGTTTTTACAATGCTCCACGTTATGCCTGGGTCTATTCCATATTTTGATTTTAATTTCCACACCTGACTAGCCAATTTTGTACAATTTAGTATAATGATAATACACACACTAAAAGGTCTGCCTTCTTCTAGCGAGCGCCCATAGCCCAGAGGTAGAATCGCCGACTGACGCCAATTCGCTCGGGTTTCAATCCTGGCTTAAAAGCAATCGGAGTCTAAGCGTACGGATGACTGTGATACAGCAAAACGGTTCTGTCTGCGGATGGTTTTATATATATATATTAATACAGATACTTCAATCCAAGGGAAAAAAGCAGGAAGGTAAATTCCAAAAATCCGATCCTAATTAATATTAAAAATTTCATTTTAATATTAAAAAATGATACAGGAAGAGAGCTCCATGTAATAAAATATTACAGAGCAAATATATATTAAAAAAGGATTAATTCAATGATGTTGAATGGCCATTTCGATATGAAGATCCCCACGGGGGATGACACATCACCTCAGCAACAGAAAAATCTTTTCAGAAACTGGAGAAAAATTAGTCTACTTTTCCTTTTTAAATAGATTTGCAAAGAAATGAAAAAAGAAAATAAAAAGGAAAAATAAAGGAAAAGAAAAAGAAAATGAAAAAGATCAAATAAAATAATATCAAATAAACAAGAAAAGAAATAAAAAGAAAAGAAAAAAATCAGGACTTACTCTTGAATCTTAGGAAAGAATTTATTAATAAGTGCCGTCATAGGGCGGATTTTAAAATTTAATTTTTAATTTTAAATTTTAATTTTAAATTTTTCTAAAAATTTTTTAATTTTTTTAAAATTTTAATTTTTTTAATTTTTAATTTTTTAATTTTTAATTTTTAATTTTTCTTTTTATAATTTTATGTATATGTGTATGTTTGTTTGTGGATGTGCATATTTGTATATATGTGTATATATATGTATATATGTATATATGTATGTGTGCATATATGTATTTTTGGAAAAATATTTTTTTAGCTATTTAAATGCTCTTTTTCATAATATTCATTAATTTTTTATATTTTTTATATGTATGTGTGTGAGTGCATATGTAATATGTATATATATATGTGTGTGTGTGTGTGTATGTATATGTGTGCGTGTGTGTGTACACATATATATTGTGTGTATGTGAATTTTTTGTATATAGGTGTGTACACATATATATATATGTGTGTATGCGCATGTATGTGTATATAAGTGTGTATGAAATTGAATGTATGTGTGTGTATGTGTATGTATATATGTATTCTTAATCGTAGAATTGTGTGTGTGTATATGTATGTATGTATGTATGTATGTATGTGTGTACTTCTATATGTATGTATAATTGTAAATGAATTTTTTTTTTAACCTAGTGATGTTTTTATTTAGTTTAATTCAAATGACCTAATTTTTTTTTAAATAATTTTATTTTAAATCCTATATCTTTTTATTCCCTTTAAAAATAATTATGCCTTTTTAAGTAAAGGCCTTTTTCTAATACTTCAACGTTTTTGGAAAGTTAGGTTTTTGAATATGTCCAGCGTCTGTAATATTATAAAAAAAAATTTTTTCTTTCTTTTCTTTTCTTTTTCCCTCCCTTCCATCCTTTATCTCTCTTATCTCCCACCTTTTTTCCGTGTTGCTTAACCTTACGTCGATTTAACACGGCTGTCTGTTAATTTTTAGTTACAATTCTCTTTCCTTCTTTTGCGAACCCAGACGATGTCAATTTTTTCTTTTCTTGTTTATTTGATATTATTTTATTTGATCTTTTTCTTTTTCTTTCCTTTATTTTTCCTTTTCACTTTCTTTTTTCATTTCTTTGTAAATCTATTTAAAAAGGAAAAGTAGACTAATTTTTCTCCAGTTTCTGAAAGGATTTTTCTGTTGCTGAGGTGATGTGTTATCCCCCGTGGGGATCTTCATATCGAAATGGCCATTCGACATCATTGAATTAATCCTTTATATATATATATATATATATATATATATATATATATATATATATATATATATTGCAATTTACATGTTTTATGGCTACTAGGAGTTTGATCCACCTGTCTGTTTGCTCTTTTCTTATACCAATGATAGAGTTCTAATATTGCTTAAGACATTAAGCCTGGTCAGTACCTAACTTGGTGACCGCTTGCGAATAACAGTTGCTCTAAACTTTTGATATGCAGTTGTTTTAATAGATAAAGACTAAGAGTTGGAAATTAGAGGGCCGGATTTAAGTTTCAATAGGTTTTTTTATATTCACTTACGTCTGTAAAATCTTCGAGAAAGATATAACTCAACGTCTTCTCTCCCCAGCTACAGGTTGATTAGTAGACATTGTATCAGTAAACGATTGTTATATATAAAAAAGTACAATCTAAAAGTAAATAACCTGTAAAAATTTGATAAGCCGTAAAAAATTAAACAACTAGTAAACCTACGGCCCAAATAAGAACAGTTAATGTTGTTGTCTTGAGATGCCACCTTCTATTGATTTCTATCTCGAGATTCTTGTTTTCTTCTTTTTATCACCGCATCCTTCTCTGCATCCTCATCCACCATCTCATGGCATTATTTTGGCCATCGCTGCCATTTTCCTCCCCATCTCTACGATTGCAGCTCTTTATACAGTTGTTGTTTTTGTTGTTGTCGTCACCGTCTATAAAACGTAATTTAATAAGTGGAAACCAATAAGGCGAATGTTAATCACTTCTTACTGTCTTCTAACATATTTATCTGTCGCGATGTGCATTTCTGTTAGATCCTCCTCGTTTATCGACGACAGCATTCACCTAGCTTCTGCAGGCCTTAACGTCATTTAACTTGAGATTTCTTTTTAAGCATAGTCATCTTTCTTCTGCTGCTGCTACCACTGCTTCTTTTGTTTTAGACTTCTGCTTTTTCTTTATTTTTCTTTATTCTAAGAATTTTTCATATTTCTTCTTCTCTGTCTTGTTTGTTTTCAGATTTGTCTGTGCTTTTTCCATTTGTTTACTCTTTCTTTCTTTCTTTCTTTCTTTCTTTCCTTTTTCTTTCTGTCTTTTTTCTTGTCGGAATATTTTTCTGCGAAATTGGCTTCACCGACTTTCTTTCTTTCTTTCTTTCATTAAATCTTTTTTTTATTTTCCTTTTCTTTCTGTCTCTTATCGGAATATTTATCTGTGAAATTGGCTTCACTTACTCTTCTTTCTTTCTTTCTTTCTTTCTTTTTATTTTCCTTTTCTTTCTGTCTTTTTTCTTATCGGAATATTTATCTGCGAAATTGGCTTCACCGAGTCTTCTTTCTTTCTTTCTTTCTTTCTTTAAATTTTTTTTTATTTTCCTTTTCTTTCTGTCTCTTATCGGAATATTTCTCTGTGAAATTGGTTTCACTTACTCTTCTTTCTTTTTTTCTTTCTTTCTTTCTTATGAATTTTTCTTTTACATGTTTTTTTATTTTTTCTTATGCGAATATTCTTGTTTATTTGTTTCATTATTTTTTTGCGGGTTTGGCGTTCCTCTATTTCTTTCTTTCTTTTTTCTTTTTTTCCTTCTTTCTTTTTTTGCCATTGTTCCTTACTTGCATCAACAGCCTTCCCGCTGTCATCAGTTCCGGACTCAGTATCTAATCTGATTTCACAACTATTTACTCCTGTCTTAAGGGTAATCTGATAGGTTCGATAAAATCAGATTGGCAAGTAATCTCGAAAATGACCTTCAATTTGCTGTTAACTGAGGGCAAAAGACGCTTGTTAATTGTAATGTCTCCAAAAGGAAACTGCTGTAATTTTCATCATCATGACTGATGCTAACCCTCGGGCAAAGTAATTCACTGCGACTTTTGTGTTTCACATTTTCTTCTGACATGAAGTGGAATGATTATATTCAACCATTTGTTAAGTCTGATCACTATCTCGTAGCAGATAACTTTTCTTGCCAGAATATCTCTTGCATATTTATGTCTACCATTTGACTATGCATTGAAAATTACGACCACACTTGGTCTAGTGCTTCTGCTATATATTGGATTGTTCCGAAAGTTCATGTCGATTTTTAGTCGTTCATGTTCCAACACGTTAGAACACGTTACATTAAATCGACAGATGTTCTTACATTTCTGATTAGAGAAAACTTCAATCTATCTATTGGGAAAAAAGTTTAAAATTAATTCGTGTCAATTTTGCATCAGTATAAAAACTGAAAATTATAAAGTGCATTTTAGATACTTGATACTTTTTTTTTATTACCGTAACCGCAAAGATTCCCCACAAGTAACAAAAAATATGTATTGGGTAGGGTGAGGTTCCTTTAGCTGACATAACTGTACAGAGGTGGTTCGCTAAGTTTAGAGTTGGTGATTATACTGTAGCCTTACTAATGAAAATCGTTCAGGCAGACACCCACAGTACATTAGAAACAAATCAAGACTTTGATTGAATATAACCCCCATTACACAACGCAGGAATTTGCACAAACGCTAAATTTATCGAAATTCTCTATCTATGAGCATTTAATGAAGTTTGGGTAGTTAAATCGCTACGGTGTTTAGGTACCACTTAATTTGAGTGAAAATAATCTTCTAGATTGCATTTCTAATTTTGATTTGCTGTATAAATGCAATGAAAATGCACCTCTTTTAAGCAAATTCTGACGGGTGATGAAAAATGGATCGTTTACAACAATGGTCAGCAAGAATGATCCTGGAATAAGCAACATTAGCCAACTTTAGCCACGCCAAAAGGAAGTTTTCATCTTAAGAAAGCCATGCTGTGTATCTAGTGGGATTTAAAAGGAATTCTGTTCTATTTGTTTCTGTCAAATAACCAGTCAATTGATTCTGAAAAGCACGGTTCGCAAACGCACTAATTAAACGCAGTAATTTAAGCAAAAACGGCCATAATTTTCGAACAAGAAAGATTTTGTTTTATATCAGAATAATGTCAAACCTCTCGTTTCTTTGGCGGCATGTCAAAAATTATTGCAGTGTGGCTGGGATGTGTTACTCCATCCTCAATATTCACCAGACATTGCTCCTTTGTATTCTTTTAATGAAATTCTTCCAAAATAAAAATATCAAAATTTTAATTCTTTGGATGACATTGAAAAAACACGCACATGATTGTTTTCTTTTCCTAGAGACTAGCGACATTCTGAGAAGACAGAATATTTAAGTTGAAGGAAAAATGGAGAAATGTGCAAGTAGATGGTTCATATTTAATGACATAATTTTGTTTAGTGTTTTAATTTCCCTAAAAATCGTCACGAACTTTCCGGGATAAACCAATATCTGGAGATTCCTAAGAAAATTCAAAGAAGAATCTGCAGCGTTATCTGTCTGGACCTGGCATCTCCGCTTCAGTCATTTTCGCACCGCCGTAACCTAGTTGCTTTTGTCTCTTCTATAAACATGTTCTGATGAGCATTCATTTCTGAAAGATTTAATTCGCGAATGTAAGAGCAATAACAGACTGACAGCTAAATCTCATAGTGACACTCTTGAAATTAAAAGTTCTGATCTCGCAGTTCCTTCTCGTGTGGAACTATTCCGGTTTCTTGCTTTTCGGTCTTTTACGATCATCAAAGACTTAAATGCAAAATCAGTAGTTATTCTTTGTCTCATTGAATCTCGTTCTATCATTATACTCTTTGTTTCTTTCCCTCTTAATAACCTCTTGCCTCGTGATGGCTTTTACTCCCTTTCGTGGGGAGGGTTAAAAGATTAAGGAAAAAAAAATCTCATAATCTTATTCCCTTCTTTTCTTCATCTCATTCTAACAGTTAACACATTCTCGTATACTCAATTATTATTATTGTTATCATTATTATTTCATTTTCATCCTTGGTACAGCGGAGGGTCTGTAATGTGATCGATACCGACTTAGCAGACCGCCTGCAGACCCCCTCTTACCGTCGCGACGTGGCTTCCCTGTGTCTCTTCTATAAATACTTTCACGGCTTCTGCTCCGATGAACTTAGATCACTGGTGCCCCCTAGGTTCGAATTTGCACGAGATACTCGATTAGCAACTAGATTCCACCCTTTTACAGTGAAACCGATAAAATGCGACCGCAACTTCTACTCCAACAGTTTCTTTTCTCGCACTTCCCGCCTGTGGAATTCTCTTCTGCTTCCTCGACGGTTACAATCTCCAGGAGTTTAAATGTAAGGTCAATAGACACCCCCTAACACACTAACTTCCATTCTTTCAAACACACTAACTTCCATTCTTTCAAACACTCTTCCTCTGACATTTTCTATATCTAACAACTCTTCCTATTTACCTCCTCCTATGTAGCCCCAAGCGCAATAGTAGCAGGAGAATGCCTTGCTTGGGATGAAATGATTAAAAAAAATTCGATTTCTGCTATTTTTTCACGACATACCAAGTCTGCGAAAAGTCCTGAGGCAGGTTGTGTTGTGTTTTCATGAAAACATTTCATGTTTTTCCTATCTTCTATGACACCCCTAGCTTACATAGACAAAGTTCTCCTTAGTGTGTGGCCTGTACTTAACATGTTTGCACATTGTCTATTGTAAATATTACCCCATATAGGGAGCTCGGCCATGTTTATAAAATTTACTCCAGATCAGAAGGCTGAAAAGAATAAAAATATTTCGTTTGTATGTTTAAGTGGAAATTTATATACAAAACAAAATAACATCAATATGTAGGAAGTGAAAAATTAACTGTGTAATGTTCATAGAGAAAATGTAGTAGGGAGTTAAATTAATCCAGAGTTCGTAGTTGTAGTGAAATGTGTGTAGACAGAAAAGATTAACAGAGTAGTAATAAAGTCAGTATTCCTTTCTTTGTTTTAGCTGATGGTGAGTAAACTAAAAAAAGAAAGTAAAGCAATAAAGGAAAATCGCTCTTTGGAAAAGTATTAATCCATCACTTCTTCTCCAGCTATGGGTTAAATAGCAGAACCAATTCTATAGCCTTTGTTGGCAGCCAGTTTATTTCGCCCGAAGGATAAAGGGGTTTGCGTAGGATCAACACCTCTACTTGTGAAAAAGACAAGTTATGGAAGCATCGACGACCCCCTCGTCGGTAGACTATGCTCCCATGGAAGCTTAGGCACACTTGCTCCTTCGTCTGAAATATATCTGACTGTCTTTAAATTATGGGGAAGGTAATTCTGGGTTATATATGTGGGAATTATTTTTACTGCACTCTGTATAATTCCTACTGCGGTCGTCTACTAGAGTACAAGTTGCTAAAATTTACCTTCTCTGATTCCATACGCCTATGGTTTAGGGGTTAGCGACTCTGACTGACACCAAATCGTTCAAGTGGATGTCTAGCCACACTGATGGTTTTTATGTAGATGACGAATGTATAGATATATATATATATATGCTTGTGTCGTTTTTTATCCCCAGAATCTAACTTTCTTATCTATAAATCAACCATTCATCCATGTTTAGAATATCGCTGCCACAGTCCGGTGCACCTGCTATTCATTTTAATTTTTTTGATAAAACCCAAAGAAGGATCAACGATTTTATTCGTCCTGACCCGGTCGTTTGGCTCAAGTCACTTTTCCATCGCCGTAAGGCTACCCTGTCTTCTCTATTAATATTTTCATGGTAATTGTTAGAATTTGGTCTTCGCTGTGGTACGTACACTTTTTAAAAAAATGTGAGCACAGTACAAGACTGACCCCGAGATCTCACCAGTTTACACTTAAACTGGCTCGATGTTGCCGTAAGTTCTATGCTAACATTTTTTTTTATCTCGCAGTTATCGCTTGTGGAACTCCTTTCCTACTCCATGCTTTCCAGCCAACTTTAACCAGCAAAACTTTAAATGCAATATCAATCGCTATCTACTGTCCTCATTACCATTTATTCTCTTTCCGCTTACTATAAATATTTCTGTTCCTAATTTTTCCACACCCTGTAATCCGTTGCGTCATAGTGGCTTTATAGCCTTGCATGAACTGATAGTGATTAAAACAGAAAAACAAAAAAAAAAAGTAAAATATTTACTTGAAATAAGTTAAACTTAACTTCAAATACACTTCCTGACCATTATCAACTTCCAAATAGCGTAGAATATACGATTTCGTTAAAGTAATCTTGTTGAAGAAATATTTTGCAACGATATGGCCGACATATTTGATTCTATTACAGTTTCCGAGGTATTAAATTTTAGAAGTTTTTGTAATTTCCTGAAGAAGCCAACATAAATCAATGTTGATTCATTCCTTGTCTTTTAACAACAACAAAAAGCGTTAATAGTATTTCGTCGATATCATTATTTTAATTCATCGCTGTAATTTTATGTCTCCGAAGAAAAAATATTTTATAGACGATGTTATCCCTGATTAGCTCTCCAGACTGATAATATTGCTTTAGCTTGGCTTCAAAAACATTCAGCCTATAGTTTTGTTTTGCCAGGCGAGAAGCCTAACTTTACCTGCTACTATTTGAATTATGTGTAACTAACAGTATAGCCCGGCGTTGTTCGGGTGTAATGAAAGCTTTAAAATTAATCCATGGACCGAGAGCTCAGACTCTTTGAACGTTGGCACGAAAGACTAAAAAGCGATAGTTGTTTTTCAGTTAAAGCGAAACCGTAGACTGAAAGAAAAATGAATGGATGTGAGTCAAATTTTGATTTCCTGGTATCGATATCAAATAAGTTTTTTCATCGTAAACTGAATTTTGAAGGCTAAATAAGTCCTCTGAGTAAATGGTATCATGGCTGAGAACTACAATTATACCTACTTAGAGCCAAACCCAAAGAAAAAACTAAAGTAAAAGGGCTAAAAAATACAGACATATAGGCAGATAAACAGTCACGCACACAAACATCTTGCCATATATATATATATATATATATATATATATATATATATAGATTTTCTGCACTATTGTAAGAACTGCAACCTTGAAACTTCTAATTATCGTTTCTTATGTCTTTGTCTATGAGTGTATCAAATTTGATTAAAATCGGACCACTCCTTCTATAACCCGATTTTTTCGATTATCGATTTTCGATATTTATCGGGGGTACCTCGACACAAAACCTAACTAAGAACACTCGCAGACGTTTATAGTACAACTGTGTACATTTTCAAGAAAATCGGTTCAGCCGTTTTAGAGTCTATAGGTAACAGACACACACACAGACACACAGACAAAGTTCCATTTATAAATAAGTTTAGATTCTTTTATTTTCTTGTGCAAACATAAAACGCAAATTCCAGCACAAATTATTCACGGACCAGCCAACGATTACCCAACATCACATTTCGATTATCGATCTCGTACTGAAAGCTGGGAAAGGATCCGCTGCATGCCCACAAGGTAACGAATTGAAGGACAAACATCACACCAAGAAATAAAAACCGAACATGTTTCCTATATTCTATAGAGATATTTATTAAGGGCGTAGACTGTATGTCTGGGTGGGTAAGTAGGTAGATGATACTTGGGAAAACTTTTGCTATGTCGGGCTCTCTACTCATCTCTACGATGTAGTTGGCAAACGAATAGGCGGCACAGGAAGCACCAGTCCAAATTCGTCTCACACCAAAGGTGAACGAGAACTCTCTCCGATCCCAAGCATGATCAGCAACCATGTATACCCCATTTTATGCCATTTGCTCTCCAAAGAAATCGTCATCCATTCCGTTACTTCCTGTCAATTTTCGATTAATGGATGAGATTTAGAAAACTAGACTAAAAAAACGGACCAACTGCTGGCTATTAAACTAAAACATTTAAGATCGATATAAAGCCACACCTTTTGTTATGCGTCTGCCCATAATATCAAATTTGTACGTCTTTCAATCGAGTACGAGTTTGGATTACAGACTTGAGAAGCTTGTTCAATCAACAGAAAAAGAAAGATCTTTAACGCTTGACTCAATGCTTATTCATACTTGATAATAATTCATATTTGATATAAAATTGAATTTATACTGTTATAAATAACTCCGAAGTGCCTTTTTATTTGTGGTATTTACGTATAAAAATCATTTTTGAACTCCCTTCAAACAAGGTGTTTAATATTTGGTTGTTTGGGCTACACTCTTTGACCCAATTTTTCCCGCTTCGTTACAGGACATTAGTTCATATGAAGAAGATATTTGATTCAACAAAGACAGTGTTCGACATAAGTATGCTTGGAATACGGAGTATGTGAAAAAGTTTTAAGGAAAATGGGAACAAAAATGACACTTGTATTTAGAATTACAACGAGACAGTTAAAATTGCTGGCAAGCTTAATGAAAAGCGTGGGATTGGAGAACTTGACACTCACAGGGCATATTGAAGGAATATAGAGAGACATCGAGTGTCCTACATACCGAGCTTGTGCAAATGGATGTCAGAAAAGAGAGTAAGAGGGATAGTAAAAAGATGAACCGATAAACATAGGATGTTGTGGAGACTCATAATTGTATTTGTTCTTAGGGGAATCATTATCATGAACACGCACACGCGATATTTGTATAAGTAATGTCTTTCTTTTGAATATGACTCAATAGTAGCGCACGGGTTAGTAGACAGAGATATTCCAGCTTACCTCCGGGTATGCCTGTTTACGAGGCTGGCAAGACTTGTTGCAGACTCCTGATCAGGCACATTTATGTTTTGTTCAACACAGAACTACAACTATGCTTTGGTACACTTTCTGGAAGAGAGCGCAATATCAACTGTCTGAACACGTCCAGTACGCTCGCAATAACTTTTGAATGCCATAGACTAAGGCTGGTCAATATTCTAACAAATGATAAGGAAACTCGAATACAATCATTTTCTCACCGGCGCAATGTGGCTTCGCTGTGCCTCTTCTACAAATATGTTCATGGCTTCTGCTCTGATGAACTTAGCTCGCTGGTACCCCTCATACATGAATTTGCTCGAGCCGAAAAAGATTAGGTCTCACCCTTTTACTGTGAAACCAATAAATTGTAAACGCAAATTCTTCTTTAACAGCTTCTTTTCTCGCACTTTCCCGCCCGTGGAATTTACTTTCGTTTACTTGCTTTCCAGACAGCTACAGTGTTCAAGAATTTAAATGTAAAGTCAATAGTCATTTCCTATCTCACTAACTTGCATCCTCTCTCTCTCTCTCTCTCATTCTTCTTTCTTCGTCCACTCCATTCTCATCAGTATTTTCATCCTTCTTCTACCCTCTTCCTGACACCCGCTGTAACCTGCCCTCTTTCTCATATCTCATGTAACACCCTGCTCAACAGTGGCAGCAAAATGCCTTGCTTGGGGCGACGCGATTATAAAACAAATATTGCGTATGCGTGATAATGATTCATAATTTTTTGTTTTTGTTCCCAAATTCACACACTACCCAGTTTCCCTTATAAGCCTTGATATGCACTTTCTTAGACATTTTCCAAAAGCGCAATCAATTCTCCATCAGCTTCTTTTCTCGCATTTCCCACCTGTGGAACTCTCTTTCATATACTTGCTTTTCTGACGGCTACAACATCCTGAAATATAAATGTAATGTCAATTCCGAGAAAAATAGCTGTTGGAGTAGAATTTGCGTTTACATTTTATTGGTTTCACAGTAAAAGGGTGAGACCTAGTTGCTAATCTTGTGGCTGGAGTAAATTCATATATGGGAGCACCAGTGAGCTAAGTTTATCGAAGCCGAGAAAGGATCCGCTGCATGCTCACAAGGTTAACGAAATGAAGGACAAGCATCACGCCGAGAAATAAAAACCTAAAACGTTTCCTATATTATCTAGATATGTTTATTAAGGGCGTAGTCTGTTTGTCTGGGTGGGTAAGTAGGTAGATGATACTTGGGAAAACTTTTGCTATGTCGGGCTCTCTACTCGTCCCGACGACCCGAGTTCGTCGGAGCAGAAGCCATGAAAGTATTTGTAGAAGAGACACAAGGAAGCCACATTGCGCTGGTGAGAAAGTGACTGTATCCGATCTCCCAAGTCGGGATCGATCACATTCCCATCAACTGTGCCTCTGTAACCCTCTACCGCGAGTGGGGTTTTGTACAAGGTTAAATCATTGTAAAAACAAGCTTGTGCTAATGTTGCGTGGTCGTACTCTACGTAGGTTTTTCTATTATTTTAATATTCTTCCCAATCTGTTTTCTTTGATGTTTTTAAATATTTGACTCCTTGTTTCCGATCTCGCTTTTGTATTTGATTTCTCCTGTGAGTGTCAAATTTTTGAAATTCTCTTACCAAAAAAAAATGTCAACGATCTCTTTCTGATTTCAAATAATGTGCCTCTTTTGTTTTCATTTCTCATAAAACTTTCATACTGCTGGCATGCTATAATCATAGTATTCTCAGCATCCTTCTGCAGAACCAAGTCTCTGCTGCTTCGAGTTTTCTGAATTTCTGAATATCGTCCAGCCTTTGTCCATGGCGTTCAATACATGCCGCGTTCCCGGACATTTTTCTTTGTTTCTAACGAAGGTTTACTGCTTTCTAATATTTTGTTTTGTTTTCTAAGAGACATATTTAGCTATTCCAATACGCCTTCGGAGTTCAGTATCACATTTTCTATTGTCTTCTTAAACATTTTACAGATATTTCAATCTGTGTACATGATTTTGTCATCACCTTTCGTACTCTGCTTCTTGGGCTTTTTTTCTCTTCCTGAAAACGACGCATTCACCTAGTTCTTTAATCCCGCTCTCCTTTACTAACATGTCCACAACTTACCGCAGTTTTCTTTGTATATATAGTTTAGTGTATTGGCTACTTCCGTAATTAATGTGCTAGTTTTCTTACGAGAATATTTTACAATACATGAAATAATGGTGGTGAGACGGTCAGTCAGTCAGTTAAGTGCCATACGTGATACACGCTTGGGCGATCATGTCTCGAAAGAGACATGACTGACTGGGCAGAAGATTATCCTGCAGTAGGTTGCCATTGCTTTCTGCAGTAGACTGGTTGCCAGCCAAGGCTATAGAACCCAATCTGTCCTGCTATTTAACCCATAACTGGAAGGAAGAGACGGATTAATACCTTTCCCAAGGGTATTTGCGCGTAAGTGAATACAATGGATTCAACTGGAATTCGAGCTCGGCTCCCCGATTTCTCGTTCCGAGCCTATATCCATTGTACCACAACGCACAAGGTACACGCGCAAAATAACAGCGGCCGATTCATTTCCAATATATTATAGAATTTATTAAACATCAACAAAAATAATCTTGGAGTTTAATTTCCTAGAAGTAAATTGTATACACAACGAAAATTGTTAATGTGTGTGTTTAAGTATGACCTGCTTTTGTCGGTGTTTCTGGGCGTTAAATGTCCACAGCGCTTTTTGTGTCAGTGTTAAGTTCATGGAACTCCCTTAGAAAGAAAATAAGCAGGAACGGAGTTACTTTACGGGTTAGCTTGTTTTTATACTCCCAGGAGTATAAAAAGCGTATTGGCGTGGCCAAGGACGTATATCTAAAGCTGAGTAGGGTATTATGAGATAGGAAAATTTCGTTGGAAAAAAAAGAGTACTAAAATGTTATCTGATAGTTCTTCTATATGGCAGCGAATACTGGACAATTTCCTCACAGATGAAGGACAGACTCGAAGCAACGGAAATGAGGTTCTACAGAAGGATGCTGAGGACCGAACATGTGAACAACAATATTTACCCTTCTCCCACACTTGAGAGAGATGTGACACAAGGTCTTTTTTAACGTGGGGAACCTGAGCGCGTACGCCCAAGTACTGGTCAAATATTACCTATCCACCGCAATGGATAGGTTCAAAACCGGTCTGAACTGGTCTTATCTTGTCTTTAATTACTCTGGACCCAAGCCCGAGGGCCTGGAAATCCTGAACATGTGAACAACGACGAGGTTTTTGGAGAGAATGGAAACGAAACGAAAATTCGAACTCCGTCCAATTCCTCGTTCCGAGTCGATATCTTCTGCACCACAACGCACATTGAACAACAAAATATAGGCAAATGACAATGTGCTGATAGCAGACGTGGAAAAGAAAATACAGGACCACTTACAGAAGATAGCAAAGGAAAGAGATAAGATAGAAATAAACATAAACTTCACAAAAACTGAATGCATAGTGATCAGCAAAAAGAGAAGCCCATATTGCCAATTAACAGGTCTGGGATACTAAAATCAAGCAGGTACAGAAATTTACACATCTGGGAAGTGTTTTGCTTGAGGACAGAAAGTGTGACACAGATCCGAAGACGAACTGACGTGTCGAAAGACGCATTTCAAAAACTGAGTTAAGTAATGAGAGACAGGAAGATTTCGTAAGAAACAAATAAAAACGTACTGGACTATTATTAGATATCTGTCCTCCTGTATGTCAGATAATGCTAGATAATCTCCTTAAAGATGAAGGAGAGATTTGAAGGAACAGAAATATGATTCGAGAGATGGATACTGAGAATGTCATGGACTGAACAGGTGAGCAACGACATGGTTGTGGAGAGGATGCGAATGAAAAGGAAACGTATACTCAACATCAGAAAGAGACAGCTGATGTATCTGGGACACATAATAAGGAAGGAAGGCTTAGAGAATCTAATACTCACGGGACGAATAGCGGAAAAGAAAGACAGCAGAGAGCAACGCGAGATATACTTGATGGGCTTGAGGAAGTCGATGGTGGAGCAGGGTTTGGGGGAGATATCAAGAAAAAAGAGTTAAAGCCGAAAAGGGATAAGGGTAAGTGAAGGTTTATGATCAACTATGTCCTGAAATGACACATTACATAAAGAAGAAGAAGATTGCAATTTGGTTCTTGGCAGAAGACGGTATTGGGCAACTATTGGGGTACATTTGAAAGTGGGTTACCTTGAAGTGGGTTACTGCGAAGAAAGTCATTTCGGAACTCAGAATGAGGCTTTCAAATGTATCGAAATATACTACTTGTTGTACAATTAGACAATCACGTCTTGTGGGAGAAATTCATTTGCTAGAAGGCAAAGCGCTTTTCAAAACAGAGAAAGAGTTAATTCCTATGCCTACTGTTCTTGCTCCGTAAATACCCACTCAAAAGCGATTATTGCATTCTCCCTCGGCTTTAATCACTTTCGTTATCGGATAGAATATCAATCAATAAAAATATTACCTCTTACTTCTCAGATATTATCGTGAATTATTTCGGCTTTCTTTCTTATGTAACGACCTGCACAAGGCCACAAAACCGACGTATAATTACTGGCCAGTTACAGAATATCTGCAGGAAACTGGTTAGCCTAAAGGAACAAACTGAGAGGTCCGACTGTGGAATTTTCCATCCAAATTCATATAAATTGGATATTCGCAACTGAGGCCGGTTAGGGCATATCTTTTACACACCCTCTCTCTTCCTCGGCTTTCTCTCTGTTTGCTTGTCTCTCCTCCTCCTCCTCTTTTATTTGAGACTCACTCTTTGTTTTAGCGTTACATTGTAAACAATCTCATCTCTCAATTTTGTACCTTCACAAAACTCATTAAATTTTTGTATCTATTTTAATTTGTTTGCTGCTATTTCCTTATTTTTAGTCTGTATTGCTTATTTTTCTACACATTTTTTCTAATTTGTTGCTTTTTCCTTTTCTTTCTTTCCTTTTTTGCTTACCTTTCCCCTTCTTCCGTCCATTTTAAAGTTTTTTTTTCTTTATTGGATTTTCGTTACTAGTAATATGGCCGTTATGTGTTTAAATAAGTGACTTGCAAAGCTAATGCATTATTCCGATCGACTCTGAAATGAATGTAGGAAACATAGAGAGATTGTGTAAGAGGAGCGAGAGTGAAAGTAAGAGAGAGAGAGAGAGAGAGAGAGAGAGAGAGAGAGAGAGAGAGAGAGAATGAAAACAGGAAAGAGAAATGGAAAAGTCTGCCAAGCTATATAGAATTTCAGAACCTTCTCTCTCTATCTATATATCTATCTCAGTCTGTTCGTATCTATCTATCTATCTATCTATCTATCTTAATTCGCCTATATACATGTATGTTAACTGGCTCGCCTATGCTTTTTTTTTCTCTGTTGACAACACAGCTTAAAAAAACGTAATTACGAACATAAATGTATTATAAAAATCGGGGATACGTTAAAATCATTCTTCTCATAGCCAAACTACATACGTTTTTTGATTGATTGATTTTTTACAGCTTATCAACCACTTGCAGGTTATTTAAAGCCAGAAAATATTTCTATCTTGTAAGAATTTTTTGGAGATAATGGTTTAGTCATACAAATCTTATACTTTAACCCGTATCTAGGAGTAGTTTCATACATTTTTCAAGTTTATTTGCACTAAAATGAACATAACGAACCCAACAGGAATTGAAACTCGGCTCCCCGAAACATTATCCCTTACACCAGCTACACATCCATGTTTACAACACGTGGTATTCCCAAAGGATCACCCATCTCGACGTTGCTTAACTTCGGTGTTCTTACGGAAAGTCTTTTTCTATGGCAGTAAGGCTGGGCAATCTCATCGCAGAAGAAGAAGAGATTTTAACCAATAGATATGTAGTTCTACAAAAGGTATGCTTATTATTTAATTCGTGTCTGTAGATAGATAGATACATAGATTGATAAATATTAGCAAACTGAGATAGATAGATAGATAGATAGATAGATAGATAGATATTACCAAACTTAGATAGATAGATAGATAGATAGATAGATAGATATTAGCAAACTTAGATAGGTAGATAGATAGATAGATAGATAGATAGATAGATAGATATTAGCAAACCGAGATAGATAGATAGATAGATAGATAGATATTAGCAAACTTAGATAGATAGAGAGATAGAGAGATAGATAGATAGATAGATAGATATTAGCAAACCGAGATAGATAGATAGATAGATATTAGCAAACCGAGATAGATAGATAGATAGATATTAGCAAACCGAGATAGATAGATAGATAGATAGATATTAGCAAACCGAGATAGATAGATAGATAGATATTAGCAAACCGAGATAGATAGATAGATAGATAGATAGATAGATAGATAGATAGATAGATAGATATTAGCAAACTTAGATATTAGCAAACTTAGATAGATAGATAGATAGATAGATAGATAGATAGATAGATAGATAGATAATCAACTGATCGGGATAGATAGATAGATAGATAGATAGATACCATGAACCGAAAATGTGATTAAGAACAAAATTTCAGAGAAAATGAAAACAAAATCACACTTACACGTAGCATCAGAAAGCTGCCGTTAATATTTCTGCGGCGCATAATGAGAAAAAGGGCTTGGGGAATTTGGCACTCACAGGTCATTTTGAAAGCAAGAGAGAAAGAGAAAATACTTGCATTCCCTATCTAACGAGCATGTGTAAATGTTTGACGGAGACAAGGATTTGGAGATGCAGAAAAGACACAATTATCTCAGGGTTAAAAAGGATTAGTAACTGTGGATAGACATGATCATCCACACCCTCAAGGGACACGGCCCTCATACGAACAACCGCTTGGTTTGTTCATCTAGAAGAATTATGGAATCAGCTATGATAACAATATTTGATTCGATTAATGAAAAAGTAGGTTTTAAAAGTTATTAACTTTCTTTTTCTATTTTTCTTTTTCTTTAGCGGCATATTAACATCTATAGGATATTTAATGCCAAAACGGATGTGCGTTGTGGTGTAATGGATATCGGCTCGGGATGAGAAATTGGAGAGCCGAGTTCGAATTCCAGTCATAATGAGAAAAGTACTAATTCAGCTGTTCTCCCTCCATCTATAGGCTGAATAGCAGGACAGATTGGATTCTATAGCCTTGATTGACAACCGGTTTACCGCAGAAAATAATAGCAACCTTCTGCGGGAAGATCTGCCTAGTCAGTCATATATCGAAAGAGACATGATCGCCTAAGCGTGTATTACGTATGCCAATGAATTAAGTATCATGTACACTATTTATTTTATTTTTGTAGATAATGATTTAGCGAATCAAGTTTTACTGATTAACCCATAGCTGAGGGAAAATTGTGAATTGGTACTTTTACCAAGGGTATTTGTGTATAAGTGAATATAAAAACCTAAGCGGAATCGAACTCGGCTCTCCGATTAAAAATTCCTAGTATTTATTCACCACCTGTAAAATCAAACTTAACTCGCCTAGTATTCCCCAACAGAAAAAAAGTTATCTTCCCTATATTATAATGACTACACAAAATATAAATTTAATTTCGACTAGAAACATTGGACTTCAGACTATACAGTTTAATATAGAAATAAAATAGTTTAACATTACAGTTTAACATTAACATTCGTCAGCGACCACCTGTTGTTAACGACCGTTTTTCTATGCAGGGACGATTTGCTAATGTTAATCGACTCTTAGTGAGTGACCACCTCCAGAACGCGACCAGTGACTAACATCAACGAGTGAAAATCACTGATCAAGTTTTGTTATTGTAGTGTTGTATCAAACTGTTGGTTCTTGTTGAAATGTATATTGCCTGAGTTCACCTCAAACTGTATTGCATTTGACATGTTCAAGGGATTTATCGCAGTCTCTGTATTGACTTGGATAAATTCAGGGAATGGGAAAATCACAATTATTTCCTTTTCTCAAATGTCTATCTCTTTCGTTCCTTTATTTTTTTGTGTATCTATCTACTCTATTTCTATCTGGGTATATCTATCTCTACCTCTCTGTTTTTTTACCCCCAACCTCGATTGCTGTCAGTTTTTTGTATGTTTTTTTTTGTATTATCGCAGATTCTCTTTTGCTATCACTCACTTCCAATAAAAAAAAAACTGCGACCGTATACTTTTTTATGTCAACTTATTAATTATTTTTTGCGAATAAATATTTTGGTCGCATGCTGACCGTTGTAAATATGTTTTTTAAAATTTTAAAATGAATTATGCTGAATAATTTTTTAAAAAGTTAGGCCATTTTCTTATGTTCTCGTTTTATTTATTACCAGATTACATGGTAAAATTCTAATATGTACATTCTTATGAGTGGAATATACGTTTCTGGCGTAAATAGGTCATGACTATGAGCTTTTAGTGAGCGACCACCTGTATTATGCGACCATAATGACAGTAGGGGTGTCGCATACGACAGGTTCCACTGTATTTTAAAACTCAATACAGAAAGTAATATTTACTCCGTGTCTTGTTTGCAAACTTTTCGTAAAACGTCAACATATAAACACTCATTCATTAGCATTTTTCTTTCCTTTCTTTTTGGTTTCGTTTTATTCAACCATTATTTTCTACGCTTCATTTTGTTTTCTAATTGCTTTCATTTCTGCGGACGTTATTTCATGAGCAAATTTAATTTCGGCTGTCGGTTCGTTTTTGTGATTCATTCAGGAAAATGATATTCCTGCATGATAGGCTCCGATGTCTCAGAGTTACGATTTCAAATCCCGTCACGAAATTATTATGTATTTTGAATCTATGCTATTTAACGGTCGTAGAGTGTAAAAACGATCTGAATGTTGAGATAAAAAAACAACAAGAATAGGACGAAAGAGAAACTAATCTTAGATTAATAGAGATAGAAATTCGTTTACTTTTTACTTATTTCTCATCATATTTCTTTATACTTTCTTTCTTAACTTTTTCCTTCTTTCCTTCTTTCTTTCCATTACCTTTGCATAATATGTATATTCCTTCTTCTCTAGCATGAAATATTCATTTTTTCTTTCATTTTTCAGCCTCATAACATTTTTCTTTCTTTCTTTCTTTCTTTCTTTCTTTCTTTCTTTCTTTCTTTCTTTCTTTCTAGTTATGTCCTCTTCCCTTTCCCTCTTCTCTTCCTTTCATTTTCTCTCTCTCTCTCTCTCTCTCTCTCTCTCTCTCTCTTCATAGCTTTCTTACTTTTGCCCCTGCATAAAACAGGTATAATTGTTCCTTTTATCTAACATAATAAAATTCTTTCTTTCTTTTTTTCTTTCTTTCTATGCGCTTTTCCTTTCCTTTCTCTCTTCCTTTCCTTTCTATTTTTCTTTTCTTCTCTTTTTCCTTTTTTCTTCCTTTTCACTCTCTCTCTCTCTCTCTCTCTCTCTTCATAGCATTCTTACTTTTGCCCCTGCATAACAGGTATAATTGGTTCCTTTTATCTAACATAATAAAATTCTTTCTTTTTTCTTTCTTTCTTTCTTTCTTTCTTTCTTTCTTTCTTTCTTTCTTTCTTTCTTTCTATGCTCTTTTCCTTTCCTTTCTCTCTTCCTTTCCTTTCTATTTTCTTTTTCTTCTCTTTTTTTCCTAGTCGCCATCCAAACCCCCTTAATATTAAGCTTTATTTCCCTAACCTCATTAACACATCTTCTCAGATCGCATTTATATTCCTCCAATACCGAAATAATATCCAAATAAAAGAAAAATATCATCCTCGTAAACACGCTCTGTTAATATCCAGTAAAATCTTGGACGTTCGTTTGTGTCGAACATGACAAGGAGAATCAAATGAACCATCTTAACCATGTGGCAGCACCCGTGACTGGTCGCATTACGTGTTGTCTGCTTCGTAATTGCTCGGGCTTCTGTTCTAGATTCCGCTGACATTGTCACAGCAATAATGAAGATCGCACGCCACAGGAGTCCAGATAATCAGTCGTTATTTCCGTCAGTGCGAACGTAGTCCAAACATTAAGGCCAAAGGGTGCTTCTTTGGATGAAAAATGCAATTCGAGCGTTAATATTCGACTTTTGTATGTCACGTTCCGAAAGGATGTGGACAATTCTGTCTCGCCCAAATTTCTGTCTTTTGTTTCTTTGAATTTACATTTACATTTTAACTGCCACATCGTGGTTCATCATTTAGATACAGAAAGTTCACTGGTTTACACACAGAATGTCAAACATGCACATCTATCAAAATAATGTTTATTATTATATTGGTTAGATTAAAATGTATTAACTATTTAAATTATTAGGATGACGTTTCAAGTATGAAAATAAATCTATCAGATACAGACATTGGAAAGACAAATAAGAGATGGGCATTTTACAAAATGGGTAACCAAGACACAATCTGATATGCAGACGACCGTGACGGAACACTAATAGTCGTCTGGTTAAAAGATGCCTTCTCCAGATAAATAGAATGTAGATTTTTTCCTTACCGATATATATATATATATATATATATATATATATATATATATATATATATATATATATAAACAAAAAGAACTCGTTCGAAATTATTAACTGTTACATCATTGTGTACGCTTAACTTTAACTATGAGTATGTCCTTATGTCTATTTCTTCAATATCGTTAACACATCCTGTCTGGTTTATATCGCTACACTTCGCCCCAATATTCAATGTCTGCACCAATAATTCTTTTAAAATATAATACCTCCTACTCTACTACAGTCATCTAACATGATGACATTTTTTATTTTTAAGTTTTATTTTGATATTCTAAATTTTATCAATATATATATATATACATACATACATACATATATATATATATATTTTTTTTTTTAATCATATCACCCCAAGCAAGGCGGTGACGCAACTGATGCGCATGGGGCTACTTAATAGTAAAATGATTGGAAAAGAGAAAGCCGGGAACCACATCCTAAACAGGAAACAAGGGATGAGCCTCTTCACCTGTTCAAAAGACGTGGGTGGTGTGTGAAGCGGGCGACAGTTAAGTCTATCTACTCCAATGATAGTTAAGTCTATCTACTCCAATCATATATATATATATATATATATATATATATATATATATATATATGATATGTTAATGATTTTTTAACATATTACCTGAAGAGGAACAGTTTTGTTCTGAAACATGAAAATTGTTGTTTAGTGATATACTTTTATAAACCACTGTAATAACAAAATTACAATTTTAAGCTCTACTCTGTATCGAGCACTCTTCATAAAAGTAAATGCTTGAACAGTAGTTTTTAATCTACTTGTTTTTTCACTTTTTTCATATTATATACCAACCAGTGAATGAACTACATTTCGTTGCCTGATGATGGTATATTGAGTACCGAAACTTAATAGCTTTTGAATTGCAGTATACTATTATTATATCAATAGTATCTCTCTGTCTATCTATCTATTTATCTATGGTAATATTTTTATTATAAGTTTATAATAAAAACATAGTTTACTGAAATGCAAGAGCCGTTGTGTTTCTTATTACCACCTCATCAGGCATTACAAATATAGTGCCGCTCTCGGATATCATCATAAATCTGCTCCCCGGACTTTTGCCAACCTCTCTATTCCTGAAATAATGCCTACTTTGCGAAGCCAAGGTCGTGACTACAAGAATGTAGGAAAACGGCTAAATCACCAAACTTATGTTATTCAAAAGATATAACACATAGATTCTTGGGTGAAATCACTGGATCTAACCAACTCTTTTTCATCGCTGGGTCATGTGTCCTAAACAATTAGTGGTGAACATAAAAATGTAAAAACTAATATTGCAAAGAGACACCGAAATAAATACACTTGTTTAAATTCAAATTATATGTCACAAGTCTCCAAAGTGTAAAATACCGTATAAATCTATTCTTTGCTTGAGTCTGCAATGTCTCGGTGTAGGCGTCTGTGCATATCTAGTCTGCTACATTTCCGGTCTCTGCCTGCTTCCATTCTCGCCACGTCCTAAACATACTCCACCTCATTTCAATCTTGCCAACTGCCCAACGAAACAGGTCTTTGTTACACGCACAACAATGTCATTTTGTTTCCTAGAAGTCCTGAGTCCAATCCGAGAGGTAGATGGACACCGTAAGCAAGAAGAAAATATTTCTGAATAATTTCCTGTGAGGAAGACCGAATGTTTTTTGTTTTTTTTGTTAGTGGTTGGAAAGGGGATTCGTTGAAGCATCATGTTCTCCAGACTGAATAAAAGATGTCATTACCGAAAACGAAAGACAGGGGCTGATTCTAACGGTTGTCATTCAAACTTTTTCCATTGTATCTATAATAATATTAATAATTTCTGCGTATGTTTTCGTGCCACGACAATGCTCAAATGACAAGACACGTTCATGCAATGTTTTTTTGGCATGAAGACTTGCAAGACAAATAGTTCTGGCAACCTTTTCGAAATTCAGCTAAGAAGTCATGCGAGGTCCTCGTACTGCATCAAAATCTGCAGCAGGTTATTTTTATTCAAATGAAACAATTTCTATTGAAAATAGATATTTAATGTGTTATGAAGTTAAAATATAATTTTTAACCTTCACACCATATAAAGTTATCCATTATCGATGTTAGACCTACGAGATAAGAAGTCAAAATAGACTTAGTTTGTAGCTTCATATTTTGTATTGGAGTCAAATAATTACATTCTCGGTGTTTTATTGTTTGAATACTTAGATAGAACCGTAAGTTTTATTCTAATAGTTTCTTTTCTCGTAAGCCTTGCCAGTGGAACTCTCTTCCATTCTCTGGTTTTCAGAGGATCTTGAAAATAGTCCCTTCTCTTCTTTAAATCCTTCTTATTCTCTTTCATTCTCAGTAACCACTTTGCGATTTAGTGGCTATATAGTTTGTTTTTTGTTTTTTTTTACTCGTTTCACTCCAAGCAAGGCGGTACCGCCACTGATGCGGAGAGGGCTCTGTAAGAGAGTAAAAGTTTAAGCAGGAGGAGAGCGACGAGAAAGATGGATCAGTTACACGGGGTGTCAGAGAAAGGGAAAGAGAAGGATAGGAATAGAGGTGTGATGACAGTTGCGAAGGTAGAGTAAGAAAGGAAAAGAACAAGATGCATTGAGTGATGTAAAAAGGACTTGAGAAGGGAATTGACATTGCATTTAAATTCCTGTAGGTGGTAACTGCCAGGAAAGCAAGTGCGAGAAAAGAAGCTAAATGAGTAGAAGTGCCGGCTGCATTTGGTAGATTTAACTGTAAAAAGGTGGAACCTTGTTTCCAGTTTGGTTGCTCGAGTAAATTCCTGTGGAGGAAGGGGTCACCAATGACCTAAGCTCGTAGGAGCAGAAACCATGAAAATATGACTCTCCCTAACTTTCTTTCTGTCTCTTAGTAATGTTTCTCTCTTTTCTGTTCCACACACTTCCCTGTTCTGCCATACATGTATACAAGCTTGTTAGGCAACTGTTTCCTTTCTTCTCTTGCTTTCAAATATCTTGTGTCAAATTTTTCAAGCACATTTCCTCAATATGTCCCAGAAATTTCAACTTTCTCTTTCTGATTTTTAAATATCTGTTATGTTTTTCATTAAAAGTTAATGTATTTTCTGTCCATCACCCTCTCATGTTACTGAAGGTCACCAGAGGTCAATATTAATTTATATTTAATTTTTACATCTTCACTATTATAAATAAAATGAACTGCTACACTATAATTATAGTACGGTATAGATATCAAAATTTTAATTTTGCAAAGGTTAGTTTTCAACCAGCAACTGACGATTTCCTAAACCTATAACTAAACCCAAAATACGTTAACATCTACCTTCTAAATAAATTCAAATAAGCTTACGTTAAATCTAACTCAAATATTTTTCAACATTCATCTAAGCCATAGGCGCATGGAATCAGAGAAGGGAAAATTTAACATGTTGTATATAAGCAGTGTATACACGCGCCAGTCACCGAAAGAACTCAATTCATTTCTGAAGAGTAATGATTATATCGTAGAATAGAAACTGTTTTTAAAATTTTCTTCTCTAGAGAGCTCAATCGCAATGAGAGCATATATATATATATATATATATATATATATATATATATATATATATATATATATATATATATATATATTAAATATCAGTTCAAATTATAATGGAACAAATATGTTGCCAATATAATGTTTGAAATGCTACGAGAATCTAAGCAATAATGTGTTTATTTTAAAGGGTGTTGTTAAGATAAAAAAAAACTCAAGTTTATAGAAGGAAATAGACGTAAAGACATGATTTTAATTACTATTGGAGAAATTACTCGAGTTAAAAATTAACTAGTAGTAAGAGCGCAAACAGTAATGCAACACTTAATTACGGTTATATTTGAGGTATATATAATTAATTAATAGGGATAGAATTATAGAGTATAGTATATAGTAAACTGTTTGGGATAATTTTAGATATATCTAAGTGTGTAAATCATATTGTGGTGGCAGTAAGTAGTTATTTCAGTACGTTGATTTAATAAGTTAGTTTTCGGGAATTTAATTATTTCAATTTGTACTTGTAAAAAAAGAAAACTTTTTCATGTAACTATTTTCATGTTCTAGTTTTTCTTACTATTTTAAATTGCACTGTAGTTGTTTCATTTGCAAATTTTAATAGCCAGTGGTTTTTGGAAAGTGACTTTGTTTATTATTAAAAGATAGCTTTAAAGAGTTTTTAGTACTGCCAATGTAATATTTGATAAGAATTGGTTTTCTCTAGTGAAAATAGTAGCGCTTGATAGACTATAGAGTCTATGAGACATCTATTTTGCAGAGGACGTTCGTTTGGGTTACGGCAATTGCAAATATTAGTATTATTGACCTTATTTACAATAGGATGGTTTTGATTGCTAATCTTATGTTCTAAGATTTTATTGTTATGCTTTTTATAATTTCTAGGTTATCAGTTCAGCTATAACTAAGTTTCAATGTATTTTTATTAAAAATTTGCTAAGCGGGTTTTTAGTTGGGAAGTATTTGTGAACGAAGTTAAGAAATTTGTTACCTAACTTAGTACTAATTGGCTAAATTGTGGTGTGTACCAAATTATTTTTCTATTTCTATTACGTCTGCTATTATTATTTTTTACTCATTATATTTAATGTCATTGCATTTATAGCCGCTGTTTAAATTGAAAATCAATGTAAGTCTGTTTCCTGTTTCATCGGAAACAGTTTAAGGGATACTTTTTGTTGAAGGCGCGGTTTAATAAGCTTTACATTTGCAATATTGAGAAAGGAAAAATGCCGACTGTTAAAAGGGAGTTGGAGTGATAGAAAGAATGAGACAGAGAGAGGGAGAGAGAGAGCGAGAATGAGAGAGAGAGAGAGAGCGAGAATGAGAGAGAGAGAGAGAGCGAGAAATCCATAGAGTTAGGGAGATTTTGAATCATAGAGCAGATGCCTTTACAAAAGATCACTTTGTGTCTGATAACATATCCAATGTTTTACCCTTCAAGCACCTGACTTATCACCGCAACACGAAATATTTGCAGAATAAAATTATAATACTTTGTTTTTCTCGAATGTTTTGTTGTCCTGGACTGGCGTTCTTATCCAATATGTTATAAATTTTCATTTATAATCTCAACTAATGAATTGATTAAATGATTCTATATTTTGATTCCCAAATTCGCTAACAATAAGCGACATATTAATTGCGTCGATGACATTTATATGAGTTGAATTTAATTTATTCAGCGATTCAACATTTAACATTCCTAATTTGAAATCGCCACTTTATCTGCTTTCTCTCGGTTTTTTATTTCTTTCTTCAAATCTCCTTCGTATTCTGCACCAGCCATTTTCACAACCGCCATTATTATCTCCCTTCCACGATCTACAAATTCCTAGCGATGAGCATCTTATTTATCTCCATCCATTTTCACATCATTTTCATCTTCCCTTTTTCTAATCTATTTAGCTCTCTAGTTTTATTTCTTTGTATCAATCATTTAACCAATTAATCGATTGAAGTACTTTCTTCTGGGACACTTTGTCTCCAGTGACACGTTTTGGTAATGCTTATGCTAAGAATATTTGATACGGCGTGGTGTTATGGATAACTACTAGGAATGAGAAATTGAAAGGCAGAGTTCGAATTTCAGTCAAGTTCGGTAACGCGTAAATACTCTTCGGAAAGGCATGAATCCATCTCTCCTCCTAATAGCTATTATGGGTAAATATGCGAACAAACTGTCTCTTATAACCTCTAGGAGAAGGAAAGCACATAACTGAAACCAACCTAGGGATGTCAAGAGGACCGTTGGCAGAAACCATGAGTAACGTTGATATTGTAAGAACCCACTTATTGGCTTGTCCAGAAAATTCATGCCGACTTTTAGTCCTTCAGAGATCCTTCCACATGATGCAAAGGAGACAGAAAATAACGCCAAGACATGGAGCAGAGTACAAGAAACTTCACAGGGAGATAAGGAACAAATGCAGACAAGCCAAAGAGAAATGGCTCAACAACAAATGCGAAGAAGTAGAGAGACTGAGCAGGACCAACAAAGCAAAGATGCATAAAGAGATAAGAGAACTGACAGGACAAAAAACCTGCTCCTCAAAAGGGATGCATAAAATCCAAGGATGGAACAATCATATTAAAGAAAGAGGAAATACTCCAGCGATGGGAAGAATATATAAAGGATCTTTTTTGCGACAAGAGAGAACAACCGAGAATACACAAGGAGATGGATGGACCGGAAATACTAAAATCCGAAGTGGAAGCTGCAATAGCCAAAATGAACAGAAATAAAGCACCTGGCCCAGATGGCATAGTGGTAGAGCTGCTGAGAGCTATAGATGAATATGGCATAGAAAAAATTACCGACACAATAAACGAAATTTATAGCAGCGGAGTAATACCAGACGACCGATGCAAGTCGATATTTATAGCACTGCCGAAGAAACCAGGTGCAAACGAGTGCGAACTACACAGAACTATCAGCTTAATGAGCCACATTACCAAACTGATGGTCAGAATCCTGATGAATAGAGCGAGAAGCAAAATCAGGCCAGAGATAGGGCAGGAAAAGTGCGGGTTCGTCAAAAACACTGGAACAAGGAACGCCATATTCATGATTAGGATGCTCTCCGAAAGGGTAATAGAAATGAAGAAAGACTTGTACCTATGTTTCATTGACTATGCGAAGGCATTCGACAAGATACGACACAAAGAATTGATGGAGATATTTTCGGCAAAGACATAAGAATAATCAAGAATCTCTACTGGCAGCAAACGGCCTGCATACGGACAGGTAACGATCTCAGTAGATTTACAAAGATAGAAAGAGGCGTAAGACAAGGATGTGTCTTTTCACCGGATTTGTTCAAACTGTACAGCAAGAATATCTTGAGGACCCTAGATGACACGTCAGGATTTGTTGTTGGATGACAGAACTTGAACAACATAAGGTATGCAGACGATACAGTGCTGATTGCGGACACGGAAAGGAAACTACAAGACCTCATACAGAAGGCAGCGGTGGAGAGTGACAAAAAGGATTATAAATAAACTTTAAGAAAACTGAGTGCATGGTCATCAGCAAAAGGTACAACCCAAAATGCCAAATAAAGGTGGGAGATACCAGAATCAAGCAAGTACAAAAATTTAAATACCTAGGAAGTGTTCTAACTGGAGATGGAAAGTGCGACACAGAGATCCGAAGGCGAATTGGCGTGGCAAAAGACGCGTTCCAGAAGCTGAGCAAAGTACTAACACACAGGAAAATCTCACTAGAAATAAAGAAAAGAGTGCTGGACTGCTACGTGATGTCAGTTCTTCAACACGGCAGTGAATGCTGGACAATATCATCGAAAATGAGGACAAAACTGGAAGCAGCGGAAATGTGGTTCTACAGAAGGATGTTGCGGATATCGTGGATCGAGCATGCAAGCAACGATGAGGTGTCGGAAAGAATGGCAACAAAAAGGAAATTAATACTGAGCATCATGAAGAGACAACTTAAGTTCCTGGGACACGCAATGAGGAAGGAGAGCCTGGTGAACCTGATACTGACTGGTTAGATAGAAGGAAAGAGAGAGAGGAAGGCAGCGGATAACATATTTGCAGGGCCTAATCAGGTGGTTGACGGAACGGGGGTTGACAGGAGTAACGGGAGCAAACATAGTAAGAGCCACAAGGGATAGGGAGACGTGGAGAACCATGATCGCCTACATCCTGAATGAACAGGGCACATAAAAAAAGAACACAAAAAATATCGACAGACATAACATGCTTATATTTCCGATTAGGGCACACTTCAGACTATCTCTTGAGAAAGAAAGTTTATACTTACTTAACCCTAGAACACTAAACATCAGTTAAAGTTACACCACTTCTAACCATCGGTAATCATACCCGATTTTGAAAATATTAAAAAAAATATTAAATATAAATCTTTATTTAAAATATTTTTACTTGCAGTCACTTCGTACTTTGAGTTAAAGTTTATAGGAACTGAAAAACATATTATTTTGTGAAGAAAATCAGGTACTGAAAATGATAATTGAAAATAGGAAAATTTGCGCTGGGTACTCTATAGGCATGGTTAGTGTTCTAGGGTTAATTCGTGTTAATTTTGAATCTCTTTGAAAATGGAAGATTATATAGAATATTTTAGGCACTTTTTAATACCGAAAAAACGAAAATGATTAGCAAGCATCAAAAAAAGATATGTGCTGTGTGTGGTGAATGTACTTTAGCTGACAGGAAGTGGTTCGTTATGTTTAGGGTTGTAGCCTTATTGATGAAGAACACTAAGGCAGACCCCCCTAACCAGAATTACATAACGCGGGAATTGGCAGAAACACTAAATTTATCAAAATCCGCCCTTCATGAGGACTTAGTGAATCTTGGGTACTCAAATTGATAGGATATTTGGGGCAATACATAATCTTAGTGAAAAGAATATTTTAGTTCTCATTTCTATTCGTAATTTACTGTATAATGCAATGAACATGCACCCTTTTTAAGCAAATTGTGAAGAATGGTGAGTAATGGATCACTTACAAGAATGTTAACCGAAAAAGATACCGGGATAAGCGATATAAGCCAATTTTATCCATCCCAAAAGCAGGTTTTCATCTTAAGAAACTCATGATGTGCATCTGGTGGGAATGGAAAGGAATCCTGTAAAACCTTTTCAGCCAAGTAACCAGTCAATTGATTTCGAAAAGTATTTCTCGCACCTTTACAAATTAAAGGTAGCAACTGAAGATAAACGTTCCGAATTGACGAATAGAAAAGGAGTTGTTTTCCATCAGGATAATACCAAACCTTGAAGTTTCTTTGACGACTCGGCAAAAATTGTTGCAACTTGGCTAGGATGTGTAACCTCACCCCTCTATTCACCAAAAATTACTCCTTCGGATTTTCATTTATTCAGGTTCTTGCAAAATAAGCTCAAATTTAAAAATGGTAAAAATTTAATTCTTTGATCACACACACACACACACACACACACACACGCGCGCGCGCACGCGCACACACACACACACACACACACACACACACACACACACACAAAAACACCTTAATGCATTCTTTGTTGAGAAACCACTAAACTTCTGTGAAGAGGGAAACTTTAAGCTGAATGGATAATGGAGAAATCTTGTGCAGCAAAATGGCTCATATTTGATTGAATAAATATTTAACGTCACAATTTTGTATCCTGCTTTAATTTTGCTTGAAATTAACATGAACTTTCCGTACCATCCAATACAATCAGAAAGAGAAAGTTGAAATTCTCTGCAAGCGTGCTCATCATCATTTATCCATCACACCCAGATGGTGCATAGGGCAGCAACGTTTTGTTGCTGTTTCTGTAACAAACTGTTTTTTACGGGGGCAGGGTTGTTAGCCCTGCACCCAACCCCCAAACCTGGAGGACCGGTGGACCATTCTTAGTCCTTACGTTTACAGCACCTGGTATTCCCAAATGGTCAACCCATTTAAGTACTGACTAGGCTCGATGTTGCTTAACTTCGGTGATCGGATGGCAACCGGTGTAGTCAACACGATATAGCCGTAGGAAAGCGTGCTATATATGGAGAATTCCTGGGATACATACTATGCCATTATTTTTATGACTGATTACAATTATTACCCACTTCAGTACTTATTTTTATTTGATACTTTAACGTCAGATCAACTGCTTGTGGATCATTTAATGCCGAAATTTAACTTTCTTGAAACTTTGACATAATAAATATACGATATTTGTTATTATGCTTTAACAGCTGAATACATGGTACCTAATATTCCTCGTTTGTACATACACATATTTTTGTGGAGATAATTACCAGAGGTTATGTGTGTTTCATTTTATAGTTTTGTTGAAGTTATATCGTGGCATAAACTGCCGGCTGCATTTTATCGTCATACCCAGGACTTGTTTCTTTTTCACATACAGCACATTGATGTTATATAGAAGCGTAGGTTGATGTGCTTGTAGAATAATGGCGACCTGTGCAAAAATCAGAATCCGAAAACGGAGTTCAAATTCAGGGTCATTTGTTATGGTGCCCTATCTACAGTGGATTGGGCTCTTCCTTCTTCAATAAATACTAACCTGCGTGACTTCCGGGGAGGCAGTCGTGCGACAGTCTAGAGACAGTCAAGATGCAGTCGTGAGGCAGTTTAAATGTACAGTTAGGACGTACCCTTTTATTTGCTGACTACTACCACTCTTACTTGTATATATGTTCTGTTATTCTGACACACTAGTTGCACCTTCTTTTTGTTTCCGTGTCTCTCTTCCTGTCCCTAACAGGCCACATTTTCTGCGTTTAATTTCGTATAAATGCTCGTGGGAAAAGTATGAATCTGTTGTAAACTGTCGCTACGATCAAAGTCTTAAATATACACTGTTTATGATTTTATGTATGCTTCTTTTTTGTTTTCATTTTCTCTAAATATTCGTTCACTTGTTCGGTCCATGGTTTTCTTCAGCATCTTTCTGTAGAACTACATTTCTGTTGCTTCAAATCTTTTTATCTTTGAGAAGATAGTCTAGCACTCACTGCCATACAGGAGGACAGCTATCACATAACAAGCACTCATTTTTGTTTCTAGCGAAGTTTTTCTATTTCTTAATACATTACTTAGATTTTGGAATGCATCTTTGGCCATCATAATACGCCTTCCGATTTCATTGTAACATTTTCCGTCTTCTGTTGAATAAAATTCAAGATATTTAAATATCCGCATTGATTTTGGTTATTCGTAATTCGCACCTTGGACTTATCCTTCTGCTAACAACCATGCATTTCTTTTTCTTACAGTTGATGCACCTCCTCGGGTTAACTTTCACAAAAGACCTCAAGTGGAATGACTATAGAGAATCCATAGCTAAATCCGCTACTAAAAAGTCGGTTTTCTGTGTAGGGACAGGAAGCTTTATTTTCCGTCTAAAACATTCCCGCACATATATAAATCTACCCTCGCTGGTGACCTATATATGAATTTACTCGAGCGACAAGATTAGCAACTAGGACCCACCATTTTACTGTGACACCAATAAAATGTAAACGAAAATTCTACTCCACCAGCTTCTTTTCTCGCACTTCCCGCCTGTGGAAGACCCTTCCATCTAGTTGCTTCCCCGACAGCTACAATCTCCAAGAATTTAAATGTAAAGTCAATAGTCATCTCCTATCTCACTAACCAGCATCCTCTTTCTCATGCCCCTTTCTCTGTCCACTCCACTCTCATCAGTATTCTCACCTTCTCTTACCCACTTCCTGACACCCCCTATAACCTGTCACTCTTTCTCATACTTTCATCCTATGTAACCCCCTGCAAAACAGTGGCAGTAAAATGCCTTGCTTGGGGCGATATGATTATAAAATTTTTTTTTGCTTTCCTTCACTATATTCTGTTGGAGTTTTTATACTCCTCTTTCTGTATCGCTGAGAAAAAAATGTTTACTCCTTGCATATTAGAATTGATAACAATTGATCAACAATTTTATATGCAAGAAACTGCGTTGTGGTGCAGTGGATATCGGCTCGGAATGCGAAAACTAAGAGCCGAGTTCGAATTCCAATTGAATTCATTGCATTCACGTAATTCATCTCGATAGCATTAGTTTTGTTTTAGCCTGACACATTGGCAAATGCATTTACAGTTATGTAGCATATACCCATTACGCGCATATACCCCTGAGAAATCTATTAATCTCTCTCTTCTTCCTCCGGCTATGGGTTAAATAGCAGGACATATTGGCATGCGGAAGTCTATAGCCTTGGCTGGCAATCAGTTTGCCACAGAAAGTAATGGTAACCTAGTGCGCGAAAGATTTCTGCCCAGTCAGTTATATCCCTTCCAAATTATGATCGCCCAATCGTGTATCACGTATGGCCTTTATCTGATACAAGAAACTAAACAAAATACTAATAAAGATAAGTGACTAAAACATCGATAAGTTTGCAGACAGACCATAAAATCTTCGTATGTTACAAAATAAATATCATTGTTGTCAATCTGCTTCATCCAGAAGGAAATATCAATAAAATTGATCGGAAAATATATTTAAATAAAAATACATCTAATAGCAACAATATTTGAAGCAAACTTATTGATTTGATACCCGCTTCTAATTAACAGAAATGTGTGCGTCTATCATTTTATTTCAAGTGTCTCAATCAAGATATTAACAGCTTTTATTTACTATAAACTTTTCTTGTGGTTTATTTAAGTTCCCCCCCCCCACCCCCCCCCCACACACACACAATACTTCTCCTCCGATTTTGCAGAATTTGAAATACATGAAATTTGTATCAAATTTGTGAATGGTAGTCTTCGTGTTTTAGATCGCTAGGTTGCGCACAATACAGTAGATAGGGAATTGAATTGGGTTATGCCAAAATCTGAACGAGGGGATATGCACTTCTTGTATAGGTTTGGTGCTTTCTGTTGGATCAAACGCTGGTGTTTCCTCTGTGTATGCATGTTATTGCAGCTTTGTTGTTTATTGGCCAAGATAGTGGAAATGATATTCTGAAGTTAAATTCTGATCGATTCTATTTCTTTTGGTTCGCGCTAACAGCCTTGGAAAATATACGCCGATCAAGAACTAGAGAGGATACAAAAAGAGTGTCCAAATATCTCACAATATAGGAAGTGTTTTTTTCACACAGCCTCAGTCAACCAAGTCCTGCTCACAGCTTTAACGTGACGAAAATTTTCCTACCAATGGGAGAAAAAGTCAAAGACTGGACACTAACTCTTTAAAACCAGATATTTTGGGCAGGTGGTACATGCTATACCTAATAAAGTGTTCGTTCTGTACACAGAAACCTTTTTATACCGGGACCTTACGGCTACACCCGTTCGTAGAAAAGGCTATAGGAGTCAATCCTAAAAAGAAATCCAGTGTCGCAATGGGCCCTCAATAAGGAGGATTTCTTCAATGTTTTGCCAACAACTCCTACGCCCTATTCCAGATGTGTTAAATAGCATGGCAGGTTGGGTTTTGATATTTTGGGTGGTAGTCAATCAAGACCAATGATGACTGAATTCAAACTCCTATTGTTTTGGGGATATTAAATAGAAATGAATACGTTCGTCAATCGTCTGGTTCAAAGTATTTTCCCGATCTTTTGAACAGGAGTGAATCTGTATTTATATTATTCTGACTTTTGTCCTTATCTTTGTTGCCATTTGTACGACGTTTCAGCCGTCGTACGCTTCGGCCTTTTTCAGGTGCTTGGAATTTCGAACCGAACATTTAAGGACACATGGTCCAGTGGATATAGACGTTGGTTAGTTCCTGATTTGGCTCGTAGAGTTGTGAGTTCAATACCATGTTACAGCAGTGGTGAACAAGTAACTTGCAGGGTTAGAGGGTGATAACTCATGACTTCCAATCAAGACTTTACACAAGGAATGGAGTTCTTATACCCCAGTGATCATAATAAAGTGTTCGGTTCGAAATTCCTAGCTCCTGAAGAAGGCCGGAGCGTTCAACAACCGAAACATTGTACAAATGGCAACAAAAATGAGGACAATAGTTCGAATAATGTAAATACTGTAAATACTACCTCATCTCAGAAACATAGACAAATACGAAATGAGTGAAGCTTTATTCTTTGTTTCCTGTTTAGAATTGGTTTTCGGTTCTTTTAAATAATTCCCATTCTCTTTCATTTCCGGTTGCCGCTTACTTTTTTGTGTCTTAGCGGTATTATCCTCTTGCTTGGAATGAATAGATATAAAAAAAAGTATTAGGCGTAAATCTTACACGATGCAAGAGTGGAACCCGTATGTGACACACTGTGCCATCGGAAAGTTCTGCATTTGCATTAATACAAAACGGTATTGGTTAATCCTTACCTTTGGTCTGACTTTTGGCAACACGTAGACATGAGTATTGTAAGTTTTCCAAAGTCTCCGTCCAGACCTGTGGCTGACTGTGCTGTGCCATTGTCTCCCGAGATGAATGGATGCCAAGAATAATGCCATTTTATAAGTCAGAACTGACGATATTGGCTGAACACCCATCTATGTTTAGCACCGGTTCACAAATATTGTGTACTTAATGAAAATCTCACTTATTTTTTCGCGCTAGCTTGATAACCACTGCCCAACGACAGGGCGACTTACACACATAACTAAGAAAATAATTAATCTTATTAACACTTCATTAACTGTATTTATATCATTTGTTTACGAGATAAAGCTGATTTATTAACTTCTTTGAATTTGTTGATTTCAAACCGAGTAGTGAAAAATGCTTTATTAATATTAATTACCGAGGCTTTTTGCTTATTAAATTATCAACAGTTTGTTTATTTTGGAAGAAGATATTTCAATCAAATATTAATCTAATCTTAGAGTCATTTATTATAGTTCATTGCAGGGCAACACATGTTTGAGAGAGTTTAATCTTTGTCGCAGCTGGTTTTATAAGAATTTACTCATATTTACGTCGAAACGAGAACGAACGAAGACGAGCCACTTTGGAAGTTATAAAACCCTGCAGACAGAGAAGCGCTATGGTTTTTAAAACAGCTGGAATAAAGTTAATGAAAATATTGACAAAAAAACATATAACAGGACCGGAATGAAAAACAGACAAAATTGGTTTAGCAAGGAGAGAAATACAGTGCATATATATATATATATATATATATATATATATAAGTATAGGGTAGGTATGGGTGTAATAAATTTCGTATCCAAAGAAATGCTATTCTTTAAAAAAGTGCTGAATACAAAGTAGAGCGAATAATATTTATTTAGAATTTATAACAAATATGTTATAATATCACTACAAAAGTAACTATATATATATATATAGTACACACACACACACACACACACACACACCCATATATATATATATATATATATATAGGTGTGTGTGTGTGTGTGTGTGTGTGTGTGTGTGTGTGTGTGTGTGTGCAATACACTGTCAGTTGCTGCACCCAATTAGCACACAGAAAGTAAGGATGACACCGCAACAAAGTAACTTGAAGAGCAGAAACTACAGCCTCCTGTGCATCGCGACTTGGTACGAGCATTCACGACTGTTAGTGGCAAAGAATGAGCAAATAATCTCCCGCTTGATACACCTTGATTGACAAGCGCTTGGAGAGAAATTGACCTGACATTACACTTTTGCGCAAGAGAAACTATAGAAAAATCCTTATAGACATTGCAGTGCCTTAGAATAAGAACATTATGAAGGCAGAGCAGGATGGCGATATGGAGGTATCAAGAGCTGACAGGGCAATGTACCAAGCAGCAACTGTAGCTGTCCCTTGAGTGATTGGTGCACTCCGAGCTATTTCCAGGAATCATTCATTGTCGCAAGGCACCATGAAGATATCTTACATCAGAAGTTTACATGTGGTAGGACTACTTAGAACAGCTCAGGTCCTGAGGAATGTGTTTATAAGTTTCGAGTAGGAGCTAAGAAATGACCAGAGATCTTCTTCTTCTTCTTCTATGTGCCCTGTCCTTTCAGGACGTAGGCGATCATGGTTCTCCACGTCTCCCTATCCCTTGTGGCTCCTAGTATGTTTGCTCCCGTTACTCCTGTCAACCCCCGTTCCGTCAAGCACCTGATCAGGATCTAAACGGAGAAGATATCAAATAATAATAATAATGATTGTCGTGGACCCGGTTAAGAAATAATACAACAACAATCAAAATAGAAAATAACGATATATATATTAAACACAGCAAAATACAAATACTTGGAACTCTGTTAGTAGAACTAATAAATACGGGTTAAAAAGTAATACAATAACTGGGACTCGCTATGGCAGTACAGTAGCAGTCTTGGCTATCTCTGCTTATCGCTCTGCTGATCTGATTCATGCTCTGCTCTCATCTTGTGAGGGGAAGTATATGTAGTTGTAAGAAGAGTTCGACCCGTTGAATGGGTGATGCCGCCGTGACAATAATAATAATAATAATAATAATTATTATTATTATTATTATTATTAGTAGTAGTAGTAGTAGTAATATTAGTAGTAGGAGTTTGAAGAATGAGGCAGCAAAAGTTGATTAGAATTCTTATATATTTTTAATCATTTCTCCCCCAAGCTAGTGTATAGCTGTTGCAGTGAGAGAAAGGACTGACTACAGGGGATATTGAGCAAGGAATGAAAGATGACCGGGATTAAAGAAGATAGAAGATGGCAGGCAGTTGACGTTAGATTTAGATTTTTGAAGATCGTAGCCATCAGGGAAATGAGTAAGGAAGCTCCTCAGTCGGGAAGTGTGAGATTAGAAACTGTTGGAGTGTGAAGTAGCGATTGCATTTTAATTATTTCAACGATAAAAGGGTGGGACCTACATACGACCATAGTATCGTCCATTTATTCATGTGTCAACGCATCAGGACAAAATGCTTGTCATCGCAGTTGCCATTAAAAAGACAGAGGGAAGCCATCTTACATCGGTGAGAAAGTGACCGATGCCAAAGTCGAGATGCCAAGTCGGGATTGATTACATAGCAGATCCTTTTTTTTGAACTTGAAACTTGAGATGAATAGCAGGAACACCCGACCAGATATGACAACAGTATTCAATGCACAGTCGAATGTTAGATTTATAAATGTGTAAAATAAACTTTGACGAGAAAAGCTTTCTGCAATGACACAGTGAGGCAACTTTCCTCGCAGTAGATGCAGTTATAATTTCGATGTAGTCGTTCAACTTCAGGTCGATTGAAAAAGTGAAGCCAAGGAGAGGCAGTGTGTTTCTCTCCAGAGAACTAGAATCTAGATACTCAAGTGAACTCTTAAATTGGACATTGATTGAAAGAACTTGGTTATTCGAACTGAACGAATTTCTAACTGGGTTCTACTTGCAAGATTATGAACTGCTTTTATCAAAAACTCCCTCCATATTTGACTGTGATACATATTGCTGGCATGTTTTATTAGACTGGGTGTTTTGATGGGCATATTGAGTAAGTCTATTATATATCTACTGTTTTTTTTGGGGGGGGGGTACGCCTGTATACTAGTGAGCCAGCCATGAGCTGACTCATTTTATAGTTCACCAATAGAAGGACTAACCAATCAGAAGGCTCAAAATATTCAATGCGACGTGTATAAAAGGCGGCCATATTTTCCCGAGTACTGGCGATCTAATCCGATTCAGTAGCGTGTCTGACTCGTGAGTGTTAATCTTTGATGTTGTTTCATTGAACAGATTACTGCGCTGTATTCTATATTCATAAACTATGGTGGACATGGTCAACATCTACCATCGAACGCACTAGTATACGGTATATGTGTACTCGAGCGTATTTGTATAAGGTATATTTGTATTTGAACGTCACTTTGCGCGTTGCTCTCTCACTCATCAATAAGAATAATAAAATACCTCTCGAAACATTTGAAGAACTAAGCAAATATAAGAATCATGAAATAGAAATTGGAAGATTGTGATATATAAAAAAAATTCATAGTCATTTTGGCACTTGGAATGATGGAGAAAAAAGGTATGTATGCAGCCTACATCGCTAGCAAAACAAAAAAACGAGTTAAAAAACAAAAATAAAACAAACAAAAAACAATAAAAATAAATAAACAAATGAAATAAATAAATAATCACGCGTGCCTTCTGACATGTTACGAACATTTCTATTCTTGTAGATAAAGGATATTTTAAAAATTTAGAAATATCTTTCGAAATGGCTTTCGATGGTTTCACAGAACCATAAACCTTCTGCAAAAAGTTAATAGAAATTTTAATTTTAAATTTCTTCAGAAATTCCAAAATTTTTTTTCCAACTAGACAAAATGCTTAACAACTCACGTGTTGGAACTTTAGATGCAAAAGCTTGCTTCCTCTTGAAGTCTATGTCAACCAGAAACTTCAAGAGGTGGCAGTTCCTACAAAATAAAATAAAAAAAAATAAAAATAAAAAAAAATAATAGTAATAACGATAGTAATAATAATATTAATAATTGCTTATAATCTGTTTTGCATTATTATATAAAACAATGAGAAAACGCATGGTTTTATGCAAATTCTAAAAATCGATGACAGAAGTAGGAGTTTTCATTTGACAGACTGTTCATATTTTATGACGTCATATCTTAGCAAATATAACCACATTAACACGGCAGCGTTCTTATCTCAGATTTTAAAAGAATATCGGATTAGTTGACAATTCAAAATAAAGCAAAATTATTCCATTGTTTTCTTTTCCTTTTTGACTTTATTTAATATTCAATAACACGCATATTTCATGAATGTTAGCATTGTAACTGGCTTTACCATGGATAGAAGTTCTGACAGTAATTAATTTTTGTTGTTTAATTATTTCGTAATCCCCATTTAACGTACAACTTGATTAAAAGTAACAAAAAAAAAGAAACAAAATAAAGGTGTGATATTTTTAGCCACAAAATGTCATCATGCCATTATAAAAGTCCATAAAAAATCGTTTCCATTGATTGGCGTAAAGTTTGTTTCTTGTCCACGTTCTCTTAATCAAATGGAATGCTCCTAATTGAGAATGGTTGAACGCTAATTGAGGCAGTTGCTAACGGCGCCGAAAAAAAATAAGCATGAAACCGATTTTAGATTCTGGTCACATAATTTCTGCCCGTTAGAAAATAATAAACCATGTTTGCACTATGAACTCTCAGAGGACGTTTCAATCAATGTCATGTCCTTGGTACGGGCCAACATACTCTATACAGTTCAAAGGACGATCCGAAATTAATACCTCCTATTTATTTCTATGGAAACTACAAAAGATACAGCGAACAAAATAACAACGTTGATAGGAATGGTTTTCAGCTAGGAAATGCTGTTATTCGATTTAGTCACACTTCCAACTTCCGCTCTAGGAATGCGTCATAAACGCATTACTATTGCCAGTCCGGAAATGCATTACCATCCGCTTAACTGTGTCCACATCTACTGTTTGAATTCTACAACAGTCCTGCAAACATCGACGTATTTCAATATCGATGTATTTCAATAGATGCACTTTTTCTGGCGTGATATAGATATTAAGCCACTAAAAACTAAAAGGCATGTAAAACAGGTTCTGTCCACAGTCGAGCGTGAAGGATGAAATGAAGTCAAAGCACCTACTTCATAAATTCTTCGTGAATATCCGTTGGCGTTGAACAGGTTAATTTACATGTGTAATAGTTATTTTCGCTCGTGTCAGTCAAAGGATTAAGGGACCGATTCAGTAACATTGTTGAACAAGGCCGACTGATCTTTACAGAAGTGATCGGGGAAGACTCGAATTCTTGAAACCAATTTTTAGCGGAATTATTTAGGTATCTGAATTATTTTTGTTCCTAAGAAAGATAACTAGGTGTATTTTTTCGAAGCTCTGTTTTTGTAAGAGTAAAAGATGCGAGAGGGTGTAAATCGGATAAAAAGATGCGAGAGGGCGTAAATGGGTTAAAATATGCAAGAGGGAGTAAATTAGTTAAAAGATGCAAGAGGGTGTAAATCAGATGAAAAAGATGCGAGACGGTGAAAATCGGTTTAAAAAAATGCGAGAGAGTGTAAATTATATAAAAAGATGTGAGAGAGTGTAAATTATATAAAAAGATGTGAGAGGACGTAGATCGGTTAAAATATGCGAGTGGAAGAAAATCAGTTAAAAATTGCGAGAGGGCGTAAATCAGTTAAAGGATGCAAGATGTAAATCGGTTAACAATGCAGGACTCGCGTTTTTTGATAAAATCAAACATTTTCGCAATATTGAAACTGAGTGTTACGATTTACAAGAATTCACCGGTTCAATATGGTTAAATTTGATCATGAATTAGTTAATTGCCGTACAAGATCAGTCAGTTAAGTGTCATACAGGATACACGCTTTGGGCGATCATGTCTCGAAAGAGACATAAATGACTGGGCAGAAGACTATACCGCAGTAGGTTACGATTGCTTTCTGCTTTCTGCGGTAGACTGGTTGCCAGCGAAGGCTATAGAACCCAAACTGTCCTATTATTTAACACATAACTGCAGGGAAGAGAAGGATTAATACCTTTGGCAAGAGTATTTGTGCGCAAGTGAATGTAAGAAATTCAACTGAAATACGAACTCGGCTCCCTGATTTGTCGTTCCGAGTCGATATCCACTGCACCTCAACGCACATCCTCTGTATAGGATACATTTCAGTAATTCAGGAATGCAGCTAGTCAGCAGGGGGTTGCAGGACGTGAATGTGAAATATAAAAAGTCTGAGAATAGGAAAGATTGAGGAAAGGACAAAAGATTAATGGAATTCAAGAAGACAGAAGGTCGCAGTTGATGTTGCATATACATTTTTGAAGATTGTAGTTATCAGGGAAGCAAGTAAACGGAAGTGAGCTCCACAAATGAAATGTGCGAGAAAAGAAACTATTGGAGTAGAAGTTGCGGTTTCATTTAGCTATTTCTGTTGTTTAAATTGCCATAATTTATGGATAAAGTGCAGGGATCAGTTTATGTATCGATAATAGAGAATCACTCTCCCGAATGTATATTATATAGCAACAACAGTCCGTGATGGTCACAAAGTAAGGAATTGAGGTAATATTTACAATGTTCCTGGATATAGAGTATCCTCTTGGCATCTGTTGACCATGTCCGTCATAGTATATGGATATAGAGTATTCTCTTGCCGCAGGTAATCTGTTCAATGAAACAACGTCAAAGACCATCACTCTCGAATCAGACACTCTCCAGAATGACGATATGTGCAAGGCATTTCGGCGGCATTTAGAGATCCTGTTTATCAAGGAGCCTGGTCTCCGTGATGAGGAGTTTCGCAGATATTTGGCTGACTTCCACCGGCTTTTGCCGGCTGATGCAGCTAGTAGCGAGGGAGAGATTACGGAGAGTGAAGTTTACGCGTTTTTGAATAGGTCGGCAAGGGCAAATCGCCGGTCTCGATGGTTTGCTTTAGGAATTGAACTTGAGGCTGTCGCACATCTTTGTCCCGATTTTGACTGTCGTGTTCAACAACTGGTTCTGGTAGGGGTCCATCCCCAACCGATTCACCAGGGGTGTGGTCACGCTGTTGAGAAAAGGCAAGGATGTTGGGAAGGTGTTAGAGGGTTACCGGCCCATAACTCTGCTAAACACAGAGTTAAAGATTTTGGCCAAGTTCTTGTCAAATCGTTTGCAATTAGTTGCCGAGTCTCTGTTGGGACCTGAGCAGACTTGTGCTGTGAAGGGCTGAACAATTCAGAGCAACCTGCATATGATACGCACGATCATAGAGGGAATAAAAGACGACGAAGAAGCAGTGCTGATCAATTTCGATCAGTTCAAAGTATTTGAAGGCTTGACCATCGTTACCTGTTCTGCAGGCCGCTGGATTCGAAACCAACTTCCGCCGCTGGATTAGCCTCATGTAACAATCCCCCACGGCTGTGGTACAGGTGAACGGAAATTTGTCGGGCGTTCTGGCGCTGTCTAGATCGATCCGACAGGGTTGTCCACGGTTGCCCCTACTTTATGATTTGCCATTGGAGCCCCTCCTTTGCCCGCTAAAGGAACAGGGCATGCAGTCCAGCCCTACGGAGAATCGCTGTCCCTGGTGATGCTCAAGTCAGGGTTTCGTGTCCTCTCAGAGTGACATTGAGGTGGTACAGAAGGCGTTTGAACGCTACGAACAGATCAGAGGGGCCAAGATTAACCGCAACAAGTCGTCCGGATTGCGGTTAGGTGCCTGGAAGAGTGTTACTCTCCCGAGGCCCTTCGACTGGACGGACGGCCTGTCTGCATTCTAGGAGTGTGGTTTGGGCCCGACCTCCAGTTGGAGAAAAATTGGTCAGAACTATTGGCAAAGGTCGCCGCATCGTTCGAGATTTGGCGTTGAAGGAGGTTCTCCTTAAAAGATTTAGCTGAGGTGTGTGTTACATACGTCTTTCCCATTATCCTTTACCGGTTGTCAGTACTTCCACTTTGTAAACTGTGTAGAGAGGCAATCGAGCGTTTGCTATTCTCCCTGTGTCCAGCGTCCGTGTCATGGGGGTCTGGGAATGCCGTACTTGATTGGCCACAAGGTCGTTTCAAAGTTGATTTTTCTCAGGCGTGCGATATTGGAAGACTCATTGCTGGCGAGGATAGTGAGGGACATGTTCCCTAGCCTTACTATCACTTCCCCCATCTCGAGGGCGATCGAGTTTTCTCCACGAATGTCTGGCCGCCTTGCGGGCCATTCAACGATCTAGTGATCTTTCACAGCCTAGGAGAGTCTTCTATCGTTTGTTAGTGGAGGGCGTCGCGAAGGATTCATTACGCTCGTTCTGGTCTTCGGCGCCAGGCACCGATTATCGCAGAAACTCTGAGTTTTCGTTCACCTGGCGATTGGCTCGGAATCGGTTGCCTCTCAATGACAATGCCTTCATATGGGGCCTGGCAGATTTGCCAGATTGTGATCGTTGCAACCTTGGTTTGGAAGAAACGGCTTCTACCATTGTTTGCGGGTTCGCCCTCTATTGGACCAGGTCAGCGAGTTGACTGCTCGTATCGCGCTGCGGAAGCTTGTGCTCATTGATAGTGCATTTACCTGTGATAATGTGTCACCCTCGTTTTCTGGGATAAAGCGTATGGTGTTTCTGTCGCTGCTCGCCACGGCTGGAATGGTGATTTGGACGACGCGAAAGGAAGAAATCTTGCTTGGTCAGCGTCTTTCACATCAGGATCTGATCCGATATTTTGAGCATCAGCTCAAAATGAAGATTTGATTGGAAACGTTTGACTTCGACAGCCTTCAACAAAAGGTGGGTAAATGTGGCAAGCCTGGTTCGCGTGAACTAGGCTAGAGTTGATTTTCTCTTTTAGATTTGCTGCTTACATCGGGGTGGATTCCTTTGGATCTTTTCCTGGTTAAGGTAGCTCTCTTTTGTGTACCTAGTTAATGTGAATGAATGTGTTCCTAGCCTGTATCCGGCTTCCTCTTTTGTTATGATCCAAGTCGAGATTCCCAACCGCCCTAGGTTTTTTGGCCTCCTTTTATCTCGGCTGATTCAGCCTTTGATTGTCCCATTCCATTAATTATTCCCCCCCCCACTCCCTTACCTAGTGTGCCTCTTGATTTCGCCGGTTGGCGTAATACAGCGGCCACTGTTTTTCTGTATGGACGGGTCTTACTAACATCGTTTATTATTTTAGTTAAAAAATATGTGTTTTTAGTTTGTTTTTGGGTTCATCCCCCTCTCATCATTTCATCTTTCATTAAATGTTTTAAATTATATATTATATTGTATATGAATGCATTTTTATTGTCATGGGTTATTTCCCACTTTTTAGGAGTCGCCTTGTAAATTTGTGGTATTGTGGTGTATGAAGGATTGGGAGGTGATGGATGGGTTCTTTTGATGATTGTGCAAATTATAATGAGTGAATGGGTAGTGATATTGTTTAGCTAGATATAGGATAGTTAAGTGAGTACCAACCTCTGTCCCTTCCCTTTTCGGCCGTGTGCCATAATTTTGTATGATATGTAAAATAAATATTGTTCTTTACACTTTTATTGGAGCTCGGTAAAACTACTAGGCAGTTGATATTAGTCGGCAGCTATCCGAATACTAAGGAGTCAGTTTTCAGTGGAAGATTACTAAGTTCCTAACATTTTGTGTACGTTTAGTTGATTAGCAACCAACATAGCGCGTTTATAACCTTCAGTACGGCAACTACTCCACAACACACATCTTCTCACAAATATTTTGATTTAAAACACGATTACTTTTATATTGTTTATTTTTACAGCTTATAAACATTTTAAACCAAAACAATTTTGCTATCAAATATTATATTAAGACTTTTTTGCGATGCTCATGAATTTGGAATACAGGTCCTACTATTTAACCCCAAAGAATAGTAGCGAAATTATACACTTCCCAAATTTATTTCTGCATAAATAAACATAATGAATCCTACTGGAATTAGAACTCGTCTCTCCAATTTCTCATTCAGAGCCATTATTTATTACAAGGCCCATACATCCAAACTTACACCATCTAGTATTCCCAAAGGATCACCCATCGAGATATTGACCAGGCTTAATATTCCTTAACTTCGGTGGTCTTACAAGAATCGGTGTTTCAACGTAATATAGCCGTAAACCCGATTTATTATCAAGGATTGTCATCAAATTACTTTTTCCATTTTTTTGACTATCATATTCCAGTAGGTTAAAAAAGAAAAAAGAAAAATAAACAACAACAACAACAAACTAAAAATAAAAAAATGATTCCAAGTCTAATTTGGTTACAGAAGCAGAGAAGCTTTCTAGTGTTCTCTGCAACTTACGAAGTTCCATTATTGAAAGAAGATAAAACAGTTGCTAAAGGGATTACTGAAATTTTTTAATTCTTTAGTTCTCAAAGAAAGCAGAAAATATTACTATGGAATCGGAAATTCTTGAGGTTTTAAACAAGAGGAGGCGAATTTCAGATAACTATTGAGGGCTGAGAAAATAAAATTTGTGATTCGATTTCAAATTCTACTTGAGAAATATTTAATCTATTTTGCAATTCATGTCTTTTAAAAGACACGAATCCATCAACTAGTAAGATAACTAATGTTGTGTAGTCTAAGAGAATGATTTTCGGTTTAAGAGAATCAATTCAAGTCTTGGAGAGCGAATTAAAGTACAGAATTTGTCCTGAATTTGTCCTTAAGGGACAAATTCAGGTTAAGGAGAATGAATTCAGGCCGAAAAGAAGAAATTCAGGTTGTGGAGAACAAATTTATGTGTAAGGGAATTAATGTGGCTCTTGCGAAACAAATTCCGGTCTAGCAGAATTAATTCAGGTCTAAGAAATATAATTCAAGTCTAAGAGAATTAATCCATTTTAAATGCAACCGAATGTTTTTATTTCAGGCTTTAAAATTATAACTGTAACATTTTGGTAGTAACTAAAGAAAAGTTTCACAAAAAGTAATATTTTTCTATAAAAGCCTATTTTTATATTTTCATAGTGTTTTGACTCCAGTTTTGGGGTTAACTATTTGCCCAAAAGCTGGAACCCTAACAGGTGCTGCCACTCCTGCTCAAGGTTGAACTTGGGAACAAAAGCAATTAAGAGGTGGATGCTCCTCACAATCATCTAATCAGAGGACTTGCTGCCGGATGCAGTTTAATGTCATAACCAGGACCCGCGTTAGTATTTGAATAAATGAATAAGTTTTAAACTTTTTTTAGTTAATTCTTTTCCCAGTTCTGCCATTTTAAATACTTTGATTTAATATTAATTTTTTAAAATTATTTTAAATTTAACTTAAAATTTTCCTTCATTTGAATAAATATTAACACTTTTTTATATAATTGTATTCAAAATTCCTTTGTTTAACTCAAATGTTTTACAAAGTTATATTGAATTATGAATTAACTAGCAGTATAGCCCGGCGTTGCTTGGGTGTAATGAAAGTTTTAAAACTAATCCATGTTTCTGGAGCTCAGACTCGGCCTAAAGAATATTTGTGTGAAGTTTGGTTAGAATCGGATAAAAATTGTGGATTTGTATAAAGGACATACAAACAGATAAACAGACACACACACAAACATCTTGCCTTATATACATATATATTATCGATTTTCTACACTATTGTAAGAACTGCAACCTTGAAAATTCTGAATATCGTTTCTTATGTCTTTGTCTATGAATGTATCAAATTTGATTAAAATCGGACCACTCCTTCTATAACCCGATTTTCTAGATTATCGATTTTTGATATTTATTGGGGGTAACTCAACGCAAAACCTAGCTAAGAACACTCGCAGACGCTTATAGTACAACTGTGTAAATTTTCAAGAAAATCGGTTCAGCCGTTTCGGAGTCTATATGTAACGGACACACACACACAGAGACAAAGTTCCATTTATAAATAAGTTTAGATTAGATATTGTTGAAGTTTCTGATATACAGCATTGAACATTTGATTTAATAAAGTTTAATTTTTGAAAAGTATATTACACCAGGGACAAGTTTCGTATTAAATAAGCTGCATAAATACTTGAATAGAAACAAAGAAATAAAGTAAGTTCATATTTGCGTGTATATTTTTGTAAATCGCTAGTTTTATTTCATAACATTTAAAAGAATGTTCTTTAAAATTTTTTACTAAGTGTGTCGTGATATTTTCATTTGCTTTTAGGTGTGCGGTTGCGTAAGAATATGGAGAAACGCTGTTCTTATTGTTTATAATAATTTTGACAGTCAGACAGAAATGCCGTTAGAGTGGAGAGTTTGTTTGTTTTTTTTTAATCGTATCACCCCGAGCAAGACGGTAACGCCACTTATGTGCAGGGGGCTACGTAATAGTGAGAAGATTGGAAAAGAGAAAGCCGGAAACCACATCCTAAACAGGGAACAAGGGATGAGCGTCTTAACCTGTTCAATAGACGTGGGCGGGTGTGAACCGGGCGATAGATAGATCTATCTACTCCAATTGAAAAAAAAAAAAGAAAGTGAGATGATTGGAAAAGAGAAAGCCGGAAACCACATCCTAAACAGGGAACAAGGGATGAGCCTCTTAACCTGTTCAATAGACGTGGGTGGAGTGTGAACTGGGCGATAGATACATCTATCGACTACAATTGAAAAAAAAATAACAAAGTGAGAAGATTAGAAAAGAGAAGGCCGGAAACCACATCCTAAACAGGGAACAAGGGATGAGCCTCTTTAACCTGTTCAATAGACGTGGGTGGAGTGCGAACCGGGCGATAGATAGATCTATCTACTCCAATAGAGTGGGATTTATATATCAAGTGAACAGACTGAGAAAAAAGTGAAGATTGAATTTTATATTAATCATGTCTTTGTAAGTCTTTTCTCAATTCTTAGTGCTAATGTTTAACTTTTCCCATATTATAAGCTAAAAGTATGGTTTAAGCAAATAAATAAAAAAACCCTGAAAAATTCTTAATTTTTTCACTTTCAAATTTTTAACGTGAAACGTCTATTCAAGGCGCTCACATTCCCTTTTAACTCAGACTGTAACTTTATTCATTTTTCGCTGGAATTATTAAATTAATGCTGTTCTTGAAGAAATTCCTTAACTGATTGTAATATTTCTTCTAAACGGAAGGGCCTTTCTAGTACCTTCTAGCGGAAGGTTTGGTGATCTACCCCATAAAAGTTGATCTTCACTCGACTTGGCGTCAAACAAGTGAAGACGTCATCAAATTCTGGTAAAATAAGACTAGCCAAGGATGTGTGTCGTGGTGCAGTAGATATCGGCTCGGAACGAGAAATCGGGGAACTGAGTTCACAATCCAGTTGAATTCCTTGCATTTATTTAGGCGCAAATACCCTCGGGAAAGGTATTAATTCCTTTCTTCCCTCCAGTTATGGGTTAAATAACAGGATAGATTGGGTTCTATAGCCTTGACTATCAACCAGTCTACCGCAGAAGCTAATGGCAATCTACTGCGGGATAATCTTCTGCTCGGTCAGTCATTTCTCAAAGAGACATGATCGCCTAAGCACGTATCACGTATGGCACATGACTGACTGAAGTTTAGCTGTAAATTCACTAGTCTTGAACGTAAGCGATGTGATCTTTTATACAAGTAATTTAAAATTTCGTTTTTTCTTTGTTATTTTTTCTCTCACTTTTTCAGCGAACTTTTCGTATATTTTGAATTTCGCCTTTAACTAAGCAAAACATATTTGTGCGACAACAGATACACACATACGCACACACACGTACATGTGTACACACATGTATATTTAGGTAGCATATTTTCATTCAAGCATATTTGGTTGAATAATTTAGATATCTTAAGTTTATTTCTTTAAGATTAACCTGCTTGTGTTTTAATTAAAATCAAGTAAGGCACCGTAGTTTTTCATTCATTTTATTTTCCAAGAACTTTCATTCTCATCCAAGATCTTCAGGGCTCAATCGCCAAAAACAGATATTAACCGCCAAAAACAGAAATTAAAAATCGTAGTTGACCGTTACGAATTTTCGGGCATGCACCTGGGACGGGCTATTGATTTAAAATTTACTCTCTAAGAGAGGTAATTTCATTTAAATTTGTAAAAAAAAAAGTAAATTAAAATTTACGCGTTTTAGACATTCTGTTGTAATTGAAAATTTTTAAATTCAAATTTAGAAATTCTAAAGTATTGCTATTATAGACATTTTAGAACATTGTGGCTATGCTCATGACTAATTTTATTTATTGTCGATTGCAATTTTTTATATAAAGCGCTTCGAGAATTTGATGTTTTTTATACTTGTATTGTTGATTAATATTCTTTTAAATCGTGAATATGGAACAGGAATGTTCCTTTAAATGCTGTGCAATCGAACTTCAATCGAACACACATAAGTCGTCTCGATAATGTTTTTGTCGTGTGAGCAACATATATATTTACATTTTTGTCAGAGACACTATCTTCCAAAAGACATTTATATTGAAATTCAATGTTGGTCTTTTGTAAAATATTAGTTGATGGACAGAAATTATTGCGGATGATTAAGTTCTTTGTATTAAATTTAATATAACATATAATTAGTTCTCATTTTTACCGAGATCAGTGGGGAATATGAAATAAAACAAATAAATTGCACACAGACATGTATACATACACACACACACACACACACACACACACATACACACACATATATATATATATATATATGTATTACGCCATCTTAAGTATTATTTTAGAGTAATTTCTTTTTCTCTGGTAGCGACATTTAGTGGAATTCCTCTATCTCGAGTAGCTGTTTGGCCTTGTACATGTTTAACATCATTTTTAGAAAATCTATATTGTGAACATACGCTTAATTAGATGGTGACATCATAAAAATAAATTTATAAGGATAGTTACATTTGAGAAATATTTTTGGTAATTTTTCTTACAATGACATTTTTCAATAAATCAAGAAAGTTGTATTGAAGTTCAATAATTCGTTCATTTTCTAACAGATTTTAAAATATACCCAACCAGAAAATTATAACTATTGTTTTCTAATAATTTTTTTCATTTCCAATACATTTGTAAAACCTCGAAAATTATTGATTTTTATCATCACATTTTCTATTTTACCAGCTCCAAAATAAACGAAAATATTCCTAACTTGTTTTAAAAGTATGTGCACATGTGTGTATGTGCACATGTGTGTATGTGCACACTGTACAGAATTTGGGGTCAATGAGTTACAGAATAATAGGCACATTTTAATGCGGATAACTAGGAAAGATAACGGTTGAACTTAAACTGGAATAAGTTAAGATTATAGTGATCGAGAAAGCATTCTCTTGGGAGTTGGTATCACAAAGCAGCGGTTCGTAGGAAGAAGCTGGTCAAGTGTAACTTTTCATCAACGAAATGAAAAAGCAATGAGGCTGGTTCGCTACAATGTGTGTAGCATGGTGAGTCTTAACTGTGAACTGGTGGAATAAAGGAATGTTGTTCGTCTGAACAACTTTCATAGAAACAGTGATAATGGAACAAAAAGCTTGCAATGTTTTGTCTGTGGGAAAGGGATTCTAGGGTGAAAAATAATTCGTTACCCACAAGGAACCAGCGACGCCTTTGGACTCTATCAAGCCTGGAAAGTTAGGGCTAGGTAGCTCCTTTCCCTGATAAGTCAATTGTACTCATTTTTGACTTGACCAGACTCTTGTAAAGGGAGAAGATAGCAGGAATTATGAATAATATGTGCAAATAAATTTTAAATTAGAATTTTCGTCACTTTTAATGTTATTCTGCTTGTAAAAATCAGAATCTTATGCTCAATGCAGAGTTTTACTCTCTTGTGTGTCATCTCAAACCATGTTTTGTGTATATCAATCAGTCAGTCAGTTAAGTGCCATATGTGGATGATCATGTCTCTTTCGAGATATGGCTGACTGGGCAGAATATGTTCCCGCAGTAGGTTTCTATTACTTTCTTCGGTAGACTGGGTGCCAACCAAGGCAATAGACTTCAATCTGTCCTGTTATTTAAGAGCCATACTTAATACACGTTTAGCCAATCATGTCTTTAAAGAGATATGACTGACTTGGCAGTTAATTTTTCAGCAGTACGTTGTCATTACTTTCTGCCGTAGCATGGTTGCCAACCAAGGCTGTACAACCTGTCCTGTTATTTAACCCATAGCTGGATAGCGGAGACGGATTAATAATTTTCCCAAAGGTATTTGCGTGTAATTGAAATCAACGAATTCAACTGGAATTCAAACTCGGTTCCCCGATTTCCGCTCTTAAACAAAATCCACTGAACCATGAATAATGAAAGCACCTGTTTTGTTTAAATCACAAAAAAATCTTAATTTTCAGCTCTTCCTGCGTTTTAAAAATAAAATAAATTTTGTGAATGTAAGTTTAGTTCTCTTCGTTCTATTCTGTTTTTAGGAAACAACGCTACTTAAACTGTAAAATGTAGTTCAAATTCATCATGGAACGGCGGTAACATAATTAACTGTCACTACCTGAATCCATGCCCTTGAACCCCAGGTATTCTTAGTTTAACTCTATATTTGTAACATCTCCACCTAAACTCTGAAATATTATTATAAGTAGGAATAGATAGGCTTGCCTATCTACCTGTTCACACACACCTTCCCGGTCTTTTGAATAATAGTTGAGGTCTGTCTATATTTCTGAGATAAGGTACTTTAACAATTTACACTTTTTACATCGTTCGGGCTATTGTCCTCAACTTTATTGCCATATTCACGGTATTGACGCTCTAGCCTTTTTCAGTTGATGTACATTGGAATTTCGAACTATGGGTGTAGATTGTTCTAGTTCAACATGCCATGCCTATTTGGGATTTTTCTGTTTTTAATTTCCTTTCTCGTAGTAGGTAATTTTCTAAGCCCCGCTTAAACGTGGCACAGAACCGAAAGTATGGGGTACTCTTTCGAGACATGAACGTTTGAGCGTGTATTACGTATGGCACTTAACTGACTGACTGAATGTCCTTTATTAACTCAACTCACCTACTTTTTATTTCCCCTGCTGTCGCCAGGTATCGAACTCACAACTTGGGTCAAGTCACTTCTTGGATTACTCAACTAACGCTTTTATCTACTGGGCCATGGCTCCGTGGGGATATCAGTGAGAGAATATAGACGAAATATCGTGAATATAAAAATAAATATGTGGACAACAGTAAACAATAGCAGTAAATGACTATCAATTGTTTCTTGATTAGGACTGAGTTTTCGGATCCGTCACTTAGAAAATATAATTATTATGATTCTCTTTCACTCCCAGTAACCCCTTTCGTCTTAGTGACGCTATTGCCTTATTTAGGTAAAATAAAAGAGGTTTGGAGAGTTTAATACTCTCAGGACGGATAAAGGGAACGAGAAAGAAGCGCGAGATATACCTGATGGGCAGGTGGATGGCAGAGAGGGGTTTGGGGGGCTGCCAAGAGAAAAAGCGCTTAGAGCGACAAGGGAGAGAAGCAAGTGGAAGTCCGTGATCACCTACGTCCTGAAGGGACACGGCACATAAAGAAGTATCAAAAGATTAGAAAAAGAAAAATGAAAAATGAAGTCTTTTTGCTGGCTAACTCAGTTGGAGCCAGAAATTTGCATCTATGAATTGGACATTGTACTACTTTTTGGTATACGTTCTTTGTGTTTTTAAGAAAAAAATAATAATTCTCATTTGTAAAACTAACTTCGGAAGCTTAATAACATTGGAATAAGATCTTTCGAGAAGGAAAAAAGAAAAGCGAGATAAACTCCTCATTGAATAGGTGTTTATTTCAAACTGTTTTTTTTAAATACTGCGAACAAATATATTCGTCACGAAGCAGCTATCAACGCCGTCGTCATAAAGACGGGGAGGAAATCTAATAACAAGAAAAGGAGAAACTAAGGGATAACACAGGTGAAAGAAAAACTAAGTGATAACATGGGCAGAAGAAAATGAGATAAAAATAGGACTGTACACGAAACCAAAGTTACAATGTCGACAAGAAGAAGAAGAAGAAGAAGAAGAAGAAGAAGAAGAAGAAGAAGAAGAAGAAGAAGAAAATGATGCTGCTGCTGCTGCTGATGATGACGAAGATGGATGATAGCGGAGAGAGAGAGAGAAAAGAAAGAGACAAATAATACTAAGTTGATGATCATGACAAATGGAAGAAAGAAAGAAAGAAAGAAAGAAAGAAAGAAAGAAAGAAAGAAAGAAAGAAAGAATGAGAAAGAAAGAAAGATTATAATAGTGGGAAAAAAAGAAAGAAAATATAAATAACAATAATCAGATGACGATGATGATCATGGGATGGAAGAAAAATCAGAAAAAGTAATGCTAATAGGATGATGATGATGATGATGATGATGACGGTAGAGTAAGAAGAAGAAAATGGAAAGAAAAAGAAGAAGAAAATGGAAAGAAAAAGAAGAAGAAAATGGAAAGAAAAAGAAGAAAAAAGACAAAAACAGGAAGAAAATGAAGAAAAAAAAACACTCATACCAAACAAGCGATAAATAATAGAGATGAAATGTATTAAAATATTTAGTGAAACGACATATGAAAATAGAATATTTTCTTTCGTCCGCTATGTCATTTCAAGACGTGGGCGATCCTTGCTCTCCACACATTCCTAAATTGTTGCCTTTAGCTTGCACCATTCACTTTCTCTCTTTCTTCTTTTCTTAATTTCGTCAGTTAAGCACTTTACAGTTAGAACCCGCTATGTCACGTACACATGATCTCCTCATCTTCATTCTCTTTGCATTCCATTGGTAAGGAGGAAGTTCGACTTAGTCAAGGTCTTTCCCAAAACATTATTTTGTGGTAAAGGCACCCGATAGAATTAATCCCTGATTACTACAATCTTAACCTATTCAAGTTTAGAATCAACTGTTGTCTATCCTAAATATCTTCATAGCATATTCTTCATTTCACTTAAGCTCTATTAATGGTACTCTTAGCGTTTCTCAGTAGAACCACATAACTATCGCTTCATGTTTCTTCTCTATCTGTGAAAAAGATTAACCAGTATTCACAGATAAACAGGAGATTATTTATTGAATAGCAGTTTAGTACTATTTTTTTACAGTGAGGTTGGTCTTGTAGAATGCCTGAGAGTCACTTGAGGTAGAGTCAGAGGCACACATATTATGCAGATATATGAGGAAGATAACAGTTAACCCTACACTTGAATAGGTTAATATTGAAGTGAAAGGGAATGTATCCTCTCGGGAGTCGGTTTGCAGGAAGTATCTATTTGAGTGGAATTGACATGCCACCAATGAAATACGGAGGGAATAATGGTGATTTTCTACAAGGTTGAGTTGCATGGCGGGTCATATCTATGAAATTCAGAACTAGCGGGACCAAGGAACGTAGTTCGTCCGAGCCCTTTCCACCGTGGAAGTCACCATAGAGAAGTAAGAAGCTTGCCACATTTCGCCTTTTGCTACCCACAAGGACACGAAGCAGGGCTGGATAGATCTTGCCCAAATTTGACTGCAATACTTCATGCCTGACCTGACCCTTGCATTTTACATCACTTGTAGGAATAATTTGAAAAGTGGTCGAAGGTTTCACTTGATTCGGTTATTTTTAGTTCAAACATAAGTTCTGTGCCGAAATACAGCCACGGCTTTCTCCAAACTGAATTTCGTCAGTCATCTTACGATTTAGCCAATAGAAAAAAATGTCTGTTCATTTGAACTCTTTATCTGGAGCCTTTCAGCTGTTATACATTATTGGAACTATGTTTCATTTTTCAGTAATACTGGTGGATTGATTCAGTGAATGCATTTAAAAAAACTTCCACATTTTTTAAACGTGTGGGTTTTCCTAATTTCTAACAAAATGAATAGTCAGCTCCATATTATTGACAAACGTTTTTAGCCGCGTGCTCAACATCTCGTAGTGGCTTTAATCAAATAATTGTCTTGATTCTGTTCAAAATTCAACCTGATGTGATTTGCAACTTGAATAATTACCCAAACAAAATATCTACTTTTACGCATTTAATACGACTAGCAAATTATGGCGTTTATTAAATAAAATAATTATTGTTGTAAGGTTAGTCTCGACGTCCGCAGTTTTATCTGTCTGTATTAAAATAAAGACCGTTGTATATATATATATATATATATATATATATATATATATATATATACCACTCCTGTCACGCACATGGAGAGAGAGAATTCAAGGTAGTGTTGGCTCAGTTCATTCTCTTTAATACCATTTATTAAATTTTACTACCAGTTATTAAAGCGCTTGTCGCGTGTTCCCTCTTTAATAGTGGCTTATTTATTCTTAATTATGTTATCGAGTAGTGAAAAAAGAATATTCACTCTAGCATAATAAAGACCGTTCCTTTCACGCTCGAGTGGAGGTTGAGGTATTTTTTCCTTACACTTTAATGTGAGATATTCAATAGTAGGTACATCAATATATCTGTTGCCGTCGTTTCAGTCGGCATATCGACATAAAATTTCTGACGGTACGCACCCACTCGTTGGTAAATAATTCTTACTAAAATTATTCCTCAACTTCATTTTTCCACAGGAATCGTTTTTACTAACCAAGCTCATCAATTTTCTCGGTATCGTCTCTGTGTTCTCTGTCTCCTCAGGAACGTAGGCGATCAAGGATCTCCACAATTTTCTGTCATTTATAGCTCTTAATAAGTTTTATCTTAAACATGTTCCGACGACTATTTACTCAAGCTCGCTAGGTTGGTTTTCAGTCAGTCAGTTAAGTGTCGTGCGCAATACACGCTTGGGCGATCATGTCTCGAAAGAGACATGACTGACTGGGAAGAAGATTTTCGAGCAGTAGGTTGCCATTGCTTTCTGCGGTAGACTGGTTGCCGATCAAGGCTATAGAAACCAATCTGTCCTATTATTTAACCCATAACTGGAGGGAAGAGAACTTTCCCAAGGGTATTTGCGCGTAAGTGAATGGTATTAATCCGTCTCTTGGTTGTACGTTGTTTTTTTTTTCAGTCCATCTTTCCTTCAAACTCCGCTGTGCTTACAAGATTTTCCAAACCACATGACGCATGCTGCTATAAAGTCCTCTCTGTTGAAAGGTAGAATGCAAGCAGGTGTCATATCACAAACAGGCAAACATATTTCTTTTGTTCAAATTTGAGAGGAGGAATGACATTTTGGAGAATTATTACACATGTAGGAAGCGACGGGTAGGTTGGGTTTCAATTTTAACACCAGTAATTAAATAAATATCGATCATGTTGTCGACGGCCATGTAGTGTAGATGCTCCCTAAAATCGATATATTTTAACAGAAGCAATGATAGATCACTCGGACCAAAGAACATAGATCACTGCGAGACGGTGTTGTGCCGTTAATTTGAAATCTGGTGAGAAATACGCGTGCTACAAGTAAATGACCCTCCCTCCGTCAATGTTGATATTCCTGGGGTTACATTTTCTGCAAAAAGATGTGCTCTTCCATCAGGATAATATACACCACACGATATCCGTGTATCTTATAATACTCTCCATAATACGAGACAAATTCTTTGGCTTGTATGTAAGTTGGTTAACATATAGAAAATTTGATGGGACAGCGGCTGTCTCGTTCAGTTTATTTTTTTTTTATTAATCGTTTCACCCCGAGCAAGGAATTCCATTGCCACTATTGCGCAGGGGGTTTACATAGGGGAAAAGTGATGAGAAAGGGTGGTTAGATATAGGAAATGTCAGAAGGAGGGTGATAGACGGGTAAGGATACCGAGAATGAAGGTTGGGTAGATGGTGAGAGTGTTGGGAGGAATAGGTGCAAGTTAGTGTGATAGGAGGTGTCTATTGACCTTACATTTAAACTCCTGGAGATTGTAGCTGTCGGGAAAGCAGGTATGTGGAAGGGAATTCCACAGGCGGGAAGCGCGAGAAAAGAAGCTGTTGGAGTAGAAATTACGGTTACATCTTATCTGTTTCACTGTAAAAGAATGGGACCTAGTTGCTAATCTAGTATCTCGTGTAAATTCGTACCTAGGGGGCACTAATGATCTAAGTTCATCGGAGCAGAAGCCGTGAAAGTAGCGTAACAAAAAATATTATAGCTATTTTCCGAAACACCTTTGCCTGGACGATTTCGTTTCTTTTTGGCGTTTCCCAAATCTCCAACCATTTGACAAACTTTTCTTGGCCGATCTATACCCTCAACCAACGATCTATACCCTCAACCAACGATCTATAACCTCAACCCTCAACCAACAATCTATACCCTCAACACTCAACCAACGACGGACACAATAATAATTTTTGGTTTCTGGGTTTATTTATTTTTACCTGTTCATGCGTTGTCTTGATGTCACTGTTTTCTGTCTTTTATGCGAGTCGAACCAGTAAAAGTAATAATTAAATAATAAATCCTTAACTCTGGAACACTAACCATCAATTAAAGTTACACCACTACTAACCATGGGTATACCATACCCGATTTTGAAAATGTAAAAAAAATATTAAATATAAAATTTTGAAAATGTAAAAAAAATATTAAATATAAATCTTTATTTGAAATATTTTACATGCAGGCATTTCAAAATTTGTATTTTAGTTAACATTAATAGGAACCGAAAAACATATTATTTAGGTATTTGAATCAGGCACTGAAAATTGTAATTAAAACGGTGTCATTTGCGCTGGGTACTATATGCCCATGGTTAGTGTTGTAGGGTTGATAACAAGGGTTCTCAAATGTCTTTTGATTTTACAGTTTATTTGTTTTTTGGTTGTGCTATTGAGAATTACATCTGTTAAGCAATGATTAATGAAATTTTACTTATGCTGTGAGTTTTAGAATTGATAGCGGCGCCGAATGTGAAACAGAAGAACCGAGTTCTAGTTCTAATCGGGTTCGTTATATTCACTTCCTTGCTTTGGAAAGGTATTAACACATTTCTTTCTCTTGGTGGAATACGAACTGCGATTCTCACCCTTTCGTTGAAATAGACACGAGGGTCAAATGACGACCGGCGAGTAACGTCAGAGTATAGAGTGACGAAGGGTAGTTTCGATGTAAAGCCTGGAGAAGAAGGACGACATTTGCTCACAGCGGTAGGTCTTAGAGTAAAACCCACATAGCCTAATCAGGTTAATATAGAAAGCATCATAACTTCATTTTTCCCTACGGGAAATATTACAAGTAAGATTCCCTCTTTTGTACACACTCTTTGTTGTTTGTTGTTGTATATATGTTATAATTTCCCTGTGTGGGACACGTATATATATATATATAACTATTTGTACCCACAGAAATTACTGATGGCTTTAAAAAGAACAGACGTCATATTGTTTAAACCCGAGGAACCTTTCGGCCAACTCATATCAAGGGTTCTCGTTGGCTTTAATTTTAAGGTTGCAGTTCTTACAATAGTGCAGAAAATCGATAATATATATATATATATATATATATATATATACTGATTGAGCACTCTGGAAGAATGGTAGACTTTGAAAAACAGTAGCTACTCTGGCATGTACGTATCGCTCATTAAATAATGGATTAGAGCACTCTGGCTACTGGGCGGGTATAATGACAATATACACGCTAAAAAGTGTGCCTTCTTCTACCGAACGCCCATAGCCCAGAGGTAGAATCATCGACTGACGCCAGTTCGGTCGGGTTTCAATCCTGGGTTAAAAGCAAGCGGAGTCTAACAGTACTGATGAGCTGTGATACAGCGAAACGGATCTCTCTGCGGATGGCTATATATTTAGTAGGATTTTGTTATTTTTCCCCGCTAATAAATTTTTTAGTAAATTCAGCTTTATCTTTTGTGAATTTTCTATTTTTTTTTTATATTTCTAACTATTTGTGATTGTTCTTTTATTCCGCTATATATGCTTATTTTTATTTATTTTATTGTATGAATATATTTAATTTTTTCTCTTTTTTATCTGTATATGGTTATTTTAGTTTTTGTATATATAGCGTGTACATATGAGTTTCTCGGAGGGAGGTGTTTGTGTGTTTTTGTTTGTGTGTGGTAATATCTTGTGTTATTTTTGCATTTTATTGGATTGCCTTTCTCTTATGATGTATTTATGTATACGTGCGCGTGTTGGTGCATGTATATTCTTAATTTTTGTAACATTTCCAGTACGATCGCTACGTTTAATGTTAAGCTGTATACTTCTCACCCATTTACTTAGCCTCAATAGCAGTAAATTTTGTCTCTGAGCCAACCTAGTTTTTAATATTCTGAATTATATTAACCCATTTGATTTTTAGTAATTTGATTAAACGGACGCTCATCCCGGCTGACGAAATAAATTAAGATTTATAATCGCTTTAATTATGTGTTGATATTCCTTTTTTGCATATATATAGAATAATATATATATATATATATATATATATATATATATATATATATATATATATATTATTCTTAACCCAAAATATACGCGTGCAACTTATTTCATAATATTGTCTTATAGCGTAAAACTAAACTGATCTCCATTAAGCATCTGAGAAAACATGTTCTCTGGTCTTACATCAGCATGACTGAGGTTAACCTGCAGGAAAGTGACTTTTTGTGTCTTCTTCAGTTAACATTCTTCGCTGTCATTATGTGGAAAGTCTATATTGAATCCATTGCTAGGTTAGCTGCTAAAAATCCCGATTCACTGTGTCGTCCGAGACAATTTTTTCTCCAGAATCAATCTTACATATCGATAAGTCTGTTGGTCTCTCGTTCAACTGAATTCCACGCATAATAATCACAGGGTGGCAGTCTGGGGAGTTAGGTAGCCGGGTGTAAGGGATGATATGGCCGTAGAAATTGTGAGACAGGCATGAGTGGGCTTTCTTGCTTGTGTGGCATGGTGCAGAGTCATGTAGCCAAACAGAATGTCTTCCAGCAGCCACCTTCATGACCCAGGACAGCACTACCTCCTCAACGCACTTGATTATGACCTTTGAGTTGAGTCTGAGGTTTTGTGGGAAGATGATCGGAGGCATAACTCTGCCATCACTGCGGATCACTCCAAACACCGTCACTGTCCTGTCCTCAGATTCTCACCCAAATACTCTGAAATATTCGTACTGGAGTTTTCCAAAGCGAATGACAAGCAGTACAGTATGACGTTTCTAAATTTCTGGTGGAGTGAATAGCGTCATGATGCTTTTTTTTCTCAAGAACGGTGCAGTTGACAAAAAAGAAAAAAAAACGCATGCACGAGGTTAAAAATATAGAATCGTGACAATTTACCAATCGCACCCGGTATTTCACCGGGTTACACGAATTCTTCGTAACATTCGTGACCAGGAACTTGAAATACTATCGAAATGACAGAAACAATAATAAAAGCATTGGAGAAAGGATCAAGTTAATTTAGGAAAGGTTTGAGTTTGAGTTTTGTTTAATGGCATATCAGCCTCTGTGGGTTATTTAAGGCCAAAAAGGTATTAATTTTACAGTATTTATTATAAAATGTTTGGTTATTGATTTAGTCAGATTGTAATGAAAATGTTTGTTTTTATTTTTATTTTTATTTTTTTTTAATTTTTTTTAAATTTTTTTAGAAAACTGCTCTTCTAGTTTTGTATTCAAAAATGTTTTGCCGAGAATATTTTTTTTTTCAAAAATGTATATTTTTTTCTATAAAAGTCTATTTTTATACATTCATAGCGTTTTGACCCATTTTGGGGGTTTATTATTTGCCCATAGTTTGGACGCTAACAGGTGTTACCATTCTGGATAACGGCAATTAAGAGGTGGTTCCATGGTCTTCACAACCTCCCAATCAGAGACTTTGCTGCCGGATGCAGTTTACCGTCATATCCAGGACCATAATTTAGGTAAAGAAGAAAAAGACATGAAGAAACTTTTTGCTAGAATTTAAAAGCAATATATTCTTCTTCATGTGCTGTCCCCCTTCAGGACGTAGGCAATCATGGACATTCGCTTGGCTCTGTCTCTTGTCGCTCTCACCATTCTTTAGTTTGGTATCTCTCCCAAACCCCTTTCTACAATACATTTGATCAGGCCTAGTAAGTCGATCTAGACAACTGGATTTATGACATTCCAGGAAAACTTTTTTTTTAAGAAGACAATAAGTAAAAGAAGTTTCCAGTCTAAAATGTTTATAGCGAATGTTTTAACAAATTGGTTGTCAAAGCAGAATGTTGCATACATTTTCATCTGAGATTTGTGATGAACACTTTGACGTATTATAATGGTTAAGACTGAATAATGAGTTCGATCCTGACTGGTTGCCATAAATAAAGTACGCTTAGAAAATCGCCGTCCGCGCTTAGTAAGAATTCGTAATCCGAAGCGCATTCGTTGAGTCACAATCATGTGATCAGCGAACCGATTCCAAGCTTGTTATCTATATTGATGCAAAATTCACACCAATCTTCTCTTGTACAAAAGCTGATGTCAATATTGAGGTTATTTGGTAGCTATAAGAGGATGTGCGTTATGGTGCAGAGGATACGAGAAATCGGGGAGCCGAGTTCGAATTCCAGTTAAATGCCTTGCATTCACTTACTCGCAAGTACCCTTGGAAAAGGTACTAATCCGTCTCTTCTGTCCAGCTATGGGTTTAATAGCAGGACAGATTGGGTTCTATAGCCTTGGTTGGCAACCAGTCTACCGCAGAAAGTAATGGCAAACTACTGCAGGAAAATCTTCTCTCCAGTCAGTCATGACTCTTTCGAGACATGATCGCCCAAAACGTGTATCACGTATGGCAATTACCTGACTGAGTAGCTGTAAGAATCCTCTATTTCCATTTGATGCTTGTGGTTCGAAGATCAAGCAATCAATCAGGTATTCCATTTTTAGGAGATAGACTCAACACGATCTTCTTTGCTTTCATTCTAGGTGTTTAGCGTTGTGCAGAACTCGTATATACTTATAAATGGTTATATATATAAATATTCTTTTTAAAGATAGAAAGGACTGTTCATGAAAACGAGTGGGAAGGGAAAAAACTGTCCGCCTTCCCAAATTTTTATTTGAAATGAATGATTTTCACATTACTAATATGGCGTGGGTGACAACCGAAAAAATACGTTATTTGACTCCGTCAAGCAAATTCATTTGGTGAAGATTAAACATGCAAAAGGGAATATTGCATTATCTGTAGTTCGAGAATGCATTCCATGTAAAAGAAGGACCCAAGCTTAAAGATACTGAACTTAGTATGTTTTAACTAATCAGAAACAGCATCTTTTAACCAATTGGAAACGGAATAAATAATTTCTAACCAATCAGAAACATAATAATATTTTACAACCAATCATAAACAATACACATTTTATAACCAAACAGAATATATAAAGATCTCTTTCGAGTCAACAAGTGGGTTATTTAAACCTCTTTTTTAGAGTCTCGTGACAGTTGTAAATAGTCAGGACTCATTTTCTTAAAAAAACAACAGTATGCATTAAAATATTTGTTCTTCGAATCATTCACTTTCAATGTTCCCATCTTGCTACTCTAATGAATATGGAATTTAACATTGTTAAGCAACATTTTTGACATTGTAGCTATCAGGGAAACAAAAATATGGAAGGGAGTTCCACAGGCGAGAAGTGCAAGAAAAAAAAGCTGCAGGAGTAAAAGTTGTGGTTACACTTGATTGTTTTCACAGTAAAAGTGTGGGACCTTGTTACTAGTCTAGTAGCTCGTCGGAGCAGAATCAGTGAAAGTATTTGGAGAATAGACAAAGATAAGCCACATCTCGTCGGCGGAGGGAGAGAGGCTGGAGTCGGGCCCCCAGGTAAGGATCGACTACATTGCAGATTCTTCTTTGGGTCCTGTCGAGAACACCAAAGTGAACAGCAGAGGCGCCCGACCAGATATGACAATAGTATTGAATTCACGGACGGATGGTAGATTTGTATATGTGTATGAGGAATTCAGAAGCGAAGAACTTCCTGGCCCGACGCAGGGACCCAACCATCTTAGCGGTAGATTTATCTATTAATTCAAAGTAGTCGTTGCACTTCAGGTCAGCTGAGAGTGTGAGGCCGAGAAGGCGCAGTGTTTTGCTCTCAGGGAGACTAGCATGATCCATGCTGATGGCAGGTAGGAAAGATTGTCTACTATGGTTAAAGGATATCAGCTTCGTTTTGGAAGCATTAAAATTTACGAGCCATTTCTAACACTGACTGGAGGTCCTTTTCGAGGGCAGCAGCAAGGTTAATTTTGACTGCACCGGCAGATTTCTTAGCGAGGCGGGAATAAATGGTGGGCGATGGTAGGATCTGTCTAATCTAATTTGGAAAAAATAAATAATAGATAAAATATTAAAAAAATATAAAAATAAGAAAAAATAAGAAAAAAGCTATAGGTGATTTTTTTTTATTGAGAATTAGTTAGGAGGCCGAGATAACCCCGATTTCGAGAATAGTCAGTGTCGGTAATAATAGTAAATTTTAGAGGTGATACGTAAAATAATGGTAGGAATATATGAATATTAAGTAATTACTTAAGTTCCCCAAACCTCTCTTTAAAATAATTTTGTGATCAAAACATGGCAAAGAAATCATATTCTAAAAGATTTTGCTAACAAATTCTACATCTAAACAAGAACTATCCAAGATAATAACATTTTTTTCTGAAAGAAAAAGATTTTTTTTAAAAATATCAGAAGAGAAAACAAAGTAAGAAGGACATAAGTGAAATTAACAAACTATCTGGTCATATTTGAAAAGACGAAGACAGAGCAAAATCCCCGACCCAGATTAGTTTTCAGCCCTGACAGTTGGAAATATAGATATTTTAGTACTAATGTTCCTTGGGATTTAGAAAAGATGCTTGAATCATTTAGCCTCTTCATTAACACACACTTACAACATATATTCCCTTTTGTTGTGGATTCCGGGTGAGGAACCGCACAAAATAATGAACTTGTTATGTTATGTTGAACGATATGTTGAACGTAATATACAAACTTGAATTCAGGTCTAGTATATTCACGAATATTATTAGTACGAAATAAATACATACAAGTCTTGAAGTGAAGTCGTTGGAAATAGTATATCCGTGTATATTATTCTATATTAGAGCTAGTCTGACTTCTGATGCGGTAGTCTCTGGGTAACTTCGTTAACTTGCGTATGAGTTCCGGTACACACCGATAACTGTAACGGATCTCTACGATTACTCTCTGCCAACTGCGACGGTATTTACCCACCTTCCCACTTAAAGCGAAATGTGACACAAATTCTTTTTAATGTGAGTCTTCCCGGCCATATAGCCATGCCAAAAATATCTGTCTATCTTTCCCCAGTCGTGGTTCCGCCGAAGAGTAGAATCACGACTGGGTTTGTGCTCTCTGCTCGAAAGCAGAGAGCGCACTCCGCCCGAAGGCGGAGAGCTGACAGTGTCAGTAGTAGCAGAGGCAAATGCCGACTGCAACAATATTTACCTACCTTCCCACGTAAGGCGAGATGTGACACAAGGTCTTTTTAATGTGGGTCTTCTCTGCCATATAGCCAGGCCAAAAATATCTGTTTATAATTCCACAGTCGTGATTCTACCCTTCGGCGGAACCACGACTGGGTTTGTACTCTCTGCCGAAGAGAACACCAAAGTGAACAGCAGAGGCGCCCGACCAGATATGACAATAGTATTGAATGCACGGACGGATGGTAGATTTGTATATGTGCATGAGGAATTCAGAGCTGACAGTGTCATAGTAGCAGCGGCAAATGCCGACTGCAACTTCTGTTCTATCTATGGCAGAAGTATATGTATACTCAGTCGAGTCCATTATCATATACAAAGGAGAGATCCCACAACACCTTTTACACCCGAGTGAGCTATTTACTAGAAACATTGTTCTTATATTGACTAGAGCGGCTAATAGTCGTTTTCAAACGTCTGCTGATGTGTGTTTTTTTCAACACCCGCAGATTACTTGTGGTATATACTGAAAAGGCCTTGGTTACAGTTTCTGGGAAATAACGCATCATATGACGTGATCGATAGTCTGACAAACGCCAGTACGTTAAAACTCTCGACCGCGATATTTTGCAATTTCGTGCTAACTAGCTAGATGGACGTAGTAAATAGGTTTATCTACCGAATTAAACTCACACCTGTAGTATGTTTTTCAGATTTTCCATGCTGGGATCGTCTATCCAGGACGATAACATCAAGAAGTCTCCTTATTGACAAACCAACTATGGTGAGAATCGAACTCTGATTTCATGATCAGGAAGCAAACATTCTAACCACTTGGTCATACCCTGATTTACACAGCACATGATAAATACGGATATATTAAGGGATTATAACGAACTTAACCGAAAGTGACTATAATGCACTTGATCGGAATTCGAACTTCGCTCATTGATTTCTTGTACCAAACCTCTAAACATTGATGTTTAGACATTATTGTTGACACGTCATTATTGAAAGCATATAGACTGGTAAAAAGTGTAGGTAGAAAAAATGGCTATGAACACAAGATTATACGTTAAGAAACTGACAGAGATATTCAAACACTGAGGTAAAAAAAAAAAATTATAGAGAGCCGTGTTCGGAGTAGAAAGAAAACGAAATATGAAGAAAATGAAACAAATACACAGATGTCGATAGATAAACTAGTATATTTCATGCACACATAGATCATGAGCAAAATATATTGTCTAAGTCAATACTGTATGCTTTTATTCATGACTCATTTGTCGTTATCTTTGATGCCTCAAAAGAGAATTAGTATCAGTGGGTTTAGACGAAGCTAAAGACTTCCATTGTGCTCAGTGATTACAAAAATTAATGATCTTAACGATTTCGTGCAAGAACGTGTGAATATCATTCGAAAGAAGAGAGGCGTGTCAAATCGACTAATAGGTTGGCTTGGTCTGACCATTCATAAACTAGACAGTCCATACGGCAGAGCTAGAGAATGTCTATTAGATTAATAGGCTGTGAGTAGAGATTAGTTAGGAATGAGAATATATTCTGTATAATGGCTACTGCTGTTCGAATTTCTGATTTCTCATTGTTCTCCTTTTTCCATCACATTTTGTTTTTGAATTCGTTTTGTCACATTCTTTCTTTGATATTGTAACGATATGCGCTCTGGTGCAGTCGATATCGGCTTGGAACGAGAAATTAGAGAGCCGAGATCGAATTCGTGTTGAATTCGCTGCATTCACTAATGTGACACGATAACTAGGCGTATGTTAAGGTGCTTTGTAAAATATGTATTTTATTATAATAGATTAAAATAGAAAATGGTTAAGAATAGAAAATAGATTAAAAACATGTTTCGTTTAACAAAAGTGAAAAAGAAGAGAAAAAATAAATAAATAAACGCTTTTTCTTTTATGAGGAAAATTGTGGAAGAGAAAAGGGTATCAGATTACTGTTTTAAATCCTACCACTCTTCCGGTAAATATTTGACTCGGTGATTTAATGTGATAATAGATAAAGTTCAGGAAATAGGTTTTTTGAATGACCAGGTCAAAGGCTGTCTTTACTTTATCTTAACCACACATTAAGAATTTTCCGGCGGAAGCTTTATTTAGATAAAAAAAAGATTAAAAAATCCTGGAAAAAAATACTAAGGCTAAGTACAGACTGTATGTCTGCGGGATATTTACACATCAAAAGAAGGAAAATTTAAGTGCCCTGAAATTTCGGACTTGCAGTCGCCAATTGCTTATCAACCGGTGGTTTAAAGCATTTCCAGATTTCCGAATTTCCGGATTTTAAATAAATAGAAGTGAATCAGTTGAGTTGAGTTAGTTCCGCCGGGCGTGTACTTGAAGTAGAACCTCTGTTCGTCTTGTTTCGCTCAGTTCGGATTTGATCTCCATTAATTAGAGTTATAGCTGTGTGTCACATTCGCCTGACCCAACCGAAAAGGCTAACTATAAACGAAATAAAGTATCCTTTCAACTCATCCAAGTTGTGGAAGTTCGTTCCTTATAGTTCAATCTTGTACTCCCAGCTTGAGACTCCGGCTTTTTCAACAAACTCCCGGCAACATCACAGCGTGGAGAACGGCCGCCGGAGAAATTGTTTGGACCGACCGTTGGGGTGTTACACTTACGCGCAAATACCTTTGGGAAAGGTATTAATCCATTTCTTCTGTCTTCAGCTATGGGTTAAAAACCACGATAGATTGGGTTATATAGACTTAATGGGCAACAAGTTCTACAGCAGAAAGTAATGGTAATCTATTGCGTGAGAATTTTCTGCCCAGCCAGTCATCGACAGAAACAAATATAATCGCCAATCGTGTATCACGTATGGCACTTAACGGACTGAATGTAACGAGCTTACCCCTGCCGTCAAAAATATCAGCGAAATATTTGAGAGGATTATATATATATATATATATATATATATATATATATATATATATATATGTATAAATACGTAACAGTCTCTATTATACTAAAGAGCATATATATATATATATATATATATACATATATATATATATATATATATATATATACTTCACTACTCGACGACATAATTATTACAAAAAGTAAATAAAATAATAACTTGCTGTTAAAGAGCAAATAAGTGGCAAGTGCTTTTATAACCTGTAATAATGTGGCTAGACAAATCCGAGGCTGCCCCGCTATTGTCTCTCGTTTTGTGCGTGACAGGAGGAATATATATATATATATATATATATATAAACACGGGCACAGTCATATAAACAAAATTGATAGTATATAACGGTTCCGTACTCTTTTTTGTTTTGTTTGTTTCTCAGGAAATTTGTCAGTTAATACTTTGCGTATATTTCGAAAGGGCATCTTTCACCATCCCAACGAGCCTTCAGCTTTCGGTGTCACACTTTACAACTTCTGTGATTTTGGTGCGTCTAATTTGTAACTTGCATGTTGAATAATCCATTTTGCTCCCAACCATGCATTCCCTTTTTTTGCAATTAAGATTTAGTTCTACCGTCTCACTTTCTTTCTCCACCTATTGCAGGAAATTGTCTCATTGCCTTTTTGTGCCTGCTATCAAAAACTGTGTCATCTGCATATTGTATTTTGTTAACAGTGTGGCCTGTAATAATCAATTCTAATTCTCTCAGAACTGCCTCATTGTATCGGCTGAATAAATCCGGTAAGAAGACACATACTTGTCTTACACGTCTGTCTATTTTTTTTATTTAATGAATTCATTTTGTATTCGTAGGTCGGTAGTTCATTGTCAGTATAAATTCTGGATTATTTTAATACGAGTTGTCCCGTAAAAAATAAAATGACGTCAAAATATTTATATCGATATGCCGTCTAAAATAACGGCAACATATATATTGATGTACCTACTATTGAGTATCTTACATTAAGACAAAAAAATAAACAACAAAATAATCCAAACCCCTGAGCTTAACAGGAGGGAAATACTATACATATATATGTGTATAGATAGACAACAGTTTTTAATATATATATATATATATATATATATATATATTTATTTCACTTGCTGTAACAACTCCTATTTCTGTTTATATATATATATATATATATATATATATATATATATATATATATATTAAAACAGATATAAGGGGTTGTTACAACGAGAGAAATTTGTATAGAAGGAAAAAGTGCGAGAAGCAGTGAACGTCTTGTTTAAAGTGTAGATTTATTATTAATAATATTACTTGCTTATTGTATTATATATTAAGTGTCTATAATGTTAATTGTGTCGCTACACGTGTTTCGAGTCCAAAATTGACTCTTTTCAGGTAAATAAATTTGTGACTTTTTATATCGAGATCCGTTTGTCTTTTTCACGGTGGAAAATATCGTGTATGTACAGATAAGTGGTCGATGAGCAGGTCAGCAAGTTCAAAGGTGTGCGTGTTTATTTATTTTTTGATTTGGTTTTTCACACTCAATCGTTAAATCTCTTTTTGGAATCATTCATCTTTCGTTAGCCAGAAAATTTGTTTTACACTGACTTGCGAAATTTTATTTCATCTTTATACTGCCAAATTGTTTTCAGCAATTTTGATTCAATTCTACGGGTTATCTAGTTCTTTTCATTTTTTTTTTTGAATACTACTTTTTGCAATGGTTTGCGAATAATTTTTTTTCAGCGAGAGAAATACAATGGTCTTTATTATAATGGAGAGGATCCTTCCAAAATATTTTGTATAAGCAAAGAGAGACTGCCACTAGTGCGCATGGAAGTTACATCGAGAGAAAAGACTGGGGAGTATAGAAGAAAAGATTAAAGATGAATGGGATTTAAGAAGATAAAAGATGTCAGTTGAGGTTGAATTTAAATTTTTGTGACTATAAATATCAGAGAAGCATGTAATCGGGAGTTCTACAAGCGGGAAGTGCGAGAAAAGAAACTGTTCGAGTAGAAGTAGTGGTTACATTTAACTATTTCAAACGTAAAATAGGTGTGACCTAGATGGCAATCTAGTAGCACGCTTAAATTTACATGAACAGGGAAAAAGCTTATCAGAGCAGTTGCAAATGAAATTATTTGTAGAAGAGACAGAGGGAAGCCAAATTACGTCGGTGAGAAAGTGATTGAAGGTGGGCTGCCAAACCAGGGTCGATCGCATAGCAGATCCTTCTTTGTATTTTGTCAGGAACATCGAGAGGAATAGTTGGAACACCCGACAAGATATGGTAACCGTATTCAATGTTATTTTTTTCTATTTCTTAGGTTGATGAAATTGCTGAATTTAAATGATCACAAGAACAATTTTAGTGCCACGTGAGATCTAATTTTAGAATCGAAAAAATGAAAGATCTCCACATAATATTTATATTCTTAAAAGACAAATAACGAAGCCTTTTGCCTGTTAGTTATATTCATAAGTTTGAAAAGATGATGAATAATGAAGATGCGTTTAAAATACACAACTTCGGGATTCTGAATTTAATATCCCAAAATCTTTATGGATGGACCCAAAAGTTTGAACATTTTCCCCGGAAGCCATAAAGTGAGAGAAATTGTAATGCCTTTGCTTTTGATGGGAACAAAACGAATATTGCGGCAAAACCAAAATGATAGATTATTCTTCATTACATGTCGTGTCCCTACAAGACGTGGATCAGAACGACTCTACCTCTACACAACTTCCTATCATTTGTAGCCTAAGCAAATTTTTCCTCTTACCATCCCTCCCACTCTTTGAACTGCCATTGATTTACACAAGCTTGTCACTCGATGTTCCCGGCCTCGCTTGCCTTCAGTATATCCTTTCAGTGTAAAAGCTTTCTTCCTTCATTGTGTCACAGAAATCTTTAAATTCAAACTAGCAGTGTTTTTCTCACAGTTTTCCTAAAATTCATTTACTGTTTACACTTTCCGTCAATGGAATTCTAAACATTCTCCTGTGTAAACACATTGCCTCAAGGCTCCTCTTCATCCATGAGAAAAATGGTGAGTACCAATTAAAAATAATTTTAAAAAATCATTTTAGCCCAAACAAGGCTATTTATAGAAGAGGCACAGGAAAGCTTTGTTACGGCGGTAGAAAAGTAACTGAAGCCGAGCTGCCAGACCTGAGCTGATGACGTTATGAGAGTATGCTGAAAAGTAGTCGTCTAGTTTCCCTTTCAAAAAGCAGTATTTCCACGACCTCCGCTATATTACCAAGGTCTGAGCGATGAAATGTGACGTCAAGGGAGTAGAGCCATGAATCAGCGTAGCAGCCGTCTCTCGCTTCAGGACAACGTTGATAATGACAAAGTGGTTTTTTAATAAAGATTTTAAAACTTTTTAAAATGTAACAAGAAAAAAAGAAAGACATATTTTGATTTATACTGGTTTTATTAATTTTAATTAAAATTAAGAAAAATAATAATAAATAAGAAAATATAAACATCATTGTTGACTACTGACTGTCGGTCGTGTTTGTAAATAAACATGGTTTTAAAGACAAAATTTTTCGTTTATTCGTCTAAATTCTAAAAACAATTTAACAAACCCTGCTTAACTTTTCATATTCATAATTATGAAAAATCACAATCACTTTTGTTTTAATTACAAGAATTTGTTTTTAAATCAGAATCACTCAAATATATCAATCAAGCAACCATTAGAATTTAGGAACAAACAAGAAGCAACAATAAATAAGCAAAAATTATTAATTAAAAATATTAAAAAATGCAACAATTTAAATTCAAGCAAATTAGTTCAAACTAAATAAGTTTAAGTTACTGTTTTTTTAAAAATCAAACTTATAAAAGTCTTTTTATGTCTCAAAACTCAGTTGAATGTTTGCGAAATTTTCTTTTTTTACTTAACTTACAAGTAATATTATCATTTTCCTTGCTACAAAAATTATTTAATAATGTATTAGAAAAGCTCCAGACAATCATTTTTTCTATTTTTTTCAATGCTGTGACCTTCACCACATGAGTCAACATGAAAGAAAGTTCATCATTAGCCAAAACATCCAATGTTATGTACATAGACAATTTTCTTTGATTCATTGAATGAAGGAAAGAAGATTCTTTACAAGTTCATTAATAACAATATAATTGTATAGTACGAAATTTGTTGTTCCATAATTGGGATATAACAGAGAACCTCTATTAATTCCTTTAAAATAACTGTTTATATCAGGTAGCATATTATCTCTTCCTGATACTAAACTTTTACAATTATAACATTTTTTTTAAAAACGGCATAACAGCAATAACCTGCTAAATATATTATAATAGGCAGGACTTCTTTGCACTGAACATCATTATCAGTTACATTTATGTTAAATGTATAAACATCTAAATTTTGTTCCTCTGTCATTTCATTCCAATTCACCTCTTGTAAATTCTTTAAATAAATACTTTGATTATTAAAAGGCAGGCTAAGTTTTAAAACACACAACATCCTTAGTTTTTTTCGCATTCAAATAATTGACGGATAGAGATATTATATTGATACCCACTAAGTTGTCGATACTGACCAAATCTTGCCTGCAGATCATCAGTTTGAAATTTTCCAGGTAATATATACAACATTTTCAGTTCTTCTGTACAATATTGTGTTAGTTCTAAAATGAAATAAGTGGTATGGTGTAAAGCAGTAAAAGTTTCCTTTGTTAATTTACCACTTTTTCCAGGAATGCTATCCCAAGATTCCAACCAGTTACAAAATATTGTTAGAAATGCATAATTTTCTTCATTAATGGATTGCAATATTTATTTTGAAGATTCCAACCTTTAACTGGTGTTTTCACATTCATTATATTCCACCAAATAAAAAAATATGTTTATAAATTCCGCACCTTCAGCAAAATTGGGCAAACATTTTTCTTTTCCTAAAGTTAGCAATCCCTGAATAGTATATTCATTAAATATTTATAATACTAAATTAACATTTTGCCTTTCAAGATTACGAGGAGAAAGGGCCTTCGCAGTCATTTTGTAACAATGTTTTAAAAGAAGTGATTGCGATTCCAGGGCATGAAGTTTCTGTAAAATACAAAATGGAGCACTTTGGACATTATCTAATTCATGATTTTCCTTGAAACAAAGCTTTGGAAATATCATGCATTTACTTGCATCTTTTTGACCAAGCCAGTTGTTTCTGATACATTTTAAAATATGAACTGAATCAAATATGAAAAAAAGAGGTCTAGACTTCAGAACTGGATGTGAATATACAAGGGAAAGTTTTCTGGGGTACAAAATAAAGACATAGCTTTTTTATTTATTGCATTGTTATTCATTATTACACACAATACTTTAAAGCCCATTTCTTCCAACCCAATTATTAAGCGTTTAATTATGTTGAATAAATTTTCTGATTTCAGACATTTAGTCGGCATTATATGCATAACATCCTTATAATTTGATAACACACTACTAAGCATAAAAGCAAATGCACTTGTTGCCGCCTCATCGGTGTTATTGGCTAAGCCAACAACATTGGCCACCTTTATAATCAAAATAAGGTTTTAGATGAATTTCATCAACAAGTAAAGATACTGTGATATCTTTCTGCACAAGTAACTTAAACTTATTTTTATATACATAAGAAAATTGTTATGTTGCTCAACAACAGGATTCATAGAGGTTGATAGGGTAAGTCTTCTAATGGTTGAATAGCTTGGTAAAATTACATTTTTTTGAGTCTCTTAACAGTCTGTATCCAGTAGGAGAACAGTCATATAATAATGAAGAAAATATCGTCATTTCTGTTGAATAATTGAACTTATTTAGTGTCATTAGGTTTATTTGTTCATATATAAATTTAATTGCACTATAATATTTATTTGACTCCTCTTGCAGTAATAACAGAAATGATATGATCAATTTTAATATTGAAATAACATTTTGCGGTTTGCTTTGTTGTTTTTCTATGTCCATTTTTTGAAAGTTTGAGATTAAAATTTCAAAAACATTTTCATCAGTTACAAAGTTATGAATCTTATACTCCCCTATTCCGTGAATTTCCACATCATTACAGAACACATGTGCTGCAAAATCTGAATCAATTACAATAGACAGGGTCATTTTAGGATATGGAGACTGGATGATATGACAAATAATAAGTTTATCCTGTTTCCTAATAATGGTTCAATAATTTCTGTCGATAAATTTAATTTATCTTCCATATCATTAATGTTATGGAACATTTTTTTGTTTTTTGTATGCTAGGTCATCTGCAATACTTTGATCTAAAGCTCTTTTCAGATCAAAATTTTCCCTTTGATTTTTCTTTGAGTTTGGTGATTTTCTAAAAGAGGTCGATGAAGATAGGAGGGACAGTTTGGAAAGAATCCTAGGTATAGCACGATCATAAAGATATGGTCTTTCAAGTTTAACTGTAATAGTTTTACCCGTTTTTCTATCAAATACTGACGATTCTCTTTTTATGTTTTCAGGTGAAAAATGGAGTTCACATACCTGAACAATATTTTCAAAAGAAACCACGACATATTTTAAATCTTATTAATTGTTAAACGAATGAATGAATCGCTAAGGATATATATTAAAAGAAAATAGTAATTGAGGTTAATTAAGTAGAATAAAGAAATATGCCTATCAAAACTCATGAATTAATTTTTCGTTTAGTTTTATATATTTTTTTACTGCATATCAACCATTTTAGGTCGCTTAATGCCAAAAACAAAACGTGTTTGATCAATACACAGGTTTTGAATAACATCGGCAGTGAAAGTATTATATAATTCATAGCTGAAGGGAATATGAGAATTATTTATACCTTTTCCAAGGATATTTAGTCCAAATGTGAACGTAAACGGAAAGACTGGAATTCGAAATTTCGTATTACGATTCCAAAGTCGGCCTATTCACTGAATCAAGTGAATTTCCCTATTTTAAGTTAAAATATATATTCATTTATTAGAAAAATAATATTTAATGAATAGAATGAGCAAAAAATTTATACATTTTATTGCCAATTATGAATCGAACGAATCAATGATAGGAAAGATAAATCTGAAATAGATTTTTAAAAAGTCTTGAGAACTTTTAATCCAATAAATTTATTAATAATATCAAATGTCTTTAGGAAAATTCTGCTAAAAAACAACGGATTTCGAATTTTAAAATAATATTTTGAAATATTTTAAATCCATTGTTAATCCTACTGGATGAAATAAAAATATATTTTTACCTTTCAAAAAAGATACACTTAAAAAATTCTAGGATATTTGATAATTCAATTACATTCTTAAAATATTTTAACAGTAAAAAATGAAAAAAAATGTTTCTATTTCATTTATGATGTTAAATCGTTTATAAAAAAAATCATTTTTTTGCAAAGCTCTTTTTCGATTAATGTTTACTTACTAATTAATTTTTTAAGGATTAAAAAACTCTAAACCAACCATAAAAGAATTATTATTAAGTTAAAATTTTAATTTTTTATTTCCAATTTTTATTTTCAATTTTTTTCTATGGATTAATATTGATAATTATTTTCAAATTATCAAAAATAGGAAAAACTGTTTGGAAAATATTTTTGAGGGTTTTTATTTTGTGCTAAATATTTTCTAAAAATGAAATATTTTAAAAGTTAGGTTTTATTATTCAAGTGTAGTGTGATTTAGGCCTTTATGTTTCAAATAAATTCAAAACTTATTTAGAAATAATAGGATTAAACAAAGTTTAAATCATCATTTTCAAGTTTAAATTTTCGTTAATAGTGACTTGACTTTTGTAACAAATAATTTCACAGAGTTTTCGAATAAAAAACCTGAAAAATAAAACAAATTCTTTTAAAATTGAATAAAAAAATAAATTTTGTAGTTTTTGTTAATACAAAAAACAGAATGAAAAAAAATTAATTCGGGAATATTTTTTCATGTTTAAAAATGATTCATAAAGTTGCAAGTATACAAAATTTAAGTGCTTACTTTCGTTTTCTAAGAATTTTTTAAACATTTCATTGAAAAGAAAACACTATTTTCTTAAATAAAATATCAATAAAAAAATTAATTCAAATATTTTTAGAAAATATAATGTTTAACAACCTTTTTCGGCTTCAGTTTAAATTTTAAAACATTTCGAAAAAAAACTTACGAACGAATAGCCATATTTAAATTTTATTTTTTTAATTCAGATATTTTTTAAGATAATTTTTATTTCAATTTTATTCAAAGAAATAAAAATAATATGTTATTTTATTGTATTAATTTAAAAGATATAAACAAAGTGCTTTCTTTCTTGTGCTACGGCAAAAGTAATTTTTTAACAAATTTTGATTTTAGCGCCTGTTGAAATAAATGGTGATTAACATTTTAACTACTCACTTTGCTAAATGGACTTGAGGTAAAATTCTCCCTTTTAATGGCATGTTTCGATTTATCAAATAAATGTTTATTTTTTGGAAACGAAAAACAATGAACTTTTGGTCTATTTTTATAATTCCCTTTGCAATTTGGTACCACACAAGGCGAAGGCATGTTTGGTTCTGAAAATAAGTCAACGCTCACGGACGACGTGTAGTAAATGAAACAGAACTCTACTAAGTGTGACGTCAGCAGGTCAAATTTAATCATAGGACAGGCCTTGGTAATATAGCGGAGGTCGTGGTATTTCACTGTTCAAACGTCAGATTATTTTCAACGGTTGCAGAAACCCGAGAAACGATGTGCAAAGTGTGTTGAACTGTGAGGTGAACAGAAATAATATCTTCTGTTTCATGGTTTGAGGTCATTAGTTGAATCGAGAACTAATGAAATTTTAATGGGTTGTATTTTCATGGTCAACAGTAAAAGAAAAGACTCCAGCATCTATAAGAATAAAAACAATAATAACTAACTCAATATCATTTACATTGTTTCGGACTGACGTCCTCATCTTTATTGCCATATTTACGGCGTTTCGGCCGTTGTACGCTACAACTTTCTTCAGGAGATCAGAATTTCAAATTAAACTCTTTATTTTGATCATTGGGGTAGGTTGTTCTCGTTCCATGAGTTGTTCCGGATGTCTTCGTTATTTCCCTTTAACTTAACTCTCTAAGCCTTTTGCCCACCATTGATGTAGCCAGGTATTAGAACTCATTGAGTGAAGTCACGATTTTATCTACTGGATCATGTGTCCTCGAGGACATCAGTCCGAATTATGTAAATAATTACAATACGCGATCTCAATATCAATTTAGAAACAAAGTTAAATAAACTGCGCATTAAAATTGTTAAAGTAAAAATGAACACCATAACACTAACTTACCTGCCAGAGGGGTTAACTTTGATTGTAGGGGTATGAGAAATGTAAGATAAGCTTAGACATGCTGAGACCGGTTTTAAAAAGCTTTGTACCCAGTTCTTGCGAGAGCTGGGTAATCTTTGTCCGTGCTCAGGTTCACTTTCAAAACCGACTTTGTGTCACAACTCGCTCCAGTAGGGGAGTAGAGTAAACAAACTTACCTGGTAGTGAAGTGAACCATTAGCCAATGGGGGTTTACGGAGGTGTGGTCGTTGCTCCTGTGTTGCGAGTAGAACTAAGTTTCTTCTCATTTTAGATGGATTAAGTTGCACAACTCCGGAGATTCCAACACTTTGGCAGCACCTTTTTTCATTTCATTGAAAGAGGTGGGATCGATGTCATACCGATTATAGCGCGACGGTGATCGTGGGGGCAAGGCAAAACAGGAATGTTTGACCTGTGCCCATATTGATAAGCATGCGTATGCCGTTTTCCATCTTAAAACAAACTTGTGTCACATCCAGCCTTGGCGAGGAGGCAGGCTAAATATACCTGACAACTAAATATACGATACTTATAAAAGACAGTGTGGAGCTGCATGAAATACTCCGATCCAAACTTAAAATAAAGATATTCTAATCAAAGAACTTTTGATGGTCTTGAGCCAGATGTGAATAAGGAATAAACTGTTGTCTAAATACAAGCATGCAAATGCCCCGATTCAAATGGGCATGAACGCGAATAGAAACACACACACATATTCTCTATTATAATAAAGGCCGTTGTGTTGCGCATAGTTCATTCAGCAATGAATTAGAACACTCTCAGCTATTGGGCATGTATAATGATAATATACACGCTAAAAAGTTTGCCTTCTTCTACCGAGCACCCGTAGCTCAGAGGTCGAGTTTCAAACCTGGGTAAAAAGCAATCGGCTGTCTAACCGTACTGATGAGCTGTGATAACACGAAACAGATCTGTCTGCGGATGACTATATATATATATATATATATATATATATATATAGCTTAAATAAAATAAATTTCGACATCTCTACTAACATACTCCAATGCCTGTAGTTGACGGGAGAGGTCATAGTTACTACGCTTACCCCCTCTACCCATAGTAGTAGCAGCTCGTAGACCAATCCCCTCATGCCACTATACTCTCATGTGACCAAGAACCACACCACCACCATTTTGTCACCGTCTGCGGGCCATCCGCCACGTTAAAAATGGACTTGTCTCTTTGGTTTAATTTTCTTTGATTAATTCCACTTTGTTAATAATTTAAATGTTCTATGTTCACTAAATATTAAATGTTCATTCTTTGATAATGGCTTATGTAAGCCGAAAGCTCAGACCCGATAAAACATCAACAATTACTGCGATTTCTTGTCGTCTTTTAACGATAGCACTATCAAGCTTATCAGATTATACGAAAGGATCCTACACAAAATAGACAAAACTTGTCTATATTATTCAACGAAACCTGTATTAATATATATATATATATATATATATATATATATATATATATATATATATATATATATACGCAAGTACACGCTCATATATAAATATTTTCTTGTGTTAATAAAACAGTGTTTAATGTAATGCAACAGATCTATTAAGTATATATTAGTAAATATACATATTATCTTATGTCTATAACACAACTCGGAGTTCCATGAACTATGCAATCATTAGGTGCTGAACGATCCAAGACTTTAATTTTTTGGTTTTGGTTCGTGGTAGTTATATATAGAAAGGCTGGGATGTTATCTTTAATTCTTAAATTATGAAATTTAATTACAACTATATAATTATAAGATTATATTATTAAAAAATAGCATCGCAGCATATATAAGTGCCCCGAATAACACCAGAACCAAAATTTAAAATCCCAGATTGGTCAGTTCATAATATCCTCCTAATGGTTGCATAGTGCTTGAAACTCTGAATCGTGCTATAGACGTAGGACAATATGTATATTTATCAATATTAACCTGATATTAGTGTTTATTAAAATAGAGTTTATTAGTGTATTTGAATTTTTTGATAAATATGAAATATTAGGTTAAATCATCTGGAGAAATTTGGACAGATTTTGTGAATACTGATGAAATGAAAAAATGTATTTATATTGTTCGGAATATTGTCCTAATATTTTGTACATTGTTTAGGACATTTCGACCGCTATACGATCCGGCATTCTTCAGGTGCTAGTAATTTCAAACCGAACCCTTTATTACTATCACTGGGGTATATCATTCTCATTCTATGTGGGATGCAACTTCTAGTAGTCATGTAGTTATCTCCCTTTAACTTAACTCTCTAAGTTATTTGTTCACCACTGCTGTAGTCTGGTATTCAACTCACAACTCTTTGGTCAAGTCACTGGAACTAAACAACGTCTATATCCACCGGGACATTGGTCCTTGAGGACATCATTGTATGAATATATGGAACTAATAAATCTAATGTCTCATTGAGCATTTTTACCAGAGCTCATATTACTATATTTGACGCTGATGATTTTCTCAATCACTCCGTATTACTGGTTCCCATATTAAATTTATTTCTATGCATGGTCGTCGTAAACAAGGCAATAAAGATGAGGACATAAGTCTGAACAATAAAATTAATGTAAATATTAACTCTTCTATGAAATATAGACAAAAATGTATTTGGTGGTATGTTTATTTATTCCGTTTTGTTATTTTCTTCGTAATGAATGTGGTTCTTTTTTGAAAATAGTATTTCAAGAAACGATATTTTGCCTGCATTGTTTTGATGTTATTAAATTTATAAATATTTTTACTTATTGGTCTTTATTTATTGCGACCAAATTCGATATTTAGTTTCAATCAATCAACACACACACACACACACACACACACACACACACACACACACATATATATATATATATATATTTTCTATTTGTAAACGAGTTATTACGCGACCTAGGTTTCTACCATGAGTGATGTCTTCAGGTGATTTGTAATAACTGTTGAATGAAAGAAAAGAAATTATGACTAAGCGTAACTATACCAAAAAAATACCTCTTAGGTTCATACAACAATGGATGAAAACGCCATAATTCCTTGTAATTTTAAAAATTCCGCGTTCAAAAATTCCCTGCCACGTGACCGATAAAAAAAAACATTCTTAAAAAAGCACTAAACTGTAAAATCAGTTATCGCAAATCAGCTGAAGACAACACTCATGATAGAAACCTAGGTCGCGTAATAACTCGTTTACAAATGGAAAATATTCAAAAGTTCTGCAATATAATTGTATTGAACACATTTTAATATAAATTTGCACTGGTCTAACCTCATTATGACCAGAAATTTAATAGTTAAACAATCAATCAATCAATCAATCAATCAATATATATATATATATATATATATATATATAATGTTAATGTTTTGCAAAACATTAATTAAGGGAGAAGAGTTATTGCATATGATTCGTGGTGGCTATACCTCGAGGTCGGGGATAATGGTCTTGTTTGTTTACCTCATTTGGTTTGGTTGTGGACTCTGAGATGGCTAATAAGACAGATTGTTTCGTAAGGTGGATTAAGCCTTAGTTGTGGTTTTTCTTTTCGACATCTTTTTTCCCCTCTAGTTTGGCTGATCGTTTGAAGTCGAAGATTGTTCTGTCTCCGACAATTAGAAGAAATGTGTTGAATTGGATTAAATCTTGCCCTGCTTGATTCATAGCAATCATTATTATAATACAAACATTAAGTAACACAGATGATTTACGTCTAACAAAAACATAGTTGAGTAAATCATTAGATTTGAATAGATTTAGATGAGAACAAACCTTTGTAAGCAAAGTGCTCATTTTAAAAAAAAAGCAACAACAATCAATATATAAAAAATGAAAAACTTATATTTTGACTTTAAGTTTCACAGATACACTGCTTGTTAGGATCAGGTAAATCAGTTCCTGTGAAATTTGAGGTCGAAGGTTAAATCTTTGAATTTTGTTTGAATTTCTGTTATAATCGCTACTGCCTTGTACACAAACATTTTGATGTCTTTTCTGATGTCTCTGCCTTGAAAAACTATTTCAAAGACGACCAAAAATCATTTCCTGTGAAATGTAAAATTGTAAAGAGAAGTCGTTTGAACTTTTCTTTGTCTGAATGTCTCTTGTACTCGCTACTGCCTTGTATACGAACATTTTGATGTCTGTTCTGATGTTACGACTTTGGAAAACTAATCCTGCGCATTTAAGAAAATGTTGTATCTTATCTTGAAGGTAAACTCTAGAAGACAGATAGTTACCAAGTTAAGGAAGGTGATCCACATTCTCCGTTTCGCTAATTTCGACTTTTGCTTCTGCCCCGTTTCAGTTGGTTACGGATTCATACAAGATTTCTTACTTATTGGCGTTGAATTTTATTCCATGTTTAGCTAATGGATTGTTGAAGGCATTTAGTATTTATTGTAGGTGTAATTTAGAAAATGCTGCAACACGTTTGTCAACTTCATATTGAACTTACTAATGCTTTTATGTTGGATTGAAAACGGGCAAAGTTGAGTAATTTAAATTTTCTTCTGTAGACAGTTTCAATGCTTGGAGGCAGAAGACGTTAAACAAAGTCGGGACAATGACACATGTTTGTTTTATACGAGATTTGATTTAGAACGGGTTCATATTCGTTATTGTTGGCGCATGCCATCATAAAGGAACGTCACGATATGGACAACTATATATGGATTGAATGTCGCACAAGTGGTTGTCTTGACACAGTCATATGCTTTGATAAGTTCAGTGTACAAGGGTTAAAGATGTTCACAACATTTCCCTTGTATTTGAAGCAATGTTAAGATATCTATTGTTCGTTAGTGGTCTATGTTGGTTATTCATGATTTTTTATAGTATGTTTTGCCCTGTACAAGGCTTGGCGATCACTCAAGGTAGAGGGTTATGGTAGGACGTAGTTTATATGGATAGAAAGATAACGGTTGACTTTAGACTTGAACAGGTAAAGATTGTAGTGATCGGGGAAACATCCACTTCGGACTCTCTTTTGTAGGGTCTTAGTTTGCGAGAAGAAGCTGTTTGATTAGAATTTACTTCAATGGAATATGAAGGGAGTGTAGTGTTTTGATACTATGTAAGTGGCATGGCAAGTCCTAGCCGTGACGGTCAGATCTGGTGGAATCAGGTGATGTGGTTGGTCCATGCACTCTCTATGGTAGAAGCGATAGACCAGTGAGATAGTCGCCACATCCCTCCAACGAGAGAAAGATTGGAGTGTGGAAAATAATTCTTTTCCAACAAGGTCTCAGAGACACTTTTAAACTTTATCAAAACTGGAACGTGAGATTAGGGCAACTCCAACCTAGATATGGCAACAATATTTTATTTTCATCCTGAGTTGGCTCTTATAAAGGCATAAGGTGATATAAAGAGTCAAGTTCTTGCTGGATCAGTATAAACAGCCTATCATTTTACTTGAATCTAGAGCGATCTATCGTATACAGGAATTCTACTTGAGGTCAGGTGTGAATCTGGGGCCCATTATCATCTCAAAGCACGAGGACTCTTTAAGGGGACATCCGTTCCTTTTGACTGATTGAGGTTAGGGGTCAGATCCGCAGTTATGGAATATTACCAGCTTGGTTTTCTGATCGTCAAATCTTCTGGAAGCATGTCCGTATATCGTCGTATCTTCGGCATAAATGTTAATAAATGATCGGCGGTAGATTATTTATGTAAATAAGAAAGAGCGTTGATCCGAGAAATGACCCTGCGTTGACTGCCCTTCCCAGAACGCTACAAGACTTTGAAGTTTTGTGCTGGCCCCACAAAACAATACGCATGCGCATTTGCTTGTATAACGTGTACTCGATGTTGCACACACGGAAGCACGTAGTTCTTCACAAATCGACCAAGTGGATCCCATTGCAAGATTACCAAGACGAATGGCGTTGAAAGATTTATTGCAACCTTCATCCTTCTTTAGAGACGTTCGGTTTCATAAATACTTTCGCCTATGCCACCGTTGACATCATGTTAGTTGGGTCGTTCTTGCCTGGCCTCTCATTTTCAACCTTGCCACTTTGGGCGTTCCAACCAGAAATTAAGCTCTCGATGGCATCACTCTCAGAACCATTGGGGTATTTAATGCATAGTTCATTACACAACATAAGATTTCGTTAATTTCTGCTTTTACTGATTAGTAAAACATTTGAAACAGTTTGACTCGATATGTGTGTGTGTTTCTCTCTCTCTCTCTCTCTCTCTCTCTCTCTGTGTGTGTGTGTGTGTGTGTTTAGCGCATTTAGGTATTTCTCAAAATATAAAGTATAATATGCCGAGAACGTTGATCATTTTCTTCAATCTGAAAGTCGGCAGAAAGTACGACAATTTCGGCATTTAATAAAATGCAAGATGATAAATAAGACATGTCACAATAAAAATAAAAGCGATCATTTTCAATGAAGTCAGTTAAAATTAAACCCTACTAATGCTATCTAAAATAAAAAATCAATAAAATAATATATATATATATATATATGTGTGTGTGTGTGTGTGTGTGTGTGTGTGTGTGTGTGTGTGTGTGTGTGTGTATATATCTAAATTAAATATTATTTAGATCGTGTGTTTATATGTTTTTTCAAAATCTTTTTATGTACTTTGTGTATATTCTAAATTCTAGATTACACTCAAAACACACACACACACACACACACAGAGAGAGAGAGAGAGAGAGAGAGAGAGAGAGAGAGAGAGAGTGAGAAAAACTCTTTTAATTTTAAAATTCTCTGTGTCGTGTATTCGTGTACCTGTGCTGTCACAACGACGTAAATACAAACTTGCTCTGAAAGAATACCCAGAAAATCTTCTTCTCCCCCGAATGACAAGCGAGAGGGGAACTTGGGGGCCATAGATTAGTTTGAAAGATGACAGAAAAATAGTAGCATACTTAAAAAAAGTAATGCCGAAAATTTTGAAATAATTAATATCATATTTACTTAGTATGCCGAACGAATCTTTAAAGTCTGTTTTTTAATCATTTCTTCCTCAAGAAAGGCAAGAAAGCCACGAAGACACAAGAGGTTACTGAAAATATGAGAAAAAGGAAACATTATTAAGGAGAAAGAGCAGAAATTCTGTGTACAGACGGTAATAATCAACATTGCATTTAATTTTTAAGATCAATGTTGACTGGAAAGCAAGAAAGAATTCCACAAGCGTTAGCATAGAGTTTGCGGTTTCATATAGCCATTTCAACTGTAAAATAATGAGACCTTATAGCGAATCTAATAATATGCTTAAGATCGTAAAAACAGCGTAACAAACAGGGAAAGCTCATCTGAACAATTACTATTGGAAGCTTTTTCTAGAAAAGGCACAAGGAAGCTATCTTATGGCGGTAGGAAAGTGACTGAAGCAAGAAAGCCAGGTTATAACATATTGCAGATTGTTCTTTGGATTTTATCAAGTATCTATGAATAAATCGCAGAAGCACAAGATCCGATGTGACGGCAATGTTCGATGTATGGACGAATGGTAGACCTATAAATGTAGACCTATAAATGATTCATTCTGGCGAGAAAAACGGTCTGGAGCGACACACTGAGCCAGCCTTCATAACTGCTCACCTAGCAATTAATCAATTTAACATTTCCCCTTTATATATGCGGAAACCTTTAGCCCGAGAACTCGTAAAAAGTCACCTTATGGATGTTAGCATTAATTATGAACAGGTTTCATTTGGTGACGTCAAAATTAACAATCCATTTCATGCTCTAGATAACAACAGATCATTTTGAGCGCTATATACCAAAACTTTCCAATAGTTTTTCATATTTTTTATTTATTATCTTTTGTTTACTATTATTTATATACTGATCCAATAAAACTCTCCTATCTACTATATATATTTTATATATACACATACACACACACACACACACACATATATATATATATATATATAGATATATAGATATATATATATACATCTATGTGTCCATATATGTATATATTTATATATATATGCATATATGTATATATATTTATACATATATATATACGTATAAATATATATATGTATACATATATACTGATATACGTATATATATATATATATATATATATATATATATGTGTGTGTGTGTGTGTGTGTGTATATATATATAGATAGCGGTCATGTCACGTTGAATACACCGGTTCCAGCTTGATCACCGAAGTTAAGCAACGCGTTGTGGTGCGGTGGATGTCGGCTTGGAGGGGGAAATCGGTGAGCCGAGTTCCAATTTCAGTCGAGCACACTGCATTCACTTGCGCACTAGTACCCTTAGGAAAGGTATTAATCCGTCCGTTCCCTCCAATTATGGGTTAAATAATTGAGGTCTGCTGTTCATGCGATCTGTTGGCAGATTTCTGCACCGATTGTTTGTTATCAGCAGTTCCAAAAAGTGTGGATGGTACTACACAATGCCTTCACCACTATAAACAAATCTCTGTGTGGATGTCTTACTAAGGTTAGACCTTCATACATCGAAACCGATTAGAGAGTTCATAATATATATATATATGTGTGTGTGCATGTATATATATATATTTGTAGTATCCAGAATTCGTATGTAGAATTCGGAATTTTTTATTATTATAGCATACTGCAACTCAAAAGCTATTAAATTTTTGCTCTCAATACACCATGATCAGGCAGTTACATCACAGATTTAACTGATTTTAACTGCCTGAAGATGCTCTAGTGAACATCGAAATTTAAAGTCTTTCAGTTCAAGTATGCTAATGATAATAGCTATGTGTGTGTGTGTGTGTGTGTGTGTGTGTGTGTGTGTGTGTGTGAGTATGCGTGCGTGCGTGCGTGCGTGTCTATCATTTTGAACGTTTTTTTTTTGGCTACTTCTATTTTAGTAAGCGCTTCCGAATATTCGCTAAAAATAACTTATAAAAATCCATAAAAAGCAATTATATATATATATATAAATTGATTGATTGTGATAGTGTTTAGCGCAAAGTTTGTTGTTTTCCAAAATGCATTTTGCCAAGCAGGTTGTTTATCGTAAAGTGCTCGATATCGAGGTGTAAACTGCCCTGACGAGTGAAAACATCATAATGGTGTCCTCACGAAAATTTGAAATCGGCGGTATAAATCTGTTCTGTTAAAGAGACAAACTATTTATAACTATATATATATATGTATATAGGTACAAAGATTTTGTCTCCTTAATAGAGCAGATTCATGCCAACTTCACACACACACACACACACACACACACACACACACACACATATATATATATATATATATATATATATATATATATATATAAACACAGTGTGATGGGTAAATTGCCGCCTTTTTATAATTTTAATTATGCGCATGTGCGTTGTCTGTTTTTTATTTTGTCTACTACACAGTATAGTAGGGTCAGTAGGGTACCGTCTGTGAGACAAAGAGCTCCATGAAACAATTCGTTCCTGTAGAAAATGGTAATAGCATGCTGTACTGCTTGGCATTCGCGCCGGAGAGCTCCAATACAAAACATTTAAGATATTTTGGGTGTCAATCTAAGGACAGTGTAGATGCTGCTCTCCTAGGTCTTGGGAGTGGCTGCTGAAAAACCCAATGTCTGCCAACGTGGCTCTGCACCATGCCACACAAGCAGATGAATCTATACAAGTCTGTCATATAGTTTTTGCTATCACATCACCCCTTACATTTGCCACATAACACACTAGACTGCAACCCTTTCGATTATTATATGTTAGGCACGGTTAAGTGAGAGACCAACAAAACTATTTGTAACACCAAAGATGAACTAAAGGCAATGATTATGGCAGCGTCCCAAAACTTAAACAAGGGGATCATCCTGAAGAGATGCAGGAGATTCCGAAGTCGTCCATGGACCATGGTTGAAGCCAATTGCGATTTTATTGAATGAATTTACTCTTTAATATGGCAAGATATTTTTGTGTAATTTATATATATATATATATATATATATATATATATATATATATATATATATATATATATTTGTTAAAATGAGATGTCAGTGTTATTTTTATTTGTGCGTCATTTAGACAAAGATTTATCGATCGCAGCCTGTATATATAACAAACAGCTAATTGAAATGGAAACTGACAGTTAAATAAATGTGTGAAGATAAAATGATTCTGAATCAACGTAAAAGGCTGACCTTTTACACTTAGACTCAACACGTGTTCAGTAAACCAGTCGGGTTTTAGTGGTAAAGTATTTATGGTAGCTGTTGCCTCAGTGGTGTATCTAGGGTAATAGAGCGCAGTGTAGTCAATACCCCGAAGGGTATTTGCGTGTAAGGGAATAAAACGAACCCAACTGCTATCCGAACCCTGGTCTCCGATTTCTCCTCTGAGCCGATATCCATTGCACCACAGTTCCAATTGAAACTTCACTTTGCATTATTGCGTTTGGTAAAGACTTGAAGCCATCCCTTCCTTAAAAGAATTATAACTAGTTATAAGAAAAGTAAAACCTATATGGTCCTAAAAGCGTGCTTGTGACCCTCCGTTCTAAAAACGAAGCTACAAAAATAAGCAACAAGTGATATACGTATTTACACTTGCTGAGAAATGTGTCGTTGTCGAAAAACCTATTATTCGTGCACAGTGGTTAGCCTAGCGAAAGCATATCCTTGGTGTTCCGAACATTTGATATAACAAATTTTACAATTTTACAAATCAAATCTTTATAGAAGGATAGAGAAGAGAAGCTAAGCCGAAGTAGGCGTAATCCAAGGAAGCCATATTGTGGTTTTATCAGCCGCATTATGACGTCTTGTCTTTTCGAAGCTGGCTGACGCATTAGAGGTAAATGATTTCAACAGTTGCTGCACAGAATTGAAAAGAAAATAAGTGTACGATACTCCTGTTTCTCAAATGAAACATTTTCGATTATTAATTTAAGAAAAGCATTTCTTTCATCTTAATATCGGTTGCTTTATATCATAACATGCATATCATTAGCTGTGCTTAAAGGAGATAATTGCATTAAAATTATTCAGTTTTTTTAGAGGAAAAGTTGCTAATTATTATTAAGTTGAGATCAGCTCTTTTTCATTTTAATATCGGGTCTTTTATCACAACTAGCAAATCATTAGCTGTGCTTAAAGGAGATAATTGCCATAGAGTCATCCAATTTTGTTTTAGAGGAAACATTCCTAGTTATTAATTTTACAAGTATTTATTTCATATTAATATTAGTTGCTTTTTATCACAACTTTCAAATCATTTGCTGTGCTGACGAGAGATAATTGCTATAAAATTTTCCTTTTTTTTATAAGGAAATGTTGCTAATTATTAAGTTTAAACCAGGTTTTTTCTTTTTTTCATTTTAATATTGGTTGCTTTTTATCACAACTTGTAGTTCACTATTAATGTTGAAGGGAGATAATTATGATAAAAGTATTCAAGTTTTTTAGAGGAAACATTACTATTATTAATTTTAGAAAAGTACTTTTTCGTCTTATTATCGGTTGCTTTTTATCACAACTTGAAGATCATTAGGTGTGTTCAAGGGAGATAATTGGTATAAAATTATTCAATTTTTTAAAAGAAACATTGCTAATTCTTCCTAAGTTTATATCATTTTTTTCTTCTTCATATCTATTGTTTCTTTTTGTTTTTTTTTACCGTAACTATCAGATTATTTTCTGTATTCTATGGAGGTAAAGACTGTAATATTATTCAAATTTTCAAAGAAAACGTTGCTAGTTGTAATTATAACGACCGAAAATTGGAAAGTGAAATCAGGCCTCGCCGAACGCTTATTGACTATAAGTAGTTGTGTGCAAATTATAAACTTGAATTCAATCTAGTGTCATTCCGCCAGAAATCCAAACTGGTGACGGGCAATTATCAACAAGCGGACCGTGAATTTTCATCTATTGCAATGAACAAGTGTTCTCCAAGGAAGGGATTCCGTACCTTGAACCTTACCGCAGACCTCAACTCACACCTCATGTGGGATTCGTAAATACAATCCATCACAAAAAAATGCTTGAGAAATGATCGATTTCCATTTTATGTACTGACCAGATCCGACTTTGCTTAACTTCGATTATCGGAGGAGATGCGGTCCTTCAACATATGGTCGAACTTGACCTAGCAATGTTATTTAAACTATATAAATCTACTTTTACTGGAGACAGGTTTAAGCTTTTTTCAAATCTTTTAATAAATTTCACCCCAAGCAAGGCAAGAAACATTCACAAAGGGTTTACTGAGTGTTGAGAATACGAGAAAAAGAAAGCATTATCAAAACCAAAGAACAATAAAAGAAGAGGAATTAAGAACAGAAACGAAAACGAGTGATATTGCATTTAATTTTTAAAAGATCAAAGTTGACTTGAAAGCAAGAGCCCGGGAGAGATTATCACAAGCGAGAGAAAAGAAAATGTTAGTATAGAACCTACGGTTGCATCTACATTTAGCCATTTCATCTATAAAATGATGAGACTGAACTTAAATTCATAAAGTTTAGGTACCAAAAAGAAAAGTTCCTTAGAAAAATTACCATGAAAATGATAATAAAAGAGCTAACTGGGAAGCTACATTACTGCACCACCCTAATAAGTACCTGGTTCCTCCTGCTCTGCTCTACATATAGAGCCAGATCAGGCCAAAAAAGGAACTGCTGCCATATACTCCAAGAAACTGCGAAGTCTTCACATTCCAGTATCAAGATATAGTTCAAAAGCCTCTACGCAGCTTTGTGTTTTTATACACTCTGCATTCGTTAGTTCCACCAATTCTAACCTTTACGGCTAAGACCCGCCATTCCACGCAAATCGAAGTGAATCATCCTTATTGCCTTCGTATTTCATTGGTGAGATGTAAGCTCTACTCGAGCAGCTTATCTCCACGAACCTCTGCTTTGTGGACGGCTCCCAAAAGGTTACCCACTCGATCACTACGGTCAAAACACAAGGTAATTCAGGGTGTGGATGAATTAGAAAACAGAAACATTAATAATGAGAAAAGAAAACGTGATCGACAGAAAAGTGAATATCAACTGACATTGCATTTAAATTTTTGCATATTAAAATTGACTGTAAACCATGTAGCTGAAAGGAAGATCCACAAGCAAGAATTTAGCATAGAAGTTACGACTACAACTGTAAATTGCTGAGATCTTGACTCCAGTCTAGTCAGTAAGTCAGTTAAGTGCCATGAGTGATACGCGCTTGGGTGATCATGTCTCAAAAGAGACAAGACTGACTGAACAGAAGATTTTCCCGCAATAGGCTGCTGTTACTTTCTGCGGAAGACCGTTAGTCAACTAAGGGTAAAGAATCCAATCTGTCCTACTATTTAATCCATAGCTGAAGGGATAAAAACAGATTAATACTTTTCCAGGCGTTTTTTCGCGTAAGTGAATGCAAGTAATTCAACTGGAATTTGAACCCGACTCTCCGATTTCTCGTTCCGAGCCGATATCCACTTACTGACGTTTAAATTCAAGAAGTATTAGTACCATAGCGAACAATTACGATGAAAGTGTTGATAGAACAGACACAGAGAGTTAACCTTATGGCAGTAGAAAAATGACTAAAGCCTAGTAGCCAGCTTAGAACCGAAAATATTTCTGATTCTTCTTTGAGTTTCATCAAGGAACTCAAGATAAATATCAAGAACACCGGATCATATATGGAAGCAATTTTGGTTGGGTTCATACTTGAGTCTATAGGTAAACATTGGTTGGGTTCATACTTGAGTCTATAGGTAAACATTGGTTGGGTTCATACTTGAATCTATAGGTAAACATTGGTTGGGTTCATACTTGAATCTATAGGTAAACATTGGTTGGGTTCATACTTGAGTCTATAAATAAATGTTGGTCGGGTTAATACTTGATTCTATAAGCAAACATTGGTTTTCTTTATATTTGAATCTGCTGGCAAACATTGTTTTTGTTCATACTTGAGTCTATAGATAAAACCTGGCGACAACTCCCGAGTCTGGGAATAGCTAACCGGTAGGTGGTTTCTTTTCTTTGCAGAGTAGACAATCGGCGTATCAGGAATTGTAAAGTAACAATACTGTTCGTCAGCTGCAATAAACAATGCCTACAAATTGTCAAATTCAGCTGTGCACATATATAGTTGAAGTCTAATCATTCTTTCATCTTACATCTAGAAATGACTGTGTAGCTTTGTAAGAAACCCTCACCGTACCAGCATATTTACATATACTACCTGTGATATCGTGAACTATCCAAACGGATTAGACATTTGCTTGCGTATCTAGTGCTAGTCGGCTGGCAGGTTTGAAAATCAAATTACCAGAAAAATAATTGAATTTGTAAACTTGAAAGGTTTGTCTTTTTGAAAGAAAACGAATAGCATAAATAAACAGAGATAAGGGCGAAAGAAACATACGAAGAATCAAAAGATTGAGAGAAAAGGAGAGGGAAAATAGTTTGGAGGAAAGATTTGTTCTGTTTTGAAATGTTCAAGATGAATTCAATTTTCCCTTTGGAAATTGCATGATATCTGGTCATTACATGATGGCTGGTCAGAAGAAGAATCTGTATTTCAATTGATTACATATAGATGCATATGTTGGGCATGTACATGATTAATTTGTTGAATCTATTTCTAGTTAAGTAGTTCTTAACTATGTTCTAGAGTTAGATGGAAATTTCACATACATCGATAATTGCATTTGGCAAATTCTTATGGAAGGTATAAATACATAAATACATGCATACGTATATATATATATATATATATATATATATATATATATATATATAGTGTATCGAGGCAGCAAATAATTTTCTAAGCATATACTGTTAAATAAGAGACAATGAATGTCTTATGTTTAATCATGAGCCGTTCTAAACATCGTATTTTGGCTTTAATTTCAGTTGAAAATAAAGACAAAAATTCTCCAACATTTGGATAATTTTTTATTAAGTTGGTTCTAAGCTTTCGGCTCACATGAGTCATCTTCAGAGAGGTTATTAAGACAGTAATTAATAAAAAATTATCCAAATATTGGAGAATTTTTGTCTTTAATTTCAACCGAAATTAAAGCCAGAATACGACGTGTAGAACGGCTCACGATTAAACATAATAGACATTCATTGTCTCTTATATTTAAAAGTATATGTTTAGAATATATATATATATATATATATATATATATATATATATATATATATATATATAAGGCGTATTGACATGGCCAAAGATGCATTCTGGAAGCTGAGTAGAGTAATAAGAGACAGGAAATTTTGGCTAGAAACAAAGAAGCTAGAACTGGATTGTTAAGTGATGTCTGTCCTTCAATAAGGCTGCGAATGCTGGACAATGTCATCAAAGATGAAGGAAAGACTTGAAGCAACCAAAATGTTTTTTTACAGGAGGATACTGAAGATACCATGGACCGAACATGTGAACAACGACGAGGTTTTGGAGAGGATTGATACAAAAAGAAAACTGATACTTAGCATCAGAAAAAGACTGCTGAAGTTTTTGGGTCATGTAATGAAGAAGGAGGGCTTGGAGAATCTGATGCTCCTTCAAAAATATTTTGAAAATAATGTTTGTGAAAAAAAATTTTCTGTTAGCCACCTCAAAAATGATCGCTTGACGATAGAGTCATGGTAAAAATATGATTTCGAAAGATAAGAAATTTCTGTGTCGTGAAAATGTTAAATTAATTATACTACAATAATATATATATATATTCTTGACTCCACGATGGCGTAATTGTTGCAAGAAATAAAATAATAAAGTGTTGTTAAAGAGCAAACACGCGGTAAATAGCTTTCATAACTGGTAGCAATGTTTGATGACTCGTAGTAAAGAGAATGAACTGAGTTGACGTTGCCTCGCTTTTGCTTCTGTCTATCTCTGAGCGTGGCAGGAGGGATATATATATATATATATATATATATATATATATATATATATGCACAACGGTCTTTATTATGGTAGAGGGTTACCAATTTTCGTGCAACCTGGCATCATATCAAGGTGACCAATACTTGTTACAGTTATGGATTTTTGAAAAAATATAAACATTGTGAGAGTCTGTAACCATATGATTTCTGTATGTGACCCAGTAACTTCATTTCCAAGACTTATTAACACACCAACACAAACAGGAATGAGAAATAAATTATTTGTAAGAAATTTAAGTTCAGCCAAAATCAGAAAACAAATTCTTTGTTTCAAAATGTCACCCAATACAAGATTCGTGAAGTACAACATGAATTTGACTGATTCATTTTCCCCTGAAGACTATTGTTGCCAAGTATGAAGACAGAATGTTTTCACTGTCTTAACATATATATAAAACTATATACAAATTTTATTTTTATATTTATAGTGGACTAGCAGTATAACCCGGCGTTGCTCGGATGTAATGAAAGCTTTAAAACTAATTCATGGTCCTGGAGCTCAGAAACAACTATTGCTTTTTAGTCTTTCAAACGATATTCAGAAGTTTCAAGGTTGAAGTTGTTATAATAGTGCAGAAAATCGATAATATATTTATATATATATATAAAAGGCAAAATGTTTGTGTGTGTGTGTCTGTTTATCTGCCTGTATGTCTGGATTTTATTCAGCCCGTTTATTTTAGTTTTTACTTCGAGTTTGGCTCTAAGTAGGTAAAATTGTAATTCTTAGTCTCAGCCATGATACCACTTACTCAGAGAACTTATTTAGCCTTCGAAATTCAGTTTACGACGATAAAAACTTATTTGATATCGATACCAGGAAATCAAAATTTGACTTACATCCATTCATTTTTCTTTCAGTCTACGGATTCACTTTACATCCGAGCAACGCCGGGTTATACTGCTACGATATTCAGAAGTTTCAAGGTTGAAGTTGTTACAATAGTGCAGAAAATCGATAATATATTTATATATATATAAAAGGCAAAATGTTTGTGTGTGTGTCTGTTTATCTGCCTGTATGTCGGGTTTCTTATGTCACTGTCTATGAGTGTATCAAATTTGATTAAAATCGGACCACTCCTTCTATAACCCGATTTTTTCCGATTATCGATTTTCGATATTTATCGGGGCTACCTCAACACGAAACCTAGATAAGAACACTCGCAGACGCTTATAGCACAACTGTGTAAATTTTCAAGAAAATCAGTTCAGCCGTTTCGGAGTCTATAGGTAACGGACAAACACACACACAGACACACGCACACACAAAGTTCCATTTATAAATAAGTTTAGATAGTGGATTAACGCGCTTGGGTATATATTCTTTTCTTTTCTTTTTAAAATAGTCTTATTAATATCTTATCATTCGAATATATATCTATTTATCTATTTACTGCCTGAATATTGAAGAATTCCTGGTAAAATATGTATATTTTTCTAATATGAACATTTTTTCTTATTAAACAAATAAATTAGATATATAGTCAGTTAGTCAACCGCAGACAGATCTGTTTTGCTGTATCACAGCTCATCAGTACGGTTGGACACCTGATTGCTTCTAGCCAGGGTTGAAACCCAAGCGAATTGGTGTTATTCGGCGATTCTACCTCTGAGCCGTGGGCACTCGGTAGAGGAAGACTCACTATAGCGTGTTATATACAATGTACACACACATCAGTAGCTGAGAGTGTTCAAATTCATTACCGAATGAACGATACGTAGATGCGTATGTAGCTACTGTAAGTAGTCTCTCTCTCTCTCTCTTTCTATATATATATGCGTGCCTGTGTAGGTAATTTATCACCATGAAGATCATTTGCAAACAAAAAGTTAAAACTCTCACAGATATCTTTGCATTTATTTAATTATATTCCTTCCGTTTTCTTGAAAAGATGTTCGTCCTAATATAAAACATATATAAAAAAAAAAATCAGAAATCCACTATCATATTTCATGGACTAATTCATAGCAGCAACACAGCAATAAAATACGTTTTGCTTAGTCTGACGATCACTTATAAATCATTTCATATCAACTGGTGCTGACCAGAGATTTATGTTTCATATAAATTGCGAGAAGTTTACAAAAATGACACAGATATATATATATACTAGCAGTATAGCCCAGCGTTGCTCGGGTGTAATGAAAGCTTTAAAACTAATCCATGGTCCTGGAGTTCAGACTCTTTGGACGTTGGAACGAAAGACTAAAAAGCAATAGTTATTTCCAGTTAAAGTAAAACCGTAGACTGAAAGAAAAATGAATGGATGCAAGTCACATTTTGATTTCCTGGTATTGATATCAAATCAGATAAACAGACACACACACAAAGATCTTGCCTTATATATATATATATATATATATTATCGATTTTCTGCGCTATTGTAAGAACTGCAACTTTGAAACTTCTGAATATCGTTTTTTATGTCTTTGTCTATGAGTGTATCAAATTTGATTAAATCGGACCACTCCTACTATAACCCCATTTGTTCGACTATCGATTTTCGATATTTATCGGGGGTACCTCGACACAAAACCTAGCTAAGAACACTCGCAGACGCTTATAGCACAACTGTGTAAATTTTCAAGAAAATCGGTTCTGCCGTTTCGGAGTCTATAGGTAACGGACACATACGCACAGACACACACACAGAGACAAAGTTCCATTTATAAATAAGCTTATATATATATATATATATATATATATATATATATATATATGACACAATTATATATATATATATATATATATATATATATATATAATTGGTAATTGTGACCATGATATTAACAAGCGTTACAATACGTAGGGTGATGTGTAGGCTGAGAATTTGTTAAAAACACTCACGAAACAACAACATGGCAGATATCGGGCTGCTTGATAACAGTCTCAATTTATCCATGACGTTGGATACAGTGCGAATAAAAGAGGAATAGAAAAATAAGCGAATAGGAAAAGAAAATGCCCCCCCCCCCATAACACAACTGCAAGACCAATTCCGATCGTCATAGATTTCCTGATTTCTGGAAAAGCCAGGACAAAAAATGATATCAACGATGAAAAGCTTGTATTCTGTCACATTTTCTCACCGAATGTTATAGTAAGGCTCTCGAAACTAAGATATTTGGAACTCGCTTAATAATAAATGAAAATTCTGTAATAATATTTCTTTATTTTATCTGCATTAAATATGATGTTTTGCCTAAATTGCATTTGTTAATAGAACTTTATTTTAATAATCATTCCTTTTCACATTTGAAACGAATTTCCAAAGCGGTGCAATTGAGCGTTAATAACTCTCTACCTAATTCCAGACAAAATTAAAATTTAATATAAGTGATAAAAGTTTAAAAAATAATCCTTCAAATTCTCAACCAATTTAAGCTACTATTTTTTTTATCTCTACAAAAAAAAAGCTTCACATTAATTGAATTGGTAGCTCTTACAGCACTATACATTTTTTTAATTGAATTGGTAGCTCTTACAGCACTATACTTTTTTTTAATTGAATTGGTAGCTCTTACAGCACTATACTTTTTTTTAATTGAATTGGTAGCTCTTACAGCACTATACTTTTTTTAATGGAATTGGTAGCTCTTACAGCACTATACTTTTTTTAATCGAATTGGTAGCTCTTACAGCACTATACTTTTTTTTAATTGAATTGGTAGCTCTTACAGCACTATACTTTTTTTTAATTGAATTGGTAGCTCTTACAGCACTATACTTTTTTTAATTGAATTGGTAGCTCTTACAGCACTATACTTTTTTTAATTGAATTGGTAGCTCTTACAGCACTATACTTTTTTTAATTGAATTGGTAGCTCTTACAGCACTATACTTTTTTTTAATTGAATTGGTAGCTCTTACAGCACTATACTTTTTTTTAATTGAATTGGTAGCTCTTACAGCACTATACTTTTTTTTAATTGAATTGGTAGCTCTTACAGCACTATACTTTTTTTAATTGAATTGGTAGCTCTTACAGCACTATACTTTTTTTAATTGAATTGGTAGCTCTTACAGCACTATACTTTTTTTTAATTGAATTGGTAGCTCTTACAGCACTATACTTTTTTTAATTGAATTGGTAGCTCTTACAGCACTATACTTTTTTTTAATTGAATTGGTAGCTCTTACAGCACTATACTTTTTTTTTAATTGAATTGGTAGCTCTTACAGCACTATACTTTTTTTAATTGAATTGGTAGCTCTTACAGCACTATACTTTTTTTAAATTGAATTGGTAGCTCTTACAGCACTATACTTTTTTTAATTGAATTGGTAGCTCTTACAGCACTATACTTTTTTTAATTGAATTGGTAGCTCTTACAGCACTATACTTTTTTTAATTGAATTGGTAGCTCTTACAGCACTATACTTTTTTTAAATGAATTGGTAGCTCTTACAGCACTATACTTTTTTTTAATTGAATTGGTAGCTCTTACAGCACTATACATTTTTAATTGAATTGGTAGTTCTTACAGCACTATACTTTTTTTAATTGAATTGGTAGCTCTTACAGCACTATACTTTTTTTAATTGAATTGGTAGCTCTTACAGCACTATACTTTTTTTAATTGAATTGGTAGCTCTTACAGCACTATACTTTTTTTAATTGAATTGGTAGCTCTTACAGCACTATACTTTTTTTTAATTGAATTGGTAGCTCTTACAGCACTATACTTTTTTTAATTGAATTGGTAGCTCTTACAGCACTATACTTTTTTTTAATTGAATTGGTAGATCTTACAGCACTATACTTTTTTTAATTGAATTGGTAGCTCTTACAGCACTATACTTTTTTTAATTGAATTGGTAGCTCTTACAGCACTATACTTTTTTTTAATTGAATTGGTAGCTCTTACAACACTATACTTTTTTTTTAATTGAATTGGTAGCTCTTACAGCACTATACTTTTTTTAATTGAATTGGTAGCTCTTACAGCACTATACTTTTTTTTAATTGAATTGGTAGCTCTTACAGCACTATGCTTTTTTTAATTGAATTGGTAGCTCTTACAGCACTATACTTTTTTAAATTGAATTGGTAGCTCTTACAGCACTATACTTTTTTTAATTGAATTGGTAGCTCTTACAGCACTATACTTTTTTTAATTGAATTGGTAGCTCTTACAGCACTATACTTTTTTTAATTGAATTGGTAGCTCTTACAGCACTATACTTTTTTTAATTGAATTGGTAGCTCTTACAGCACTATACTTTTTTTAATTGAATTGGTAGCTCTTACAGCACTATACTTTTTTTAATTGAATTGGTAGCTCTTACAGCACTATACTTTTTTTAATTGAATTGGTAGCTCTTCCAGCACTATACTTTTTTTAATTGAATTGGTAGCTCTTACAGCACTATACTTTTTTTAATTGAATTGGTAGCTCTTACAGCACTATACTTTTTTTTAGTTGAATTGGTAGCTCTTACAGCACTATACTTTTTTTAATTGAATTGGTAGCTCTTACAGCACTATACTTTTTTTAATTGAATTGGTAGCTCTTACAGCACTATACTTTTTTTAATTGAATTGGTAGCTCTTACAGCACTATACTTTTTTTAATTGAATTGGTAGCTCTTACAGCACTATACTTTTTTTAATTGAATTGGTAGCTCTTACAGCACTATACTTTTTTTAATTGAATTGGTAGCTCTTACAGCACTATACTTTTTTTAATTGAATTGGTAGCTCTTACAGCACTATACTTTTTTTAATTGAATTGGTAGCTCTTACAGCACTATGCTTTTTTTAATTGAATTGGTAGCTCTTACAGCACTATACTTTTTTTAATTGAATTGGTAGCTCTTACAGCACTATACTTTTTTTTAATTGAATTGGTAGCTCTTACAGCACTATACTTTTTTTAATTGAATTGGTAGCTCTTACAGCACTATACTTTTTTTAATTGAATTGGTAGCTCTTACAGCACTATACTTTTTTTAATTGAATTGGTAGCTCTTTCAGCTCTATACTTTTTTTTAATTGAATTGGTAGCTCTTACAGCACTATGCTTTTTTTAATTGAATTGGTAGCTCTTACAGCACTATACTTTTTTTAATTGAATTGGTAGCTCTTACAGCACTATACTTTTTTTAATTGAATTGGTAGCTCTTACAGCACTATACTTTTTTTAATTGAATTGGTAGCTCTTACAGCACTATACTTTTTTTAATTGAATTGGTAGCTCTTACAGCACTATACTTTTTTTAATTGAATTGGTAGCTCTTACAGCACTATAATTTTTCGAATCTTATTAACTGGCTTTTCAGAATGGACACATTAACTGTTTCCAGATATAGTAACTTTCGACATTCAATGAACGTGCAGCAGGTACTGACTTTTGGATGAAATTTATAAAATCTTTCTCTTCAAACAATTATTCACGAAAATAGGTTTCTTAAGACCAGTAAGACAAAGAATTCTACCAGCTAACAGAACAGCATTAGTTAAGGACTTTCAACAGTTGCAACAAATGAAAAGAATAGCACGTGTAACCCGAAGAGAAAATAATGGCATAATCATAAAGCTGACGTTACCTACTCAAAACTGGGAATAGGGTAATTTTGACGTGATGTTATGGTTAACAAGTTTGTTTTGCCAGAGCAATTGCAAATGAGTATTGAATTCGATCCTAACTAGGTGCCATGGAATTTCGGCCTTGTGTCACACCAAAGCTACACTTAGAAATCATTTTGGGCACTTCAACACGCTGTAATAATTAGCAAGCTTGTCTCAAAAGATAAATTATTACTGAATAGAGAGTTCGATCCACACTGGGTGTCCCATACGTTTGGCCTTGTCACATCTAAGCTATTCTCAGAAAATCATTTGAACACGTCAACGGTGGTTTAATGGTTAGCAAGCTTGTCTCGCTAGAATCATATTTGTATAATGAATTCGATTTTCACTTGGTGTCCCATACTTTCGGCCTTGTGCCACATCTGAGCTGTGCTTAAAAATCACTATTTGAGCACCTCAACTTGGTGTAAGGGTTAGCGAGCTTGTTTTGCTAGAAAAACTGTGACTGAGTAGTTCGACCCCTGAGTCACTGAGTCCGAACACTGAGTAGTGACTGATTGAGTTCGACCTCTGCTGGGTCTCCCGAATATCCGGCCTTGAGCTACGCTTAGAAAATCATCATCAATACTGGAAAGAGTTATAACAGTTACTGGTCTTGAGAATCCTATTTTCGTGAATAATTGTTTGAAGAAAAATATTTTATGAATTTGAACCAAAGAGGCAGAACTGACTGTTCGTTGATTGAATGTCGAAATTTACTATATCCGGAAACAACTAATATGTTTATTTTTATTACTACTGGGCTGAATTGTGATTTAATATGAAGGGGAAAAAGGGAGGAGAATGAAAATGACAGGTAAGCATTGGAAAATATATAGAGAGAGTGATTGGGAAAGAAAGGATGTAAAAATATATGGAGAGAAGGATTGAGAAAAAGTAAGTAAAACTTTAGAGAGAAAGAGAGAGAGGGATTGAGGAAGAAAGTAAAAATATATAGAGAGGGATTTGGGAAGAAAGAAAGTAAAAGTAGAGAGAGAGAGAGTGAGAGAGAAAGGAGGATTGAGAAAGACAGTAAAAATATATATAGAGGGATTTGGGAAGAAAGAAAGTAAAACTTGAGAGAGAGAGAGAGAGAAAGGGGGATTGAGGAAGAAAGAAAGAAAAATATAGAGAGAGCGGGATTGAGGAATAAAGGAAGTAAAAATTTATACAGAGAGGGATTTGGGAAGAAAGAAAGAAAGAAAGAAAGAAAGAAAGAAAGTAAAAGTAGAGAGAGAGAGAGTGAGAGAAAGGGGGATTGAGGAAGAAAGAATGGTAATAAAATATCTAGAGAAACCAGTGAGGTAGAAAGAAAGTACAAATTTTGTATAGAGAGAGGAATTGAGGAATAAAGGATGTAAAATGAAGGAACAACGTGTGTGAAGAAATATATGAATCGAAAAAGAGGCTGAGAAAAAAAGAAAGGATATAATAAGAGGGAAAAGAAAAAGAAGGAAAAGAAGATAGGAAATGAAAAAAAAGAAATAGAAGAGTTAAAAGGGAAAAGAAAGTAAAGTAGAAAAAAGTAGAAATAGAGAGATAGAAAAGAAGAGGGAGCAAAAAATAGGGAGGTGGAAAGAGCGATAGAGAGTAAAAGATAGAAATAGAAAATCAGAGAGAGATTTAAAAAGAGAATATTGACTTTTAGAGAGAAAATGAGGGAGAGAGAGAGAGAGAGAGAGAGAGAGAGAGAAAGTAAAAGAGAGAAGCGGGAAGATACGAAGAGAAATTTTGAAACAGAAAAATATTTCAATTCAGAGAGAGAGGTGGGGAGATAAAAAAAGGGACGGAAAGAGAGAGAGAGAGATACGAACAAACAGAGAGAGAGAGAAAGAAAGAAAAGAGAAAAATAAAGATACAAAGTGAGATTTTGAAAGAGAATAAGTTAAATTCAGAGAGAGAGAGAGAGAGAGAGAAAGAAAGAGAGACAGGCAAAGAGAGAGAAAGAAGAGAGAGATAAATAAAGATAATGTTACCCAATGACATTTTGAAAGAGAATAATATTTAAATTCAAAGAGAGAGAGAGAGAGAGAGAGAGAGAGAGAGAGAGAGAGAGAGAGAGAGAGAGAGTGGGGGAGGAGAAAAATAAAGATATAATGTGAGATTAGGAAAGAGAATATAATTGAGATTCTGAAAAAGATAAGGAAAAATGAGGGAGTTAAAAGGTATAGATAGAGAGATGGAGGGAAATAAAGAGGATAAGGTGAGAAAGAGAGAGAGCAATAAAGACTAGAGAGAGATACAGAGACATAGAGAGAGAGATCAAAAGAGACTTGATGGTATTTAATCCTCATTTTTGTATGCGTTGTTTGTTTTCAACAAATGTCAAATCGAAGAACCTGGATACTACATTAGTCCTTCTCCATTGGGGAATAAAAAAGACGAACAACCTAACCCAATGACGCTTATCAGGTTAGACAGTCTCGCTTGCCCTTCCATGAAGACAGACTTTTTTTCCCCATCATTCTTTTCATGGTCCATTTGCCTAACAGCCATTCCCACGTTTAACTCTGGTTTCTCTTTTCAACGTGCTCCAATCACGAATCTTCATGCGAAGGCACCAACTGCTTCAAAGGTTTTCATTGATTAACAATTAGCATTAACCTCGACATAAACTTCTACTGATCCTTTAGACTACAAGGGTTTCATATATTTATTTTTAGAACAGACTGTAAATCACTAAGAGATAGATAGATAGATAGATAGATAGATAGATAGATAGATAGATAGATAGATAGATAGATAGATAGATAGAAAAAGAGAGATGAGAGAGAGCGGGGGGAGTTGATGTATTGAATGGTAGCCATTTTTTGATGTTTGCTTGAGATAAAAAACAATTGACGATTTAATTTGTGAAGAGTTTATATGATAATCTTAACGGTTCGAAAGAGTTCTAAACACTTACCTCTATAGACGTAGAGAAAAGATGAGATAACCCTGGATAGAACAAACTAGTAATGAAATCCATCTTTCTATATCGCTTTTGTGATATTTACCAGCTGTAAAGAATTTCTAGAACTTTTACCTCGCCCTCCACTTCTCGACCTTCAGTGACCTTTCTTCTATATATAATACCAGTGTGCTTAATTCAGTGAAACGTTTGGTTCATTATTAATTGCGTTGTATACTCCAAAGATTAAGGTCCCGATTCAAAATTTTGTATACGAGGTTCTAAAGAAAATTTCAGGGGATTTCATTTTGAAAAAGTAACTACACTAACACATTTCCCAGTCTTTTAAATATTACTACTCACGAAAGGTAGCAACAAAAGACTGTACTTCCTTCAGCTTGTGCGTAATTCAAATACTATGAACTTTTTTTTTTACAGTTAGCTTCTCTCTGCACAAGGCCTCGGGGTTTTTCGAGTTAGAAGTTTACATTTAGGGGTAGTTTATAAAACTTTCGTTCAGTAGCTCGTGATTCTGCATTGTATATATAACCGAGCGGCCATAGCCCAGAGGTAGAATCGCCGACTGACGCCAGTTCGATCCTGGGTGAAAAGCAATCGGAGTCTAACCGTATTGATGAGCTGTGATACAGCAAAACAGATCTGTATGCGGATGACTAATATATATATATATATATATATATATATATATATATATATATATATATATAAAGATGGATGTGCGTTGTGGTGCAGAGGATGTCAACTCGGGGAGCCGCGTTCGAATTCTAGTTGAATTCTTTGCATTCACTTACGCACAAATACCCTTGGGAAAGGTATTAATCCGTCTCTTCCCTCCAGTTATGGGTTAAATAATAGGATAGATTGGGTTCTATAGTCTAGGCTGGCAATCAGTCTACTGCAGAAAGCAATAGCAACCTACTGCGGGATAATCTTCTGCCCAGTCAGTCATGTTTCTTTCGAGACATGATCGCCCAAGTGTGTATCACGTATGGCACTTAACTGACTGATATATAATGAAATAGTGACAGAAGCCAACAATTTTAGAGTATCCAGTCCAGCAAAAGCTGTGTTGGCTCTGCCCTTTTTCTTCAGAACATGAAAGATCGTGGCTCTCCACAACTTCCTTAACTAAAGTTTGAATATTTATTATTCATTTATTTTTGTTTCTTCCATGCTTTTCATTCACAGAAATTTGTTCATGATAGTTTACTCATTTTTATCCGTTTTATTTTGCTTAATGCATCCTGCAAGTATTAAATTCTCCAGGTCTTCTTTCCTCAGTATGTGTCCCAGGATTGTCAATTCTTTCTTTCTGATTGTAAATATAAATTCTTAGCAGTATAGCCCGGCGTTGCTCGGGTGTAATGAAAGCTTTAAAACAAATCCATGGTCCTGGAGCTTAGATTTAGCCTAAAGAATATTTGTGTGAAGTTTGGTGAGAATCGGATAAAAATTGCGAATTTGTATAAAGGACATACAGACAGACAAACAGGCATACACACAAACATCTTGCCTTTTATATATATATATATATATATATATATATATATATATATATATATATATTATCGATTATCTGCACTATTGTAAGAACTGCAACCTTGAAACTTCTGAATATCGTTTCTTATGTCTTTGTCTATGAGTGTATCAAATTTGATTAAAATCGGACCACTCCTTCTATAACCCAATTTTTTGATTATCGATTTTCGATATTTATCGGGTGTACCTCGACACAGAACCTAGTTAAGAACACTCGCAGATGTTTATAGTACATCTGTGTAAATTTTCAAGAAAATCGGTTCAGCAATTTCGAAGTCTATAGGTAACGGACACACACACACACACACAGACACACACACACACAGACAAAGTTCCGTTTATAAATAAGTTTAGATTTTGTAGTTCCTATTTAGTTTAACACGGCACCACTGGTCGAAGGACCTTCTCCTCGATGCAGGTCACTAGTCAGGGTGAAAGGGTATCCTAGATGAACTACAACCGCCACCTGTTCGCGATCAAAGCGAGCCTTCTACTTAAAGTTCATTGGAGGTAGTGTAACCTATGAAAGGGATGATCCTATTGACCTTGTTCAAACTGGAATTGGTTATCAGCTCGGAATGAGAAATCGGAGAGCCAAATTCTTATTTCAGTTAAATTCGTTGCGTTCACTTACGCACAAATGGCCTTATGAACGGTATTAACACGTTTGTTCTCCCTGCAGCTGTGGGTTAAATAGCTGGACAGATTGGGTTTTATAGCTTTGATTATGTTATGGGGAAACATACTTATTCCTCAGATAATGGACTCTTCTTCCTATATTAACAAGAGTTAACAGGAAGTACTTGGAAAGTTCATGGGAGTTCTTTAGACTTCTATTAGAGTTCAGTAGAGCTACTAGGCAGTTGATATTGGTCGGCAGTTAGCCTAATACTAAGAAGTCAGCTTTCAGTGGAAGATTACCAAGTTCCTAACATTATGGGTACGTTAAGTCCATTAGCAACCGACATAGCACGATTATAACCTTCAGTGCGAAAACTACTCCACAACAGGTTGGCTACCAGTCTACTGCAGAAAGTAATAGCAACGTACTACAGAAAAATTTTTCTGCCCAGTCATGTCTTTTTCGAGACATGATCGCCCAAGCTTATATAACTGACTGATATTCATTTATAAGCAGCCAGTCATTCCCCAGCTTTAGAACAACAGAATGGCTTTTTTAATTTGTCTTACAAGTTTTTTTTTTAAGTTGACACCTCACCAAAACCCTTGATTAATTTTGGTTAGTTTATTTACAGCAGGGTTTCCCAAACTGGGGTACATATAACCCTAGTGGTACATTCATAGTTTTCAATGGGTACATTGACTACCGTACAATGTATGATGCAATCTCCCTTCATTCAGCATTTTCAGTGTTGTTAAGAATCAAATCAAAATAAAGATCAAATTTCGAAGCTCCTGAGTCCAATCATCGTTGTGTCAATGCTAAAGTTTCCCCTCGAATAAATGAGTTTGTTACCAAAAAAAAAAGCCCCTTCATCTCATTAGTAAGGCTTAGTTTTGGTTATCAGTGCATTGTTTTGAATAGTTTTGTGTATTTTTACTTAGTATCAATCATTATACATAATTAAAAAATATGTATAAAGGATCAAACTATTTTATAAATTACCTGTGTTTAATTCACTAATGTTATGAGTAATTAACTCTACTCATAAAGACTTCATAATGAAATATTAAAATTTCAATTTCATTGTTTCTCTTCTTTATCCTCAATTCATAGAGATACACTGGAATCTACAAAAATGTCAAGGGGTACAATAACCCCCCTCCCCCCCAAAAAATGATAACTCCTGAATTAAAGCATATCTATTTTTTATTTGGCTAGGGAAAAGAGTTTAGTTAAGCAATGTTAATCCTTGTCAGTATTCAAATGAGTGAACATTGGGGAATGCCAGGAATGACACGTGACTGCACAAAACAATCACTTTTCCACATAAATCTTCACAGAGTAAAAACTATTAGTACAAAACACAGAGAATAAATATAACCGAATGCAACATCCTTGAGAATGGCTAAACCATTCGATGCTATGTGGGAGTATTTGATAGGGTCAGCAAGTCAATGATCCGACGGGTTCATGCGTGTTTAGAAGCAAGCGGAGGAACATGTTGAACATTTATGAGTTGCTGTGTTGAGGTACAACGGTGGACTTTTGGACATGTTAATATGAACATTTTCATTTATTTTGGTATCAGGAACCCGTCCCCAAAGTTTGTAAAACTACTTTTGATACATTCTGTATATATATCTAAACTTATTTATAAATGGAACATTGTCTGTGTGTGTGTATGTGTCTCTGTGTGTGTGTATCCGTTACCTATAGACTCCGAAACGGCTGAACCGATTTTCTTGAAAATTTACACAGTTGTACTATAAGCGTCTGCGAGTGTTCTTAGCTAGGTTTTGTGTCGAGGTACCCCCGATAAATATCGAAAAGCGATAATCGAAAAATTGGGTTATAGTAGGAGTGGTCCGATTTTAATCAAATTTTGATACACTCCTAGACAAAGACATAATAAACGACATTCAGAAGTTTCAAGGTTGCAGTTATTACAATAGTGCAGAAAATCGATAATATATATATATATATATATATATATATATATATATATATATAAAGCAAGATGTTTGTGTGTGTGTGTGTTTATCTGCCAGTATGTCTGTATTTTTTTAGCCCTTTTATTTTAGATTTTGCTTTGGGTTTGGCTCTAAGTAGGTATAATTGTAGTTCTTAGTCTCAGCCATGATACCATTTACTCAGAGGACTTATTTAGCCTTCAAAATTCAGTTTACGACGAAAAAAACTTTTTTGATATCGATACCAGGAAGTCAAAATTTGACTTACATCCATTCATTTTTCTTTCAGTCTACGGTTTCGCTTTAAGTGGAAACATCTATTGCTTTTTAGTCTTTCGTGCCAACGTCCATATTATATATATAATGTGCGTGTGTTTAAAATAGGATATAGAAGCCTCACAAAATTTTGAAGAAATTTGACAAATGGAATGACGTTTCATTGAAGTCAAATATGATTACGCTTTTTTAGAGATGTGTTCACCTCTACAGAATATTAGGCGGATTCATCCAAATGGTAAGAACACGATTGCTCCGACGCAGTTACTCTCTTGATAAAGTTTGTTACGGCTATACATCTGATTTCACGTTCATTTAATCTTTTTTTTTTTTCAAGGACTGTAAAAAGAGTTAAATTAAGTTATTTGTTTACATTCATGTGTACATTCACTATATCTTTTGTTATTTTTGTACGTTTTTTTTTTCTTTTTAGCTTTTTCCCTCCCCCAGCAATTTTATTTACGTATTTTTCTGTTAGGAAATCCATTTAATTTATTGCTGATACTCTGTGCTAACTCTGACAATATCAACAGGGGATGAAGTTTTGAAATAATGCTGGATCGAAAGATTTCATCCCCATTCTCAATTGTATGAATGGAAAGGACCAAAAAAGGCACGTCATTGTGACCGACAATTGGAAGTGTAAGAGACTGGTCACTGCTCCGATTCTTGGCCAGAGAAGAAGGCCTGTGGATTTCTCACCTACCCAAATCCACCTCTGGTCAAATCTGTTATTTCTGTCTCGCTTGTGATATCCGATCTATCGACTGGGGTTTCAGAATACGCCAACTGCACATCTACATAGGATAAGAACTCCATCCAACGAAACCATCAAGGAAAAGATACTCGTAGTCGTGGGATTCAGGCGTTAAATAGAATACTTCTAAATTCCAACATACTATATTGGCCCTTACTTGGGTTAAATGGGCAGTCAGAGAGGCCTAATCTGATCAAACCCTAGTCTTGTCAAACCCTAGTAGCATTCCACCCACCAAAAGCACAATGACATTGCAACCTAATAACAGTCATACACACACCAACCTAAATTTAATCAAGTTGATGCTAGAAGGTGGTGTCGAGGGTCAATCAGCTTGTAACATAAAAAATTAAAATTTATATTCAGTTTCACAGGGGTAGATGAATTAAAAACGACCGCATATACATACTTAGTCTGAGTTATTGTATCCCGAAGATACGGCGTATGGATTTCCCTGCCAACCGTCTCCCCCGGTAGACACCCGAGGAAGGCGAGGAGCAAGGATGATGAAAGAAAACTATATATAATATAGCAGCAAAGAGAATGAAAAGATCCTAATCTGAATCAAGTTCGGATAATGAATCAGAATTGCATAGTTATTTCCCTCAATATATAAAAATAGAGTCACTATAAGAAACTCCTATTCCAAACCCATCACCATTTATAATTGAAAAGATAATGTACTTTCAATTTTCTCCTATAATTGTTAAAATCATTAAAGAAAGCAATAACAATATATGTCAAAAAATCTTCTAATGGTCAACATTTAATATCTTAAAAAATCAAAACCTATCCACACCAAAGTTTAAGCACATCTAGAGATGTAATTAAAAGTGCAGACCAGGAAATTAACTTCTTAGAAGTTAACTTTAAAAAATGTAAAAGGTGCAACCATTATAACAATTAAAAGAAATGGACAAACTATAAACACCAATACATATATATTAAAATTCAACACACCCAAAACTACAAAATGAAAAAAGAATAGATTATATCATCACAAAAGTGGAAACTTATTTTCTCAGATAATTACGATGTTATAACTGATTTTGCCATCATAAAGAAAGATCTATTAGAATTCCTGTATGTCCAAAATACAACAGATTATCAAAACATTGAGTGAAAAGGTGCCATAGAATGCATAAATTGCGTCGAGAGCCACCCTACATACGCACATCTATGTCAAGCTTAGCAAAAAGAAAAATTAATTATTGAAATCAAATAGACGAGAAATATAAATAAAAATGGCTGAAAACATTAGACAATTAACTAGAAGTAACTACAATTAACTAGCAGTATATCCCGGCGTTGTTCGGGTGTAATGAAAGCTTTAAAACTAATCCATAGTTCTGGAGTTCAGTCTCAGCCTAAAGAATATTTCTGTGAAGTTTGGTGAGAATCGGATAAAAATTGTGGATTTGTATAAAGGACATATAGACCGATAAACAGACACACACACAAACATCTTGCCTTTTTATATATATATATATATATATATATATATATATATATATATTATCGATTTTCTGTACTATTGTAAGAACTGCAACCTAGAAACTTCTGAATATCGTTTTTATGTTTTTGTCTATGAGTGTATCTAATTTGATTAAAATCGGACCACTCCTTCTATAACCCGATTTTTTCGATTATCGATTTTCGATATTTATCGGGGTACCTCGACACAAAACCTAGGTAAGAACACTCGCAGACGCTTATAGTACAACTGTGTAAATTTTCAAGAAAATCGGTTCAGCCGTTTCGGAGTCTATAGGTAACGGATACACACACACACACACAGACACATACACACACACAGACTCATACACATACACAGATAAAGTTCCATTTATAAATAAGTTTAGACAGATAGATTATGCAAATGCAACCCACATCCAATTACACAATGGGAGAAATACAATTTCTGTTCATGAAAAACACTAATCCAAGAGCTAAAGAAATTGAAATGATGAAAATAGATATCAACACGGAAAGCAACAATTTACATCACAACCGATACTAAAATCTGATATACCCATTCAAAATATAAAAGATTCTAACTGGTTAAACTTAGAGATTAGAAGACTAAAATAATCATCTTGTCACACATCTCTATTCAGAGATTCTTCACCTATAACACCAAGAGAAAGATCTCTGTTGTGAGATCTCTTCTTTGTATATGATAATGGAGTCGACTGAGTATCCATATACTTCTGCCATAGAGAGAACAGCAGTTGCTGCCGTTGAGAGAGAGAGAGAGAGAGAGAGAGAGAGAGAGAGAGAGAGAGAGAGAGAGAGAGAGAGATCCGTGTCAGATATCGGAGTGTACCGGAACTGATACGTAAGTTAGCGAGAGATACCGAAGTTACCCAGAGACTACCATATCAGAAGTCAGACTAGCTCTGAGTTCCACTCAGCTAGAATAATATACATGGATTTTACTAATAGTATTCCTGGATTTATTAACTTGCGTTCTAGTTTCTATATTACGTTCAATGTAACCTACATTTCTATCTCCATATCATTATTTTGTGCGGTTCCTCACCCGGAATGCACAACAATCTCCAACAAAAAAACAAAAAAACAAAAAAAAAAACTGAAAGAAAACACACTAACTACTTTAAAAAAATCTGTAACAAAAGAATAACCTAAAATTAACCTTGAAAACAAGAAAACGCACAACACAGTGAAAAAAACAAAAGAAAACCTGCAAGAAAAACTCGCCTAAAACAACCGAGAAAAAATGGAAACTTAAAACAACCCAACAAAAACTGAAAACTTCAAGATAAAAATCGTGGCTAACAAAATTACTCAATTAAACGTAAGAGGGAGTAAAAGAAAATCTAAACAGATTTCTTTTTCTTATTGCATACTTATGTCCTGCAATAATCTGCCTTCGGGAAACTTTTTAAAGGACAATGAAAATAGAGATATTAAAAACAATCCAGCATACTTTATAAATAATAGTGGAAACAGAGCTTCAGGTGGTACTTCTATATTAGTAAATAATAGTTTCCAGAGCAAAATCGACTTCACAGTGGTCATAATTAGCGCTAGCGGCAGTGTCCATGAGCCTGACAACATAAAACCATCACAATATATTCGGTTTTCATTCCTCTTAATGACTATATAGATGAAACTGAATTAAATAAACTATTAAAACAGCTCCCAAAACAATTTATTTTCATGGAATATTATAATAACTATAATATTATATGGAGCTACAGAAATTCTGTCCAAAAAGGAAGATTAATGGAAGATTTTATCAATAGAAACGATATATATATATAAGGACAAGTCTTATACCTATCTCTACCCATCAAGCGATTCATATACAGCAATAGATTTAACTCTAAGAGATTCTTTAGTATATTCAGGGTATAGTTGGAAAATAAATTATGATACATGAAATGTGGTAGTGATCACTTACCATTTGTGTTGGAAAACTTTACCAGATGAAAGAATACCTCATTGGGCCCTATAAATTACACCAGAAGTGAATGAAGGCAATGCAGAGCACATCACTCATAAAAAAAAACATACGCAGAGCAATACATACCAAAATCCAAAATCTAAACCTATCAGACATGACAGACCTTGGTTTAACAACGAGTGTAAAAAGCGATCAGATTGCATTATTTGGATCTAGGTAATTTCAAATTCCATCCAACTCAAGAAAATATCAATTTCTACAAAATAAATAGAGGTGAAGCATACAGAATAATTAAAGAATTCAAGCAATCCTCACGGAAGAACAATATTGATTCTAATATTAAAACCAAATCAGTATCGAATAGGATTTGTAAAATCGTTAGGAAAAATAAAAGCTTTCTACTGATACATTTATGTCAAAGCAATATCAAAACAACTAACAAAAAGGATATTTCCAATTTCTAAGTAAAAAACTGCTCTCAAAACTCTTCCTCAAATAATATTAGTAAACTATTTCAAGATATCAAAATAATTGAAAATAAAGAAACAGCTCTAACTATAAAGAAAATTACAAGTAGGCTCTTAATTTGCCAGAATTCTATTAAAAAAAAATCACACAACTCAGCAGTTGGCCCAAATGAAATTTACTATGAATTTCTAAAAAACATATTCCCTTGAATTACCTACTCAAAATTTTTAACAATATATAAGTCAGCAGTAATATTCTTAGTTTCTTGAAAGAAGTTACCGTAATTCCGAATTTAAAGCGTAGAAATGACTCAGAAAATCCTTTAAACTATCGTCTAATCACACTTACGAATTGTTTATGCAACACGTTTGAAAGTTTTGTAAATAATAGATTTACTTAGTTTATTGATGTTAATAGTAAAATTACAAATGTTCAATCTGGTTTTAGGAAGAATAAAAACAATCAATCACTTGGTTGAACTAGGGTTTTTATCAGAAATTCTTTCATTTAAAGAAAACATTTCATGACAGTATTCTTTGACCTCGAAAAATCTTAGGATATCGCATAGAGATATAATATGAATAATTTAAATGAAATTGGTCTCAAAGGAATATTACCCATTCTTCTCGATATATTCCTGACAGAACGAACCTTTAATGTTCGTGTCGATACCACACTCTCAGACCTATATGAACATGAGTGACTAGGCAGAAGGTCTTCTCGCAGTAAACTGACATTTCTTTCTGCAGTAGACTGGTTGCCAGCCAAGGCTATATAAAAACCAATCTGTTCTGCTATTTAATCCATAGCTGGATGGAGAGAAACGATGATTTAATATCTAACCCAAGGGGATTTGCACGTAAGTGAATGCAACGAATTCACCTGGAATTCGAACTCGGTTCTCCGATTTCTCATCCCGAGCCGATGTTCATCCACACAATTGAACGGCAGCTCCAACAGTGTATCAATAAAATAAATAAGTGGGCCACTCTAAATGCATTCAAATTCTCCAAACAAAAAACTCAAAGTATACACTTTTGCCAACATAATCCTTAATTAAGACTCGATGACACAATTTCCTTATAGTAGACCAATAGAATACCGCAAGGTTGTAAAAAATACCAGGTTGGGAATCTGGTGCGGGATATCCTTCTCTCAATGAGGGTGAATGGGCCTCTCTTAAGCCGTGGTAGGCAACCCATCTAGTGATGGTGTCACGATAAAAATACCCTTGGTAGTTCTAGCGAAGCATCAAGTATTCCGCTACTGACAAGATTTTGAATCTCGGCTGAGGCCGCAGAATGATGATGATGAGACCAATAGAAATACCTAGGAATAATCTTTGGCAAAATATATATATATATATATATATATATATATATATATATATATCCTTCATACCACATATAAAATATCTTCGTGAGAAACGCAATAAAGCAATACAACTACTCAGTCATATGTCACAAATACTGGGAAGCTGACAGACAGATGCTGCTGAAACTCTATCAGGCATTGGTTAGATCCAAATTGGATTATGGATGCTTTATCTGTGGTGTGGTAAGAAAATCATACGGGAAATAACTTAATACTATCCATCACCAGGGGTCTACGACTCATTCTAGGAGCCAACAGTACGTCCCCAATTGAAAGCTTATACGCCGAAGCACACAAACCCCCTTTGTCAATAAGACAACATATGTAATCATTACAATATTACATCAAACTTTGTTCATGCCCAAGTAATTCAACATACAACTGAGTTCTGTAACCTCAATATGAAGAATTATATTATTTCAAGGAAAACGCAATTAAATATCTTGGCATCGGCATAAAAAAAAACAATTTCAACGAGCTCAAAATAAACCCTTATTTAATACACGAATCTATTTTCTCAAAAATTCCTCCCTGGTCAATAAAGCAGCCCACTGTAATATTAACTTTGTCAAGACACTCTAAAACTGAAACTGACATATGGAAGAACTTTATAAGATCTTACAAAAAAACATGCAAATTGTAAGTTTATATATACTGATGGCTCTAAAAACATTGATAAAGTTGGATGTTCAGCTATACTGAACGAAACTACCTAAAAAATCCTTAGTATTTAGTACAGAAGCTATGACAATTGACTTAACTTTAGATATTATAACAGATTTTTTATAATCGTTTCACCCCGAGCAAGGCAGTACTGCCACTGGTGCTCAAGGAGCTACATAAGAGGAGAGCGAAAAGAAATATAAGAACAGGTTATAGGGGGTGTCGGAGAAGGATATAAATACTGATGTGAAGAGGGTTAGGTGAGAGTGGAGTGGAAATGAAGAAGAACAAGATACAGAGGGTGTAGGGGAAACAATGAGAGTCGAGGAGATAAGAGATGTCAATCGACGTTGCATTTAAACTCTTATAGATCGTAGCTGTCGGGGAAGCAAATATACGGTAGGGAGTTCCACAAGCGGGAAATGAGAGAAAAGAAGCTGATAGAGTAAACGTGAAGGCTGCATTTGATTGTTTTGACTGTGAAAGGGTAGAACCTAGTTGTCAGTCTAGTAGCTTTAGTAAATTCATGTAGAGGGAGCACCAGGGAGCTAGAAGAAGTAAATTACTGGAAAGTAATTGAAACTCACCTGAAGAGAACTGAATGTGTAATGCTCCTCATGCCAACAACATTTCCACCGAGCTTCTCTACAGCATATGATTTCATTTAATTTATTGTGTTCCTCTTGAATTTATATTTAAACTGAGGTCATCAAATGAGAATGTGCACCGTTTCGAGGCCTTCCTCTCAACGATGATGATTCAGAAAGTTTCATTATATCTTCAGATTTCCTATCTGTTTTCACATCATTGAATTATAAATACCTAACCAATCTTGTAATTTTTTTTTAATCATATCACACCGAGCAAGGCGGTAATGCCACTGAAGCGCAGGGGGCTACGAAGGAAAGAAAAAATTGGAAAAGAAAGCCGGAAGCCACATCCTAAACAAGGAACAAGGGATGAACCTCTTCACCTGTTCAATAGATATGGGTGGAGTGTGAACCGGGCGATAGTTTAGTCTATCTACTCCAATTGATATAAAAAAAAGAAAAGAGTGAAAAGATTGGAAAAGAGAAAGCCGGAAACCACGTCCTAAACAAGGAACAAGGGATGAGCCTCGTCACATGTTCAATAGACGTCGGTGGAGTGTGAACCAGGCGATAGTTTAGTCTATCTACTCCAATTAAAAAAAAAAGAGAACAGTGAAAAGATTGGAAAAGAGACAGCCGAAACCACATCCTAAACAAGGAACAAGGGATGATTTTGTTCACCTGTTTAATAACGTGGGTGGAGTGTGAACCTGGCGATAGTTTAGTCTATCTACTCAAATTCAAAAAAAAAAAAAGAAAAAAGAAAAGAGAACAGTGAAAAGATTGGAAAAGAGACAGCCGGAAACCACATCCTAAACAAGGAACAAGGGATGAGCCTCTCCACCTGTTCAATAGACATGGGTGGAGTGTGAACCGGGCGATAGTTTAGTCTATCTACTCCAAATTAAAAAAAAAAGAGAACAGTGAAAAGATTGGAAAAGAGAAAGCCGGAAACCACATCCTAAACAAGGAACAAGGGATGAGCCGCTTCACCTGTTCAATAGACATGGGTGGAGTGTGAACCGGGCGATAGTTTCGTGTATCTACTCCAATTGATATAAAAAAAAGAAAAGAGTGAAAAGATTGGAAAAGAGAAAGCCGGAAACCACGTCCTAAACAAGGAACAAGGGATGAGCCTCGTCACATGTTCAATAGACGTGGGTGGAGTGTGAACCGGGCGATAGTTTAGTCTATCTACACCAATTGAAAAAAAGAAATTAGGTTAGTGACTTGCTAAGTTTTAACTTAGTTAAGTCTAGTCGAAGAGATTTCTGCTAGGAAAAAAATCTTTCAAATTAGACAATGAAAGTTAGAAATTATACAAAAACGGGCAAAATAAAAGAGGATAAAAATAAAAAAACAAAATGGCTTAATTTTTACCATATTCAAGAAGACAGTTTGATGTCCAAAACAAAACCCAAGTGCTACTTCCAGCAAGTTTAAAATTCTTAAACCAAACCTTTAAACAAAATCAATATAGATCATATTTTGCTGGATCCCTAGCTATATAGACATCCAGGCAAATGGAAAGGTATGGCTGCTAAAAAAATATCACTAAAATTCCCTCACAAACTTTAAAACAATAATTATTATATATGTATATCCAAAACCACTAGCAGGAGTTATGAAATACTCACTTATATAAGAAATTACTCAGAATCATTCACTTGGGATAGGTTACCATAACAACAGGCTGTTCCGAAGAGAAGTAGTAATCTTAGCATGAATCAGATTCTGTCATACCAATATCACACATTCTTTCCCTCTAAAAGATGAGGCTCAACCTAAATGCATAGAATGCCAAGAGACTTACATAGTAAAACATTTTATGATGGACTGGGCCGAATTTGCCTCTATTCGCGAACATCACTAATAGCATTAAAGAACTTTTTACAAAAACGTTAATGAATAAAACATGTTGATGTACTTAAGGAAAAGTGAATTATACACTAAAATTTAAACCAGACAACTTCAACTGTACATGAACTATACAACCAGTCTTCAATTATATTTTACACATTTCAAAACTTAAAACTTACTAAGATATTATTGAATAAAATATCAATTTTCCGAATTAAATGAGCCAATAGGGTTGATATGTTAGTAAGACAAACAAATCATACCAAACCAAATAGCCTGTATTGGGCATGCCAACGACTTCCATTTCCTGAAAAGCTCTTGTCAACCGCTTCTTTGGTCACGAAAAAGGAAGAGGATGAATAGCTGGTCGTTGGTAAAACTGGATGGAATCTCCGGGCAGCGGATCCTAGTTCACAGATTCTTCCACAGCTAAAGACACGCACAGTCACACACTTTTTACCAGTTCCAAGAACAAAAAACCCGGCCAGCTTCGCTGACAACATGAGACAAATCAAACTAATTTACAAACCTGGTTTTGAGAAACAGGGAAACTCAAACAACTGGAAGCAGTATTAAAGTCTAGAATATCCCAACAACTTCCCTCATGGCTTTACTTCAAGTTGCAAAATCCATATCTTCTAAACCTTCTCAAATCCTTCTCAAATGACCACCCTCAAAAATCTCAAATAACAAAATCCAATAAAAAAAAGCAAAACAGACAAATACACCAAACCCATCCCCTGCCCATTCGAGGCTAAATTCTTTTACAAAATCAAACACCACAAAAAGATAAAAAAGTCTATTGGCGCAAACAAATGAATAAAAGATGAAAGCTAAAGCTATTTACATTTTAGGGGAAGACGTGTGCATAGTGCCAAAGGAGCAGCGTGAAAAGGCTCTAACACAAACCCGACAATTAAAAGATTTACGATATCTTTTGAACTTCAAAGAAGTTCACTTGAAAGATGTAGAAAACCCAAGAAATTTCTCTAACTTCAAGAAATAGAGACAGGGATCGCAACAAATATGAGTAAAGCTTGAAGGGGCAAAACACGCCTTAGGGACATTCTCTTCCTCATAGCGTTTTTCGACGAACACAAAGTTAAAAATTTAACAAGTTCTGTTTAACATTCCCTAGAACATTAATGGCTTGTCTCTTGACGGCAATATCAAAAGTGAGATTGGCCAGGTGGTTGATGTCCTATCCCTGGCCATGTTTAATGAAGCTCAGTTTGATACTTATTTGGCCGACTTTCTCCGCCCCGAGAAAAGTAAAAACGGTGGGGATGAGATAGGTAACTTTCGGCCTTTGACGATGTTAAATACAGGTTTCAAGATTTTAGCTAGTCGTTTACAGGTTGTCTTGGCTCGTCTGATTCCTCTGAGCAGACTTGTGCTCTGAAAGAGTACTCCGTCTATACTGGTGATGTTTCGGTGCTTATGTCAAACAGAGCCGAGATTGACGAAGTCAGCAAAGAGATTGGTGGATACGAGACGATGTCAGGACCAAATCAACCACGATAAGTCTATTGGCTTGTAGTTGGGTGCGTAGATAGAGTCTCTTTTTTCGTACTTTCTCTTGACGAGCAGGCCGGTCAAGATATATGGAGTCTTATTCAGTCCCGATCACTTGCTGGAAATGAATTCGTGGGATGTGCGGAAGAAGGTCGAGGGTGCAGTGCGTCTGTGGTCCCGTAGCAATCTTTTCTTAAAGAGTTAAGTTTAAGGAATCAGGAGTTTTACTCCATATGAAATTAGGCGCCTTAGGTTGAAAAGCCATACTAATAATGAGGCATCACTCATCTGGCTGGTTGCTGTGAGTCAGTGGAGACTCTGCTCACTGGCACCACTCTCCACTGAAAGTTTGTAGCCCCTTTGTAGAAGTTAATTGAAGACATCATGGTTCGCGCGCTGCGTGGAGATTTCTGTGTGCTTGTGATCTGTTTTGTTTGCAGCAATGTAGTACTCTCGTTAACCAAGTCTGAGCACTGTGTTCTAGTGCTTGGATAGATGTTAAATGGGTCGTGATATGAGCTATGCAACAGAAGGATTTCTAGGGAGATGAAAATTTTACCTATTCCCAACTGATCTTGTTCTTTAAGCATCAAATTAAAGTCAAGATCAGGGCAGTAAGTTCTAAGGAATTGTAACATGAACGACTAAAAATTGGCATCAACTTTCCGGACAACCATATATATATATATATATATATATATATATATATATATATATATATATAAAATAATTAGGGATCCAATAAACCTAGCAAGATTTCACCTAAACGGATCGTCACGGAAACCTGGCTTTCCCTGACGATCCGCTTAGGTGAAACCTTGATAGGTTTGTTGGCTCCCTAGGTATACTTTATTTATTCTGCTCTACCTAAGTATTGAGCGCTTTTTTGTTAGTTGATTACTCGATTCGGGTTTTTTCTTTGGGCTTCGTACTGACTGTGTCTGAATCCCTTTGACTGATGTTCATGTGCTTAGCTCCTTCTTTTTTTATAACCATTTTTTTCCTTCCACGTAGATCCATGGAGGGTTTTTCGACACGAGTATAGTTATAAATTTGTCTTTATATATATATATATATATATATATATATATATACACAAAAATCTAGAGTGAGCCAAAACCTACCGCGGTTTCACACTACGGATCATCAGCCTTGGCCCTGATGATCCGTAGTGTGAAACCGCGGTAGATTTTGGCTCACTCTAGATTTTTGTGTATTTTTGCTCTACTGTGGTATCTTTTCTTTCGTACTTTGTATTGAGCACTTTTTCTTGTGTTTGGTTCCGTTTGGGGTTTTTTCTTTACTGCGGAGTATTGAATGTTTTGTTCTTGTTCCGCGGGTTTCTTTTTTTTTCTCCCCATTTATCCGACGTCTTAGTACACCGGATTGTAACGGATTTAGGTTCTGTTTGTTAATGGTTTTTTCGGAGGTTTATTTTAGTATAAATTTACGGCCTGCATACTTACAGAGTCTATTATTATTATTATTATTATTATATATATATATATATATATATGAGAGAGAGAGAGAGAGAGAGAGAGAGAGAGAGAGAGAGAGAGAGAAAGAAAGAGACAGAGGGGGGTAAAATCGCCGACTGACGCCAATTCGGTCGGATTTCAATCCTGGGTAAAAGCAATCGGCTGTCTAACCGTACTGATGAGCTGTGATACAGAGAAACCGATCTGTCTGCGGATGACTATTTACGCTCTCACACCCTGATTGAGCACTCTGGAAGAATGGTAGACTTTGAAAAACAGTAGCTACTCTAGCATCTACGCATCGCACATTCAGTAATGAGCACTCTAATTACTGGCGCATGATACACTATACGTTAAAAGTCTGCCTCCTTCTACCGAGCGTCCATAGCTCTGAGGCAGAATCGCCGACTGACGCCAATTCGGTCAGGTTTCACTCCTGGGTAAAAGCAATCGGATGTCTAACCGTACTGATGAGCCCTGATACAGTGAAACAGATCTGTCTGCGGATGACTATATATATAAATTTTTTGACTCAGTGGAATAAAATTTTGGAGGGATTTTCATGTGTTTTGCAGGTATACTAATGGCCAAGATAGCTCGCACTGGAGTTACAGTTTTTTCTCACGAGAAAATTTGGAAACCACAGGATGCTCCGGTTTCTTGGAACTAACTTTTATATTCTGCATTTTTTCTGTTATTTTTTCTGAAAGGAAGATTTCCTGCTAGGATTCATGTGGCCGTGTCTTCTAAGCAGGAACTGGTATCCGCTGATAGTAGTGGAATTGATAAATCCCAAAGGTTCTTTTTCAAATGTCTCCCCCGCTTGCAAGAAACTAGATCGCTAAAAAGGAAAACTTGGGGAAAATTGTCGTCGTCAATACACATCACAGGACCAGCTTAACGCAGGTGATTCTTTCCCAGTATAGCTTCAACGGGTGTAGACTCCACTAACTTGAAGACTTCAATATCTAAACTTAATTATAAATGGAACTTTGTTTGTGTGTGTGTGTGTGTGTATATGTGTGTGTGTGTGTGTGTCCGTTGCCTATAGACTCCGAAACGGCTGAACCGATTTTCTTGAAAATTTACGCAGTTGTACTATAAGTGTTTGCGAGTGTTCTTACCTAGGTTTTGTGTCGAGGTACACCCGATAAATATCAAAAATCGAAAATCAAAAGAATCGGGTTATAGAAGGAGTGGTCCGATTTTAATCAAATTTGATACAGTCACAGACAAAGACATAAGAAACGATATTCAGAAGTTTCAAGGTTGCAGTTCTTACAATAGTGCAGAAAAACGATAATATATATATAAAAGTCAAGATGTTTGTGTGTGTCTGTTTATCTGTCTATATGTCCTTTATACAAATCCACAATTTTTATCGGATTCTCACCAAATATTTTTTAGGCTGAGTTTGAGCTCCAGAACCATAGATTAGTTTTAAAACTTTCATTACATCCGAGCAACGCTATACTGCTAGTCATTTATAAATTAATGCAAGTTTACATTTAGAATATACGCAATATACGTGAATTCTCGGAATGAAATATCTACCAGAGTGGACTAAAATGTTCATAGGTTGACTATAAAGGAATGATGCTAGAAATGTGAGATTTTGCGTTCATTAATTTAAACTCTTCTTATTGATAACTGCATTGTTTGTTCCAAGTAAACTGATAAACCTATAAATCACCCAACCCTTCCTCGTACCTTCAACGAAATAATGCAGTCATTAATAGGAAGAGTTTAAATTTAAGCCTGCAAGATTTTAAAGTTCTAGCATCATCTCTTCATAGTAAACCTATAAACCATTCATATTGCCATCGTAGATATAAAAGTGTCGGTTTTATTAAGCGAAATCTATTTGCAGATTCATTCTCATGATAGAATTTTTACTACTCATCATTAATTCATTAATATTTCCTACCTACGGGCGTATATTTTATGTGATATCATATCCAGATTTTCAACGAGCTGTCAATGCACACTGAAATTAGAATGAAGAGTTACTTTGTCACAGAAAATTGGATAAATTAGACTATTAACATAGGAAAATCCATGTAGTGACCGTTAATTTAATTAATCTAATGACAATAAGCAGTAAGAAAAATCTAACGCTAAAACTTAAAATTTTGGCTAAAAATACGGAATTAATTTCAAATGTGTGTTTTTTTATGGCTGATTACATAAGAAAATAAAAATATCACTGTATATTGGAAAATAGCAATAAAATATAAATAAACGGCAAAATCCCTCTATCTGTCCGTCTGTGTGTCTGAAACCCCTCTAACCTGGACAGCCCTTACTCTACATAAACATATAAATTTTTTTTTAATCAGGATGATCTTCGGATTAAAAATCTGCCCTTCATCTGGCGCATGAACATCCAGCATTGGGATTTGTTTCCGGGTTTAAAAATTCAAAATAAAAAAAAAACTTTAAAAAAAGTTTTTAATTCATATTGAGTTTCTGAATTTAAAAAGATATGTTTTAAATTCAATTTAAAATTCACCAAAACTTTGTGATTTGAGAAAATCAGTTTTATTTCTTCTAGATGCCAAGGAAGTAGAATTACAGTGTAACGTTTCATGACGTGAGATTTTGTTTTGACCAAAAATTGGTCTTCTGGCTAGAATTAGACTTGTATCCCAAATCAGAGTTAAAATGTAGTTCTGAAGCTACATAGAGGGAAGTGGGGTATTTGAAATTATTTTTTCAAATTTATCATTGCTGTTTTTGTAAGCTAGACCAGAGGTCCCTTTAGATTTGTGCCAGAGGTCTAATTAGTCCGCCACATAAACTATTTTAAAAGTCTTAAGGAGGGGGATTTTTAAGCTAGCTCTTGATAATTTTTTACATCATATAATGGTAATTTTGAAAATAACCGAATCCATATAAGAAACCATTCGACATTCATTATTCTTAAATCATTTCTCCACAATTAAGGGGATAAAGCCATTAAGATGCAGGAAGTTACTGGGAGTGAAAAAAATTAGAAAACTTTAGTGAAGAGAAAAGACAACAAAATAACAAGTTTTAAAAAGACAGATGGTGATTGACGTTGCAATTAAATATTTTCAGATCAGTGTTTATAAGAAAGCAAGATGTCGGAAGTAGTTTGAGAAATGTGGGAGTAAAAACGTTAGAACTTACGGTTGAATCTACCTGTTTAGACATCTTAAAACAGTTTTCCAGGTAATTACATTTATCAGGTTTAGTGTTATCTAATTGAAGGGAATTTCTTTCCTCACCTTTTGTTTAACGTAGAGGGAAAGAATAACATTTTGATTATATAATTAGTTTCCACTCTACCTACATGTGCTAGCTATTCTTTTTTTTTTTGTCGGTGAAAGTGCTCAAGGTATCACAAGGTATCATAAAATAAATGTATAGCAGAAAGATAGTTAGGAAAGTAACCTGTAGGTAAGCATTAGTAATTGCTTTTCCATACCAAAGAAATCACAGGAATTGCAGATAGTTAAACAAATAATGGTAAAAAAAAAATACTTTCCCAAAATGTTTTGCTTTTTTTTAGGAATTCATAGACCAAGTAAGATAATAGTTTTTTTTATTAAACATCTAAATATAAGAACGTGTGGAACATTTTTAACTCTATGAAAACAGACTTTTCTATATCATGAATATAGATTTTTCTGTATCATGAATGTGCAGATGGTATAATGAATTAAAAGCTCAGAGAAAAAAAACTGATGAGATGAATTCGAATTCTGGTCGAGATCGTTATATTCACTTTCGAACAAATACTGTTGGGAATGGATTGTATCCATCTCTTCTTTTCTTCTCGTCTATGAGTTAAATAGCAGGACAGTCTCGACTCTTTAGCCGTGGTCGACAAACAGAAACGCAAATTCTACTCTATCAGCTTCTTTTCTCGCACTTCTCGCCTCTGGAATTCTCTTCCGTTTACTTGCTACAATCTCAAAAAATTTTAATTATTAAGTCAATTGTCACCTCCTATCTCACTAACCTGCATCCTCTCTCTCGTGCCCCTTTCTCCGTCCCCTACTTCACTCTCATCAGTATCCTCTTCCTTCTCTTACCCACTTACTGACATCCCTTATAACCTGTTACTCTTTCTCATAAATTCGTGTAAAATTTTCTGTACAATAAAGACGGAAGCTGACGATGGTTCGCCTGAAATAGGCCCATACTTCCGCTTAACCATGGAATAACGTATTTGTCTTAATCTTTACATATATTTGCTCTATATATATTTATATACATATATATTTAGAAGCTCTCCTAGAAAGTTATCCTATCACTTTATGTACAGGATACTCCTTTGGAGTTTTCTATATCTACACCGCACACACACACACACACACACACACACACATATATATATATGTATATATATATATATATATATGTATAAAGAATAAGAGAAGGACAACTTTGAATTTAAAACCGTATTTGTTTCTAGTGAGACACGTACTCGAACTGTAACTAAACTTCGCTCAGCATAGTTTTAGTATAAGCAACAGGTTATCTCTGTGAGCTTTTAAGAATCAAAAATTTTCCTGAGTAGATAAATACGATTGGAAACTAGTAGCCATGCTAAAGATGAGAAATGACACTGATGAGCATTCAAGTCGAAACGTCTCTGATGATGAGTTAAATACATGAATTATTCGTTCTCTACAAAATTATAAATAAAACTCGAGATTGCCACAGGTTTTGCTAATATTTACGAAAACGTTGGACAATAAAGGCTTGCTTTAATCCATATGGATTGATTAATCGTGTCACCCACGCGGTCTTTTGAATATTTTCTTTCTTTTCCATTTTTATCTGTTTATTTTATTTATCTATCTATTTTTCGTTCTTTGAAAAACACCATCAAGCAGGGAATAAATTCTGAGAAAATTTGTCTCCTTTAAGCCGTTCATGCTAACAGCTGCAGGCTGACGGTGCGTGGACACCTGTATCGTATGTTGCTTCTTACCGGACGAGGAGTCAGTATCACGCCGTTAGGGTTTATAATATTTTTGTGCAACTTCATGAATATAGTCGGTGTCTAATTTGCCTTATGCTCTTATCACTTCATTTCTTTTTGGGATTGATCTATAGGCAGCCAATTTCTCTCGTGCGATAGGAAGAATGGCAAAAAGGTTTTCTCTACTACTGTTTTTAGGTCGCCTGTGTTGCCAATTTAAAAAGGCAATTTTTAATATTTTATTTGAATAATGTGATCATTCATGGTATTTTCCGCATTAATGAAAATTACGTTTACTGGCAATATCGTAAATTTGAAGTGTATACACCTCATCTGTAGGCCTGTCTCTATCCATGGGGTGTTATAATTTTTGCCCATGCCTTCTTTATGAATTATGTTTTAGGGAATCCGTTATCTTCTTTTATAAATGTGGTTATTGGGACTTATAAAAAATATATACTTAATATTTACTTAACTTTTCTCCGGTTCCTACCCGTTAAATATACAGGGTTTTTTTCTCGTGTCACGGGATGTTAGCAACCCTGTAGGACGATCAGTGAAGCTTACAAAGGGCGAATGAAGCCTTAAAGAGTCAACGGGCAGCTAACTCGGGAGAACTCCGTGGAGAAGACAACGGGAAACTACTCCGCTATTACTCCTGCCTATATTCATGAAGTTGCAAAAAAATATTATAAACCCTAACGGCGTGATACTGACTCCTCGTCCTGTAAGAAGCGACATACAATACAGGTGTCCACGGACCGTCAGCCTGCAGCTGTTAGCATTAACGGCGTAAAGGAGACAAATTTTCTCAGAATTTATTCCCCGCCGGAATGGAAAGACATGAGCGATAATAGCAAAGACATCACCGGACCGTTATCCTGAAACTGTTCGCAACTAACAACAACTAACTCTTGGATCCTGGAATGCTAAAACCATGAACAACTGTGGATAGCTTGAAAACGTGAAACAGGTGATGACTAGATTGAACATAAACATTTTAGGTATATGTGAAGCCAGGTGGTCAAACAACGGAAACTTCATAGAGTGACGATCGCAGGATGAGAAAATAATGAAAAAGAAGTCGGCGTTATATGAGATAAAGACACAAGAAAATGCGTTATGAGATTCTGCCAGATATCTGTAAGAATTCTAGTCGTTACAATGAAAGGGAAATCTCTAAATATACCAATAATAGTGGAATGTGCACCGACATCACAGACTACAAAAGAAGAAATCGAGTCCTTCGACTCCATGCTAGATTATGCCAAGGAACAGTGCAAATCACATGAAATTAGAATTATCATGGCGGATCTGAATGCTAAAGTTGGCCAAGCGAAAGAAGGTGAAACGGTTGGCAATTCCAGACTAGGACACCGAAATAGCTGTGGGTCTAATGGTGCACAGTGAATGACCAGATAATCACCAACAGTTGGTTCCAAGAGCACCCAAAAGACTATGAACATGGAAAAGCCCAGGAGGGGAAACTAAGAATCAAATTGATTATATTATGTTGGGACGCTCTCCACATTTCCACGGAAATGGACTATTCGAATCATTATATAAAATAGTAGTGATTATACCTCGAGGAAGGAAGTCGAGTGAGCGAGTCAGTTGGGTATTTCCGGTATTGCACCGGAAGTGTTCTACTAGTCAATCTATCACGTCTCTACGACGATACTGTATACTAATTACCTTGTTCTGTATTCTACTAATCGTCACCTCTTGTAAATACTTCTCTTTCCTGTCAATACACCTCCTTTTATACTATTACGATGTTTTGTATTATTTCACATAATTCTGTTACCCAACGTAACATATTACTATCAACAAGAGATTCAGGAACAGAGTTTTTCACTGCAAAGCCTACGCAAGTGCGGAGTGCAGAAGCGACCACTTACCAGTCGTATGCAAACTAAGGATAAAACCTAAGTACAATAGACTGCAGTAAAATAAACTAGTGAACGACCCTACAGGAAATGTATACGGAGAGCGTGAAAATAATATACAATGGACAAATTGAAAACGGAAGCAACAAAATGCGTCGCACTAAGAGCTGCTCTAGTAATGTCGGCGAACGACATTATTCCAAAGGAAAAAGCAAAATGGGAGAAAAAAGAGTGGATCACCAAAGAGAGTTTTGACCTGATGCAAAAGAGACAGAAAACGATGCCAAGGTATGGAACGGAATACAAAAATCTATACAGGAAATACGGAGCAAAATTAGACAGGCTAAAGAAAGATGGTTCAACGACGAATACGCCAAAGTAGAGAGACTGACGTATAAAAAGATGTATAAAAACAAAGGATGGCTCACTAATATTAGAAAAAGAAAAAAATACTTTAGAGATGGGATGAGTATATCGGAGATCTCTTCCACAAAGAGAGAGAGAGAGAGAGAGAGAGAGAGGGAGAGGGAGGGAGAGGGAGGGAGAGAGAGAGAGAGAGAGAGAGACCAACAATGCACAGAAATACGGATGGATAAGAAATATTAAATACCTAAGTGGGATCGGCAATGAAGAGAAATTAAAGAGAAACAAAGCAGCGGGACCAGAAAGGATTGTAATAGAGATGTAGATGACCTTAGAAGGCTTTGCCGTGGACAGACCCACAGAAATATTAAACGAAATCTACAAAAGCGGCAATATACCGGAGGGCCTAAGCAGATCAATTTTCATACGTAAGAAGCCAGGTGTAAAGAAATGTGAACTTCACCGAATTTAATGAGCCACATAACAAAACTCATCATTCGGATTCTAATGAACAGAGAGCGCAGTAAAATCGTTCCAGAGATAGGACAAGAACAATGTGGCTTCATTAAAGATACCAGAACGAGGAATTCGTTGTTCATACTCAGAATGCTATCTGAACGAGCAATACAAATGCAGAAGGACCTTTAAAGGCGTTCGACTAAGTACGATACAAAGACTTGATAGAGATGCTCGGAAATCTTGACATTTTCGGAAAATTGGCAGCAAACCGCTTGTGTACTGATAGAAAGTGAACTCAGAGGGTCTGCAAAAATAGAAAGGGGCGTAAAATAAGGATGTGTTATCTCACTGGATCTAATCAACCTGTAGAATGAAGCAGTTATGAGAGAAATAAAAGCCCTGCCGGGATTCGTCATTGGCGGCTACAATCTCAACAATATAAGATACGCGGATGACACGATGCTGACAGCAAAGGAAAATGCAAGACCTTCTTCAGAATGTAGCAAAAGAAAGTGAGAAGAAAGGACTGAGCATAAACTCCAAGAAAACTTAATGCATGGTCAACAGCAAAAAGAGGAGCCCAATATGTCAACGACAAGTCGGAGAAACTAAAATAAAACAAGTAAAAAGAAATCAAATACCTGATAAATGTTTTGACAGAGGATGGAAAGTGCTTCATGGAGATCCAAAAACGCATTGGCATGGTCCAAGACGCATTTCAGAAGCTAACAAGAATATTGAAAAACAGGAAAATCTCATTAGAAACAAAGAAAAGAGTGCTGGATTTCTACGTGAGATCTTTCCTTCTGTATTAATCTCATCAAGGATGAAAGAGAGACTTGAGGTGTCAGAAATGTGGTTTTACAGAAGGATGCTGAGGATTCCTTGGACGGAGCATGTGTGCAACGATGAGGTATTGGAAAGGATGCAAACGAGAAGAAAACTCATACTTAACATCAGGAAGAGACAAATAGGGTTCCTGGGACACGTAATGAAGACGGGGTCCTGGAGAATTTAATATTTACAGGACGGATAGAGGGAATGAGGGACAGTAGAAAAAAAGAGTGAGACCTACTTGAAGAAGAAGAATAGCGTAATGGATATCGGCACAGAAAGTGGAACTGGCGAGCCAAGCTCAAGTTCCGGTCTATTAGTTTGCGTTCACTTTCGCCAAATACGCTTGATAAAGGCGTAAATCCGTTTTCTGAACTCGGGACAAGCTAGAAGATAAACAGAAGTATAGCTACGCTCTAAAACTTTGGTTAGCGGTTAGTCTAAGCGAAAGAAAAATAGGGATTAAAAATCACAAGAAAAACGCGGTAACATCATTCTTGGCTATGCGAGGTAGTTCACTGATAATTGAAGGACTCTGTGGTGTCATGGTGATCTCGGCTATACGTGGTAGTTCACTGATAATTGAAGGACTCTGTGGTGTCATGGTGATCTCGGCTATACGTGGTAGTTCACTGATAATTGAAGGACTCTGTGGTGTCATAGTGATCTCGGCTATACGTGGTAGTTCACTGATAATTGAAGGACTCTGTGGTGTCATGGTGATCTCGGCGATACGTGGTAGTTCACTGATAATTGAAGGACTCTGTGGTGTCATGGTGATCTCGGCTATACGTGGTAGTTCACTGATAATTGAAGGACTGTGGTGTCATGGTGATCTCGGCTATACGTGGTAGTTCACTGATAATTGAAGGACTCTGTGGTGTCATGGTGATCTCGGCTATACGTGGTAGTTCACTGATAATTGAAAGACTCTGTGGTGTCATGGTGATCTCGGCTATACGTGGTAGTTCACTGATAATTGAAGGACTCTGTGGTGTCATGGTGATCTCGGCGATACGTGGTAGTTCACTGATAATTGAAGGAACTCTGTGGTGTCATGGTGATCTCGGCGATACGTGGTAGTTCACTGATAATTGAAGGACTCTGTGGTGTCATGGTGATCTCGGCTATACGTGGTAGTTCACTGATAATTGAAGGACTCTGTGGTGTCATGGTGATCTCGGCGATACGTGGTAGTTCACTGATAATTGAAGGACTCTGTGGTGTCATGGTGATCTCGGCGATACGTGGTAGTTCACTGATAATTGAAGGACTCTGTGGTGTCATGGTGATCTCGGCTATACGTGGTAGTTCACTGATAATTGAAGGACTCTGTGGTGTCATGGTGATCTCGGCTATACGTGGTAGTTCACTGATAATTGAAGGACTCTGTGGTGTCATAGTGATCTCGGCTATACGTGGTAGTTCACTGATAATTGAAGGACTCTGTGGTGTCATGGTGATCTCGGCGATACGTGGTAGTTCACTGATAATTGAAGGACTCTGTGGTGTCATGGTGATCTCGGCTATACGTGGTAGTTCACTGATAATTGAAGGACTCTGTGGTGTCATGGTGATCTCGGCTATACGTGGTAGTTCACTGATAATTGAAGGACTCTGTGGTGTCATAGTGATCTCGGCTATACGTGGTAGTTCACTGATAATTGAAGGACTCTGTGGTGTCATGGTGATCTCGGCGATACGTGGTAGTTCACTGATAATTGAAGGACTCTGTGGTGTCATGGTGATCTCGGCTATACGTGGTAGTTCACTGATAATTGAAGGACTCTGTGGTGTCATGGTGATCTCGGCTATACGTGGTAGTTCACTGATAATTGAAGGACTCTGTGGTGTCATGGTGATCTCGGCTATACGTGGTAGTTCACTGATAATTGAAAGACTCTGTGGTGTCATGGTGATCTCGGCTATACGTGGTAGTTCACTGATAATTGAAGGACTCTGTGGTGTCATGGTGATCTCGGCGATACCACGTGGTAGTTCACTGATAATTGAAGGACTCTGTGGTGTCATGGTGATCTCGGCGATACGTGGTAGTTCACTGATAATTGAAGGACTCTGTGGTGTCATGGTGATCTCGGCGATACGTGGTAGTTCACTGATAATTGAAGGACTCTGTGGTGTCATGGTGATCTCGGCGATACGTGGTAGTTCACTGATAATTGAAGGACTCTGTGGTGTCATGGTGATCTCGGCGATACGTGGTAGTTCACTGATAATTGAAGGACTCTGTGGTGTCATGGTGATCTCGGCTATACGTGGTAGTTCACTGATAATTGAAGGACTCTGTGGTGTCATGGTGATCTCGGCTATACGTGGTAGTTCACTGATAATTGAAGGACTCTGTGGTGTCATGGTGATCTCGGCTATACGTGGTAGTTCACTGATAATTGAAGGACTCTGTGGTGTCATGGTGATCTCGGCTATACGTGGTAGTTCACTGATAATTGAAGGACTCTGTGGTGTCATGGTGATCTCGGCTATACGTGGTAGTTCACTGATAATTGAAGGACTCTGTGGTGTCATGGTGATCTCGGCGATACGTGGTAGTTCACTGATAGTGGGATTCTGTGGTGTCATGGTGATCTCGGCGATACGTGGTAGTTCACTGATAATTGAAGGACTCTGTGGTGTCATGGTGATCTCGGCGATACGTGGTAGTTCACTGATAATTGAAGGACTCTGCGGTGTCATGGTGATCTCGGCGATACGTGGTAGTTCACTGATAATTGAAGGACTCTGCGGTGTCATGGTGATCTCGGCGATACGTATTGAATTCACTGATAATTGAAGGACTCTGTGGTGTCATGGTGATCTCGGCTATACGTGGTAGTTCACTGATAATTGAAGGACTCTGTGGTGTCATGGTGATCTCGGCTATACGTGGTAGTTCACTGATAATTGAAGGACTCTGTGGTGTCATGGTGATCTCGGCTATACGTGGTAGTTCACTGATAATTGAAGGACTCTGTGGTGTCATGGTGATCTCGGCTATACGTGGTAGTTCACTGATAATTGAAGGACTCTGTGGTGTCATGGTGATCTCGGCTATACGTGGTAGTTCACTGATAATTGAAGGACTCTGTGGTGTCATGGTGATCTCGGCTATATGCAGTGGTAGTTCACTGATAATTGAAGGACTCTGTGGTGTCATGGTGATCTCGGCGATACGTGGTAGTTCACTGATAATTGAAGGACTCTGTGGTGTCATGGTGATCTCGGCGATACGTGGTAGTTCACTGATAATTGAAGGACTCTGTGGTGTCATGGTGATCTCGGCTATACGTGGTAGTTCACTGATAATTGAAGGACTCTGTGGTGTCATGGTGATCTCGGCTATACGTGGTAGTTCACTGATAATTGAAGGACTCTGTGGTGTCATGGTGATCTCGGCTATACGTGGTAGTTCACTGATAATTGAAGGACTCTGTGGTGTCATGGTGATCTCGGCTATACGTGGTAGTTCACTGATAATTGAAGGACTCTGTGGTGTCATGGTGATCTCGGCTATACGTGGTAGTTCACTGATAATTGAAGGACTCTGTGGTGTCATGGTGATCTCGGCTATACGTGGTAGTTCACTGATAATTGAAGGACTCTGTGGTGTCATGGTGATCTCGGCTATACGTGGTAGTTCACTGATAATTGAAGGACTCTGTGGTGTCATGGTGATCTCGGCGATACGTGGTAGTTCACTGATAATTGAAGGACTCTGTGGTGTCATGGTGATCTCGGCGATACGTGGTAGTTCACTGATAATTGAAGGACTCTGTGGTGTCATGGTGATCTCGGCGATACGTGGTAGTTCACTGATAATTGAAGGACTCTGTGGTGTCATGGTGATCTCGGCGATACGTGGTAGTTCACTGATAATTGAAGGACTCTGTGGTGTCATGGTGATCTCGGCTATACGTGGTAGTTCACTGATAATTGAAGGACTCTGTGGTGTCATGGTGATCTCGGCTATACGTGGTAGTTCACTGATAATTGAAGGACTCTGTGGTGTCATGGTGATCTCGGCTATACGTGGTAGTTCACTGATAATTGAAGGACTCTGTGGTGTCATGGTGATCTCGGCTATACGTGGTAGTTCACTGATAATTGAAGGACTCTGTGGTGTCATGGTGATCTCGGCGATACGTGGTAGTTCACTGATAATTGAAGGACTCTGTGGTGTCATGGTGATCTCGGCGATACGTGGTAGTTCACTGATAATTGAAGGACTCTGTGGTGTCATGGTGATCCTCGGCTATACGTGGTAGTTCACTGATAATTGAAGGACTCTGTGGTGTCATGGTGATCTCGGCTATACGTGGTAGTTCACTGATAATTGAAGGACTCTGTGGTGTCATGGTGATCTCGGCTATTGGTAGTTCAGTGATAATTGAAGGACTCTGTGGTGTCATGGTGATCTCGGCTATACGTGGTAGTTCACTGATAATTGAAGGACTCTGTGGTGTCATGGTGATCTCGGCTATACGTGGTAGTTCACTGATAATTGAAGGACTCTGTGGTGTCATGGTGATCTCGGCTATACGTGGTAGTTCACTGATAATTGAAAGACTCTGTGGTGTCATGGTGATCTCGGCTATACGTGGTAGTTCACTGATAATTGAAGGACTCTGTGGTGTCATGGTGATCTCGGCGATACGTGGTAGTTCACTGATAATTGAAGAACTCTGTGGTGTCATGGTGATCTCGGCGATACGTGGTAGTTCACTGATAATTGAAGGACTCTGTGGTGTCATGGTGATCTCGGCGATACGTGGTAGTTCACTGATAATTGAAGGACTCTGTGGTGTCATGGTGATCTCGGCGATACGTGGTAGTTCACTGATAATTGAAGGACTCTGTGGTGTCATGGTGATCTCGGCGATACGTGGTAGTTCACTGATAATTGAAGGACTCTGTGGTGTCATGGTGATCTCGGCTATACGTGGTAGTTCACTGATAATTGAAGGACTCTGTGGTGTCATGGTGATCTCGGCTATACGTGGTAGTTCACTGATAATTGAAGGACTCTGTGGTGTCATAGTGATCTCGGCTATACGTGGTAGTTCACTGATAATTGAAGGACTCTGTGGTGTGATGGTGATCTCGGCGATACGTGGTAGTTCACTGATAATTGAAGGACTCTGTGGTGTCATGGTGATCTCGGCTATACGTGGTAGTTCACTGATAATTGAAGGACTCTGTGGTGTCATGGTGATCTCGGCTATACGTGGTAGTTCACTGATAATTGAAGGACTCTGTGGTGTCATAGTGATCTCGGCTATACGTGGTAGTTCACTGATAATTGAAGGACTCTGTGGTGTCATGGTGATCTCGGCGATACGTGGTAGTTCACTGATAATTGAAGGACTCTGTGGTGTCATGGTGATCTCGGCTATACGTGGTAGTTCACTGATAATTGAAGGACTCTGTGGTGTCATGGTGATCTCGGCTATACGTGGTAGTTCACTGATAATTGAAGGACTCTGTGGTGTCATGGTGATCTCGGCTATACGTGGTAGTTCACTGATAATTGAAAGACTCTGTGGTGTCATGGTGATCTCGGCTATACGTGGTAGTTCACTGATAATTGAAGGACTCTGTGGTGTCATGGTGATCTCGGCGATACGTAGTAGTTCACTGATAATTGAAGGACTCTGTGGTGTCATGGTGATCTCGGCGATACGTGGTAGTTCACTGATAATTGAAGGACTCTGTGGTGTCATGGTGATCTCGGCGATACGTGGTAGTTCACTGATAATTGAAGGACTCTGTGGTGTCATGGTGATCTCGGCGATACGTGGTAGTTCACTGATAATTGAAGGACTCTGTGGTGTGATGGTGATCTCGGCGCCGTGGTAGTTCACTGATAATTGAAGGACTCTGTGGTGTCATGGTGATCTCGGCTATACGTGGTAGTTCACTGATAATTGAGGACTCTGTGGTGTCATGGTGATCTCGGCTATACGTGGTAGTTCACTGATAATTGAAGGACTCTGTGGTGTCATGGTGATCTCGGCTATACGTGGTAGTTCACTGATAATTGAAGGACTCTGTGGTGTCATGGTGATCTCGGCTATACGTGGTAGTTCACTGATAATTGAAGGACTCTGTGGTGTCATGGTGATCTCGGCTATACGTGGTAGTTCACTGATAGGTGAAGGACTCTGTGGTGTCATGGTGATCTCGGCTATACGTGGTAGTTCACTGATAATTGAAGGACTCTGTGGTGTCATGGTCATCTCGGCTATACGTGGTAGTTCACTGATAATTGAAGGACTCTGTGGTGTCATGGTGATCTCGGCGATACGTGGTAGTTCACTGATAATTGAAGGACTCTGTGGTGTCATGGTGATCTCAGCATTGTGGTAGTTCACTGATAATTGAAGGACTCTGTGGTGTCATGGTGATCTCGGCTATACGTGGTAGTTCACTGATAATTGAAGGACTCTGTGGTGTCATGGTGATCTCGGCTATACGTGGTAGTTCACTGATAATTGAAGGACTCTGTGGTGTCATGGTGATCTCGGCTATACGTGGTAGTTCACTGATAATTGAAGGACTCTGTGGTGTCATGGTGATCTCGGCTATACGTGGTAGTTCACTGATAATTGAAGGACTCTGTGGTGTCATGGTGATCTCGGCGATACGTGGTAGTTCACTGATAATTGAAGGACTCTGTGGTGTCATGGTGATCTCGGCGATACGTGGTAGTTCACTGATAATTGAAGGACTCTGTGGTGTCATGGTGATCTCGGCTATACGTGGTAGTTCACTGATAATTGAAGGACTCTGTGGTGTCATGGTGATCTCGGCTATACGTGGTAGTTCACTGATAATTGAAGGACTCTGTGGTGTCATGGTGATCTCGGCTATACGTGGTAGTTCACTGATAATTGAAGGACTCTGTGGTGTCATGGTGATCTCGGCTATACGTGGTAGTTCACTGATAATTGAAGGACTCTGTGGTGTCATGGTGATCTCGGCTATACGTGGTAGTTCACTGATAATTGAAGGACTCTGTGGTGTCATGGTGATCTCGGCTATACGTGGTAGTTCACTGATAATTGAAGGACTCTGTGGTGTCATGGTGATCTCGGCTATACGTGGTAGTTCACTGATAATTGAAGGACTCTGTGGTGTCATGGTGATCTCGGCTATACGTGGTAGTTCACTGATAATTGAAGGACTCTGTGGTGTCATGGTGATCTCGGCGATACGTGGTAGTTCACTGATAATTGAAGGACTCTGTGGTGTCATGGTGATCTCGGCGATACGTGGTAGTTCACTGATAATTGAAGGACTCTGTGGTGTCATGGTGATCTCGGCTATACGTGGTAGTTCACTGATAATTGAAGGACTCTGTGGTGTCATGGTGATCTCGGCTATACGTGGTAGTTCACTGATAATTGAAGGACTCTGTGGTGTCATGGTGATCTCGGCTATACGTGGTAGTTCACTGATAATTGAAGGACTCTGTGGTGTCATGGTGATCTCGGCTATACGTGGTAGTTCACTGATAATTGAAGGACTCTGTGGTGTCATGGTGATCTCGGCGATACGTGGTAGTTCTGCTGATAATTGAAGGACTCTGTGGTGTCATGGTGATCTCGGCGATACGTGGTAGTTCACTGATAATTGAAGGACTCTGTGGTGTCATGGTGATCTCGGCTATACGTGGTAGTTCACTGATAATTGAAGGACTCTGTGGTGTCATGGTGATCTCGGCTATACGTGGTAGTTCACTGATAATTGAAGGACTCTGTGGTGTCATGGTGATCTCGGCTATACGTGGTAGTTCACTGATAATTGAAGGACTCTGTGGTGTCATGGTGATCTCGGCTATACGTGGTAGTTCACTGATAATTGAAGGACTCTGTGGTGTCATGGTGATCTCGGCTATACGTGGTAGTTCACTGATAATTGAAGGACTCTGTGGTGTCATGGTGATCTCGGCTATACGTGGTAGTTCACTGATAATTGAAGGACTCTGTGGTGTCATGGTGATCTCGGCTATACGTGGTAGTTCACTGATAATTGAAGGACTCTGTGGTGTCATGGTGATCTCGGCTATACGTGGTAGTTCACTGATAATTGAAGGACTCTGTGGTGTCATGGTGATCTCGGCTATACGTGGTAGTTCACTGATAATTGAAGGACTCTGTGGTGTCATGGTGATCTCGGCTATACGTGGTAGTTCACTGATAATTGAAGGACTCTGTGGTGTCATGGTGATCTCGGCTATACGTGGTAGTTCACTGATAATTGAAGGACTCTGTGGTGTCATGATCTCGGCTATACGTGGTAGTTCACTGATAATTGAAGGACTCTGTGGTGTCATGAGTGATCTCGGCTATACGTGGTAGTTCACTGATAATTGAAAGACTCTGTGGTGTCATGGTGATCTCGGCTATACGTGGTAGTTCACTGATAATTGAAGGACTCTATTGAAGGACTCAATGCAAAGTCATTGTGATCTAGGCTATACGTGGTAGTTCACTGATAATTGAAGGACTCTGTGGAGAGTCATTGGGATTTTTTGCTATGCGTGTTAGTTCACTGATAATTTAAAGGACTCTGTGGAGTCATGGTGATCTCGGCTCTTCGTGATAGTTCACATAATTGAACGACTGTGGAGAGTCATGGTAATCTCGGCATGAGGTTGTAGTTCATTGATAACTGAAAGACTCTGTAGAGAGTCATATTGATCTCGGCTATGTGTGGTAGTTCGTTGATAATTGTAAGTCTCTGTTGAGAATCATGGTGATCTCGTATATGCGTGGTAGTTTACTTTTAATTGACGGACTCTGTGAAGAGTCATGGTGATCTAGGCCATGCTTGGCAGATCGTAGATAATTGAAGGGCTCTGTTTAGAGTCACGTTCATTTCGGTTGTTCGTGGTTGTTCACTGTTAATTGAAGGACTAAAATAGTTAAGAGAGCACTGAATCTGAACGCAAAGCAATCGGAAAATTATAGAATATTTTAAAGAGCAACATAAATCGAAGCCAAACGAGAACGTCTTTTGGAATAATATCGACCACCAGATTGGAGAAGCTTGATGGCTATTTTATGATACTGTATCATGTATTAAATACTCAAGAGTTGTCGAATATCAGTGAGCTTCTATCTGCGAATTGTTGGGCACCCCGACGTGGTGTATTGGTTAGCAAGCTTGTCTCGCTAGAACATATTACAAGTGAGTTCGATCCTCACTGGGTACTCCATACCGTCGGCCACATCTAAACGGTGCTTAGTAAATCAACTGGTTGCAAATTGTTCCCCATAAATTAGATTTCTTTTTATAAGAGGGTTACACAAAGTTAATTTTTTTCAAAACATATTATACAGCGAAATGAATTCGTCTATACTTGGTGTTTTGTAAGTCATAGGTTTTATTTATTTTATATTTAATGCCACGGCATTCCAGCAAATACTGCTTTTAGCTTCTGTTCCCATGTATGCAGAATATCCTTACTTTAAACCAGATTTTTGTCACATTCCATCTGAGTGGGCGTGTGGATAAATTCCCTTAATGCTTCGTGAAATGTATCGATGTAAATAAAATCTTGAAGCATAGATACCAAGTTTTCTTCGTTTTTGACTAAAATGCTTCCGTTGCAAAATACGTAACTATTACAAAAATATATAGTCATTTATTCAAAACATGATACATTCTTTCAAGAATATTAACACTGGCTTTCAATACATAAGAGGCTTACGGCCATATCACGTTGAATACACCGGTTCTCGCTCGATCACCAAAGTTAAGCAACGTTGATCCTGGTCATTACTTAGATGGGGGGGGCGCTTGGGAAATACCAGGTGCTGTAAACGTTTAGTGACTGATTTTCGTTGTGGTGCAGTGGATATCGGCTCAGAAAGAGAAATCGGTGAGCCGAGTTCGAATTCCAGTTGAATACCCTGCATTCACTTAAGCACTGGTACCCTTTGGGAAAGGTATTAATCCGTCTCTTCCCTCCAGTTCTTCGAAAAGAAAAAAAGTATTGCTAGACACAAAACTTATATAAAAAAAACAACAATTGTTAAAAGGGAAAAAGGTATTACCAGTAATAAATAAATAAAATTTAGTTGGCAATAAATGACCCGCCGAGGTTGATATGCCACAATACATAGGATGATGATACATCTTTCTTTTATTAAGAAGTTATTGTTTAGCAGTTTTTTTTATCAGTAGTTTTTGTAGACTTGGAGGATTGGAAAATAAGTTGCGTTTCTGCAGTTTATTTTATAGCAGAAGATAAACAGCTTTAAGCAACTTGAAGGTGTACAAAGGTCATCTGTTGGGCCACGGAAACGTCTGAGATGAGTCTGAGTTGTGATGATATAGAGATTTCTCGGCACAAACTATTCTATATAACTAATATGTGTATAAGGTACCTGAGCAAGTCATTGTGGTTGAACATTAGCTTGCATTTTGTAGAAAATACTTGACTAAGATTTCTGCTGAAACAAATAAAAATTGTTACTTTGAAAAATAACCAGTTCTCTGTGAATTTCCAGAAACAGTGTTCAAGCTCCCGAAATACATTTGCCACTACTAGAAAGATTATAATTGCAAATAAACCCGGAAGACCACAAAAGTTAGACAAGGAAAACTAAAGAAAGATTGTGACAGACACAGTAGGCAACCCATAATTAATTGACAGACAAGTAAAAAGTGAATTCAGTCTTAACACTGAGTTTTCAGTTCTGATGAGCTTTTTTACCTGGTACCCCAACTATATGCATTTATGCATGCTACTGGATTGGAATCAAGGTCCCACACGTTTCCCGTCAAAATATTTAAATGCAACCGCTCCTTTTACTCTAACAATTTCTTTTTCCGCACATCCCGTTTTTGGAACTCACTTCCATTTGCTTCTTTCCCTGATAGCTACAATATCCAAAATTTTAAATGCAACGTTAATTTCTTACTATCTATCTTCTAGATCCATATCCAGGTCTTAATCTTTTTTCGAGATCTCATGTATCTTGATTTTTCTCTGACTGTCAACCCATGAGCACCAGACATTCCTACCTTGCTTGGGGTGAAATGATTATAAAAAAATTTTATGCGGGATATTAAGCAATAGCATATAGTAGAAAAACCGAAAAACATAATTTACCCCAAAAAATCGGAATAAAAATCTGAAATTTTCAAATGTACATCTAACAGGAGATGCTGGAAAGTAATTTTAAGTCATGAATACAAAATAGATTTACATCCTAATTCAAGATAATATATAAAAAGCTCAGTAGGAGAAAGCAATAGCGTAAGATACACTACAAAGACGGATGTGGTCATGTAATGGTGCCTATCAAAAGCAGTGGGAGAAGAAAATTTGTCAAAATTGATGCAAACCTTTACAAAGAATGCAATATTAGTTTACTACGGTCTAATCTTCAAATAGCATAAAAATATACTGGAAGAAATATATGCTTCGCCATTTTCAATTTTGTTTTTTCCTTTGTATAAATTAGCAAAAGTAATTAACTTACCAAGGTAACTCAAAAGATTTGCTTGTCAGCGTAGTGAAGTTTTGTCCTCCATTTGTAAAGGTGTTTTTTTTTTCTTAAAATATGTTAAATATTGCCTAAAATGTTATGGCCAAAATCATGGTTGCATCAATCATTAAGCCTATTTGTCGTGAAAGATTCAACCTATACAATGAAATCATTCTGAGAGCCATAGTAATCCTGTCAGGATTCGCCATTGGTGGCCGAAATCTGAACAATATAAGATAGGCAAATGACACAGTGCTGATAACAGATACAAGAAAGAAACTACAAGATAGACTACAGGAAGTAGTAAAAGTAAGTGGAAAGAAAAGACGACAAACAAACCAAAAGAAAACTGAATGCATGGTAATCATTAAAAAGATTAAATTAGATCGGTTTTTGTGGTGCAGTGTATATTGACTCGGAAATCGGGGAGCTGAGTTCGAATTCCAGTTGAATTCCTTGCCGTCACTTACTCACAAATACCCTTGGGAAAGGCATTAATCCATCTCTTCCCTCCAGTTATGGATTAAATAATAGGACATATTGGGTTCTATAGCCATGGCTGGCAACCAATCTACCAGAGAAAGCAATGGCAACCTAATGCAGGATAATCTTCTGCCTAGTCAGCCATGTCCCTTTCGAGACATGATCGCCCAAGTGTGTATCACGTATGGTACTTAACTGATTGATAGTCAAAGATCGAATGTCACTGGTAATCGAAGCGCTGTAATCTTCACTGCTCACGACAAAGAAAATAAACAAAGGTATCTTTTGTCAATCATCGGTTGGTTTATAAAGATTTTAGTCCAACTAAAATTGATACTTCCCGCATCAATCTCTATAGTGACACTGGGCCTTGTCCCAAAAGTTCTGGGGTCGGGTTCGAAGTTCTCTGGTGTCAGGAGATTTTATGGCAATCGACGTGAAAACAGATAGCAGTTGACACTAGGTTTGGTCACTCAAGTCTTTCTGCTTTTATAGATTCCGTCACAAATTTGGTGTGGGGTCTGGCGGTTCTGGAATTGGGTGATTCCCTAAATCTCGCATTAATCTCTATAGTGTTATTTGTTTGCTTAATTTTGCATTTCTTATTCAAGTTTCGAAATTTGGAGAATTATGCACCATTCTTGGTCGTAGTAACAGGGATTCTTCCTCCGTTCAATTTCTACCTGTTTTACGTCCATATCGCTTCAATTAATCTATATGGGCGATAATAAATTCTCCTTCTTCTTTCACAGTATTCAACCTCAGTCCAATTCCTAGTGCAGGTACAACTGTCTTTGAAACTAATCTAATTTATAAAGCGTGTGGATGAAGGGCAAGTTTCTATTCTAGTTATTAATTTAAATTCTCTTAATTCCGTGAGGAAGATTTGGATTTGGATTTGAGTTTTGTTTAACGGCATATCAACACCTATGTGGGTTATTTAATGCCGAAAAAATTTATTTTTATTTTATTTTAGAAAACTGAAGATGTCTTCTTGTTTCGTATTCAAAAATGTATTGCTGGTAATTTTTTTCCTTAAAAAATGTACGATGGCAATAATTTTTTTCTACAAAAATGTGTAATAGTAATAACTTTTTCTTCAAAAAAAGTATCGTTGGTAATATTTTTCATTCAAAAGTATATATTTTTCTATAAAAGTCTATTTTTATATATATTATATTTCTATAAAAGTGTATTTTTATACTTTCATAATGTTTTGACCCCACTTTTAAGGCTAACTATTTGCCCATAGTTGGGACCCAAACATATGCTACCACTCCAGGTCAGGGTGGACCTGGGAACAGCAGCAATTAAGAGGTGGTTCCATGCTCCTCACAACCTCCCAATCAGAAGCCTTGCTGCTGGATTCAGTTTACTGTCATACCCAGGACCCCGTGAGGAAGAGACAAAATTACCAGACCGCTTGCTTGTCATCGAGACTGTTTTAATGATCTCGACCATTAGAAAAGAGTTCCTGTTCGTCTTTTGTTTAGATTTTCTGTTCATGTTCGTCAGCGAAAATATAAGCCCCGTCCACTTCTCTTTCCCTGCCAACGATATCTGTTCCCCCGATTCCTTAATGAAGCGATAAAATTATTTCCCATTCCCTGAACGTTATCTAGGACCAGCGAAAATATAAATCATACTTATCTCTTTCTTTGTCAACCACATTTGTTTTCTCAAATTCTCGCGGAAAGAGGCAATATTATTTCTCGATTGTTACACCACCTGGTAGATTAAAAAATGTGTTATAGTAATCATTTTTTTCTTCAAAAATGTATTGTTGCTAACATTTTTCGTTCAAAAATGTATATTTTTCTATAAAAGTATTTTTATGTATATATTTCTATAAAAGTCTATATTTATACCTTTCATAGTGCTTTGACCCCAGTTTATGGGTTAACTATTTGCCCATAACTAGGATCCTAACAGGTGCTACCACTTCGGGTCAGGTTGTACCTGGGAACAACAGCAATTAAGAGGTGGTTTCATACTTTTCACGACTTTCAAATCAGAGGCTTTGCTGCCGCATGAAGTTTACCGTCATACCCAGGACCTCATACCTTTACCAAGGACATTTGCGCAAAGTAAATATAACAAACCCGATTTGAATTGGAACTAGACTCTCCGATTTCCAATTCCCACTCTTCAGTTATTGCACCACCTGCACACTCAAGGTTGCAGCCCCTGCTATACGCTGTTTTCAATCTAAGAACTGACCAGGCTCAACATTGCTTAAATTTGGTGATCGTACGAGAACCAATGTTTCAACGTGATATAGCCGTAAAAAGTTGTTGTATGAATATAAGAGGAGGAGTTAAGAAGTGCAAATTATAAGGATATGTAGGATAGATAACGATTGACACTACTCTTAACGGGGTTAAATTTGTAGTTATCAGAGAAATAAACTCAGTCTGTCCTGCCACTTAACCCATAAGAGAGGGAGATTTATATCTTTATTAAGAGTTAAGCCCTGTGTTGAACTCTTTATTCCATTTTTGCTCCCTTTTCTTTACTTTTACTAAGCTATCCCAGCATGCTAGCATTTCCGCCAGCACCCACCACACTGTCATTTACCTATGACCAAAATGGAAATATAAGTTTATTCTTTCAAATGGCATTGAAACGGACGTGGGGTGAGGTCGGTTGGAAAGATTTATTTATTTATTTTTGAAACTCACTAAAGTTATTATGTATTTATTTATTTATCAATTATTATTTTTTGCTTAATTCTATGGTAATTTGAACGAGTGTTTTTGTACTTTTTCAAAGAAATTTCTTTGGACTTTAACTAAGTTAAAACTTAGTTAACTCACCACTTATTTTTTTTAAATTGGAGTATATAGTACCTACTATCGCCCGGTTTTACACTCCACCCCACTCTATTGAACAGGAGTAGAGGTGATCACCTTGTTTCTTGTTTAGGAAGGGGTTCCAGGTCCTTCTACCTCCTCCTTTGGTCTTAGTGTTAGTTCAGTTGGAAGCTCTTTGCTGTTAGCGAGTATGGTGGCAATGTCTCTCCATTCTGAGGGTACCGGGTTGGCAGTTTCCTGTTTGCTGCTTCCGACTGGTAGTTAGGAGCCCCAACTCTTGTGTAGCGTTTTGAGAGGCTGCTCTGATCAACAGTTGAATAATATCGGGGTTCCTGTAGTGCCATATCGCGCATGGACGGGCGTCCCTTCATAAACATCCGGTGGGCAACCCCGAGGCCACATTATGTTGCATGCTGCGCCAGTCTCCATTCCTCACATGCTGCAAATAGTGACCGACTGATTCTACTCTGGTTCTCTTTCCTCAACCAAAACACCATGAAAAAAAAAAATACCAAAATCAAACCAGCTACTCGGAAAACGCCCAAACCTGTCTGTCTCTCTTTCACTAACATACGCGGTATCCGCACTAACTTTTATAGCGTAGAATCATTCCTCCAAACTAACTCACCTGATATCTTACCCCTATGTGAAACTAACCTTGACCCGTTTATCCCCTCCTCTGAGTTCTATGTTCCTGGTTACCTTTCCCTCTTCAGGAAGGACTCCAACGTCCATATGAATGGGCTTGGTGTATATGTCAGCGAACACATCCCTGTAGCTAGAGTAACATCTCTTGAATCCCTGGACCAGTCTTTCATGTGCTTCCGTCTCTCACTCCTGAGCTCTGTTAACTATCTCTTCTTCCTCTACCGCTCACCCTCCTTCTCTTACTGTTCGGTACTTGACAGCATCTCTGACAATATCGACAAGGTCATTTCTTCGCACCCATCTGCACATATTTTCGTGTTTGGTGACTTTAACGCCCACCATACTAAGTGGCTAGAAAACTCTGTAACCGACTCTGCTGGTGTCCACACCTTTAATTTTTCAATCTCCCAATCCCTCACGCAAGTGGTAGATTTCCCCACGCGTTTCTCCAATAGCCCTAACGGAAGAGATTCGCTACTAGACGTCTGCTTCACTTCCACCCCAAATTCTTGCTCCACCAGACAGCTCTGCCCTCTCTGAAATTCTGACCACGCCGTAGTTTCTGTCAACATCATGTTCCACTCCCCCCTACCCAAAAACCCATACCAACAGAATATCTTACTGCTACCAAAGAGCAGACTGGGATCCGTTCCGTGATTTGCTCTGCGACGTCCCTTGGAACAAGGTTTTTAGTCTTCCCATCGAAGACTGTGCATCAGAGGTCTCCTCCTGGGTTAAGGCTGGCATCGATGCTTTCATCCCTGCAAGGAAATTTCAGCTTAAATCCCATTCGTCTCCCTGGTTCTCGCCCGCTTGCTCGGCCGCCATTGCCCACCGGAATCACTTCTTCACCGGAATCACTTTATCGTAGTCACGCGTCGACCAAAACAAGCGCCGTTTCGCCTCAGCTCGTAATAAGTGTAAAAAGATACTTAACAAAGCTAAGATGCTGTTTGCTGCCAGAATGAAGCAGCGCATAGCATCCTCTAAATTCGGTACCAAAGACTACTGGCGCCTCTGTAAAGGCGTACTTAACAAGAGTATATCCTCAATACCCCCACTAATCAACGAGTTTGAGGTTCCTCACCTCCTCAGCGGACAAGGCTGAATGCTTTGCCCGTAGATTCTCGACCAATTCGAGACTGGAATTGTCTGGAATCCATACACCCGATTTCCCATCTAGAACTGAGGCCCAATTGAATGACGTCCACATCACGCCCTCGCTGATTTCTAGAATAATCTCAAAACTGGATCCCCACAAAGCGAGTGATGGGGATGGAATTCCAATCATAGTTTTGAAGAATTGTGCCCATGAACTCTCCTCTATCATTTCTAAGCTCTACAAACTATGTCTACCTTTCTCCTGCTTTCCTTCTCTGGTTCCAATATTCAAGAACACTGGTGAACCCTCGGACCCCGCAAATTACCGCCCCATCAGCCTTCTTTCGATCTTCGCCAAAGTGTTCGAAGTCATTATCAATGACGAGGTCGTTCAGCATCTCACGGCCCACGGGCTCCTCTCGGACAAACAGTATGGCTTCCGCTTCACCAGGTCTACTGCAGATATGCTAACGACCATCACTGAGTATATATACCAGGCTCTCGATAAGAATGGTGAAGCCCGAACCGTCGCCTTGGATATCTCTAAAGGTCCTAGGTCCTACGCTCTTTCTAATCTACATCAATTATCTCCCCGATGCCATAATATCACAAGTAGGTATGTACGCTGATGATACCACAATTTACTCTCGCCTCGATCAAAAATCTGGTCTTGATGAAAAGACGAAGCTCGCTGCCGAGCTTGAAAAGGACCTCCAATTCGTGGTGGATTGGGGTAAGAAATGGCTCGTAAAATTCAATTCCTCCAAAACAAAGGCTGCTGTCAGTTAACCACCACAGACAACCGCATCTCCCTCCCATTAGTATGGAACAGGCTTGCCTCCTAGAGAGTAAAACTCTACGCCTGCTTGGACCTCAAGTGGAATGACTACGCAGAGTCCATTGCTAAATCCGCTGCTATGAAAGTCGGCTCTCTGTGCAGGACCCGGAAATTCTTTCCGTTTGAATCTATCCTGCACTTATATAAATCTACCATCCGCCCGTGTATTGAGTACTGCTGCCACATCTGGTCGGGTGTCCCTGCTATTCTCCTCAAGCTTCTTGACAAATTACAGCGAAGAATCTGTAATGTGATTGATACTGACATGGCTGACCGCCTGCAGTCACTCTCTCACCGGCGTGACGTGGCTTCCCTGTGCCTCTTCTATAAATACTTTCATGACTTCTGCTCTGACGAACTTAAATCACTGGTGCCCCCTAGATGTGAATTTGCACGCGATACTAGATTGGCAACTAGGACCCACCCTTTTACAGTGAAACCGATAAAATGTAACCGTAATTTCTACTCCAACAGCTTCTTTTCTAGCACTTCCCGCCTGTGGAATTCCCTACAGCATGCTTGCTTCCCCGACGGCTACAACCCCCAGGAGTTTAAATGTAGGGTCAATAGACACCTCCTAATACACTAACTCACACCCACTCTCTCCAACTCTCCCTCTATGTACATCCTAACTCGTCTATCATCCTCCTTCTGACATTTCCTATACCCAATCTCTCTATGTAACCCCCTGCGCTATTGTGGCAGTGGAATGCCTTGCTTGAGGTGACACGATTAAAAAAAAAGAAAAGAAAAGAGTATTTACCTGTAAGTGAATGCAACAAATTGAACTGGAATTCGAACTCGGCTTTCCGAATTTTCATTCTGATCCAATATCCATTGCACCACAACGCACATCATTGTACTGCGATTTGTTGAAACTTCTAAAATTTTCTTTTTTTTAAAGTAATTTTTCAGCTGATAAGTTTCTCAAGTTTAGTTGCTCTTATGACTCTTTCCAGTACTGACGTGCGTTACATTGATAACCTTTTATTTCTAAGAATGCTACAATGCAGTAACTAGAGGCTAACAATGTTTCATCTGTAAAATAAAGAAGCGTGTAAGTTAGAAAACAATTCATCACCCACAAAGCCGTGCAAACAATTTTGTACTCTTTTGAAAAAGTAAGGATTGGGCAGTTTTAATCCAGATATGGCAACAATACTTTATTTTTGGTTTGATAGGGGGTCTTGAAAATAATCAGACTTTACTTCTTCCCGGAAGCGGAACAAAATTCCAACCAACTGGGAAGGTGTTGCAAGTTGGAAAATAACTCGTCAGTCAGTCAGTTAAGTGCCATACGTGATACACGCTTGGGCGATCATGTCTCGAAAGAGACATGACTGACTGGGCAGAAGATTATCCCGCAGTAGGTTGCCATTGCTTTCTGCGGTAAACTGGTTGCCGACCAAGGCTATAGAACCCAATGGGTCCTGTTATTTAACCCATAACTGGTAATACCTTTCACAAGTGTATTTGCGCATAAATGAATACAATGGATTCAACTGGAATTCGAACTCGGCTTCCCGGTTTCTCGTTCCGAGCGGATATCCACTGCGCCACAACCAAATATCAAGGCCGGAAATTAAGGATTTGGCAGCTCCTGCCTAAATATGGCCGCAATACTGCATTTTTGGTCTGATCAGGATCTTGTAAAAATAGAACATGGCAGGTGAAGTCAATTACTTTTCAGAAGAAAACATAATTGTTTCCTCTATAAGGAAACAATATTTAGCGATGGTTCGTGTGAATAAATTCTATTTGAAGACTGGAGATAACTTGACAAAATAGGCATTCAACGTAACTTCGACAGTGCAACCATTTATTATAATTAGTGATAAATCAGGGTCTGTTCAGGGATGATGAAAAGTCACTAGCTTGATTTTTAATTATTAAAAGTTACAAGTCTGTTTTATCCGATTGAACTGTTAGAACTTGGTCAGAAAAGAAATCATCTGCCAGTCTCTGATCATCTATATTTTTGTTGGTGCGCCCATAAACTGTGGTACCAGTTACATGAGAATGCGCCATGACAGATCAGTAACATGTGGAAAGACGGTAAGATTTTGAAGAGACGCTTGTATAGATCAAGATGAGTTTCGGAAGTATGACAATTGGCAACGACATTCAAGGATAATCCTGATATGAATAACCTGATCAGATCGTTAATATAAATTAGAAATGAGAATAGAGGACAGAGAGTAACCGAAAGACGAGGCTCCACTGAAGGATAAAGTTTGGTCTGGGCAAAAGTAGACCTTCAATTTTTGTCTGAGCTATATGGCTCAAAATATCCACATTAAAAAGGCCTTGTGCCACATTTTGGCTCAAGTGGAAAGGCAGCTATATATCTATATTGCTGTCTAGCAGTTCACCACCAGCAGTGATTATCTACTTAATGCCGCTGGCGAGTGATCTATTTTGTTGATGTTACAAAGATTACTATTTCATTTTCCAACCTCCATTTTGGTTATTTTTTATTCAGTAATCTTTTTAGGTTAAAACAGTTAGGTACTTGGTTGATTTTGTTCAGTGGCATATTACCAGTTCTTTGGGGTATTTAATGCCAAAGTGCCAGTATTTTGAACGTAATTTAATTTTATTTTTGGGAGATAATAATGATTTAGTGATACAAGTTTTACTAATTAATCCATAGCTGGGGAAAGAAAAGTGGATTAATAACTTTCCAAATAGTATTTGCACGTAAGTGAATATAGCTACCCAACAAGAATTCGAACCCAGTTCTCCCATTAACAATTCCAGGTTATTACATATTACACCACTCGCACATTCAAGCTTATAGCACTTGGTTAGTGGTCATCCATCTAGATACTGACCAGTGTCGACGTTGTTTAAGTTCGGTGATCATACGGGAACCGGTGCTCCAACGTGATGCGGCCGTATGCCTTAATTTACTATGATCTGTATGATTAAAATAAACATGTTCGTTCACTATGTCGTGCTAGATGATTGATTTCGCCAGAATCTATCTTACATATTTCTAAGTCCACCATTCATTCATGGGCTGAATATTGCTACAACATCTGGCCTGATGTTTCCTATATGTATCTAGGAATTCTAGATAAAATACGAAAAAGAATCTGCAATGCTATTGATCCTGATCAAGCATATCAGCTTTAGTCACTTTTCCACCGTCATAATGTAGCTTCCCTCGGCCGTTTCTATAAATATTTTTATGGTAATTGTTCTGATGAACTTTCGTCCTCGGTACCTAAAAATTAACAAATTTAAACGCAAAACGCATTACTAGATTGACGGAGATGTGCGTTGTGGTGCAGTGGATATCGACTTGGAACCAGAAAACGTGGGGCCGAGTTCGAATTCCAGTTGAAATCTTTGCATTCACTCACGCGCAAATACCTTTGGGAAAGGTATTAATCCGTCTCTTATCTCCAGTTATGGGTTAAATAGCAGGACAGATTAGGTTTTATAGTCTTGGCTGGCAACCAGTCTACCGCAGAAAGTAATGGTAATGCGGGATAATCTTCTGCCCAGTCAGTCATGTCTCTTTCGAGACATGATCGCCCAAGTGTGTATCACGTATGACACTTAACTGACTGACTAGATTGACGGCAAGGTCTCATCATTCTATCGTCTAAAAGGCGTAGTTTCTATACTAACAGTTTATTCCATCTCATTTCTCGCTTGTGGAAATCTTTTTTGGCTTCTTGCTGTTCACTCAAATTTGATCTTAAAAGAATTAAATGCAATGTCAATCATTATCTCTTGTTTTACTGATTCCCGTTGTTTTTGTTTTTTGTTTTTTATTCCTTAATAATATTTTCTTATATTCTCTTACACTCGATAACCCTTGCGTCTTAGAGGCTTTATTATCTTGCTTGAGATGAAATGATAAAAAAGATCAGCTGACATTATTCAGGTATATTTATCATATGATATATTGATGCAAATAAGCTTACGTGTACACTATGATGAAACACCAGTTCCCGTAATGTCACTGAAGTTAAGCAACGTTGAGAGTAGTCAGTCCCTAGATGAGTGATCGTGTGGGAATACCAGATGCTGCAAGTCTGGATGTGGTCGTATGCCTTGAGATGCTATGATTTCCAACTTAAAATCTATTCTTCTTGTAATAATATTAAATATTTAATGAAAGAAACTGTTTTAATACTTTTTAAATAAATGTATATATATAGGGTGTCCATAAAGTTCGTGTGCACTTTAAGAAATTTATAACTTTATTTGTATTTGCGATAGAAATAATTTGTAAACGAACTTTATGGAAACCCTGTATACATTAATAAATACTTTGAATAAAACTATTCGCGTTTTGTCCAATGCTTCATCTTTGTTATTATCTTAACAGACACTTTGATAAGTACATTTTGGAATAACAGCAAATTATTTTTTGAATTACGTACTTTATATTTTGAATAAAAGTACGTATACATTTTGAAGAACGCTTTAAAAATTCACTTTTTCTGTTTATCCAAAATGAATTAGTGTTTGATCGATGGCTTTAACTCATATTTGCATTGATTAATTAATATTAAAGGTTCGATTGATAAATAGACTAAGAAACTTGTACACATTTTGATTTTAAAATACTGGTCAGTTACCTTTTGAGGTGAGATCAGTTTAGGAATTAAAAAAAAGCATTCGACAATATCAAAAGAGTATAATTTGTCCTAACAATTTGTCCTTTAAAGCGATTAGTCGTGAGCTCAATCAAGAATTGACTTTTCCAAGAAAATCATTGTTTGTCACCTATAAAGCGGTTTAACTAAACATGGCGGTGTATGGTTCTATGGTTTCTATAAATCTACCATTTGTCTGTGCATCGGCTACTGTTGGCATATCTGGTCGTGTGCTCCTGCTGTTTATCTTGAGGTTCTCAACAAAATTCAAAGGAGGATCTACAATATAATCGATCCTGACTTGGTAGCCCGTCTTCAGTCACTTTCTCGCCGACGTGATATGGCTTCCCTCTGTCTTTTCTACAAGTATTTTCATGACAACAGCTCTGACGAGATTTTTTCCCTGGTTCCTCGACCACATGTATTTACGCGTTCTACCAGATTGGCATTATGGTTCCACTCTTTTAGAGTCGAAACAATTAAATTCTGACAATTTCGTTTCTCGCACTTCCATTTTGTGAAATTCCCTTCCGTATCCTTGTTTCCCTGATAGCTACAATCTATAAATGTTTAAATGCAGCATCAAATACCCCCTTCTATGTCTTTGATTCCCATCTTTCTCGTATATTTTGTTCGACATCCCCTGTAACTTGATTTTTTCTCCCTGTAACCCTCAGTGCAGCAATGGCAACCTACTGCGGGATAATCTTCTGCCCAGTAGGTCGTGTCTCTTTCAAGATATGATCGCCCAAAGCGTGTATCACGTATGGCACTTAACTGACTGAACCCCCAGTGCACAAGTGGCGATCCTGCCTTCCTTGGTTGAAATTATTTAAAAAAATGTTATCAACTTCGATTTTAATACTATTAAAATTCCACAAATATTTGATACATAAAGAACTGTAGATATACAGTACTGTGCAAATGTATTAGGACAAGAACTATTTTATCTTTTATGAGGCATATGGGCAGAGAATAAACAATTTAATTAAAGTAATTTTATTTTATTTACTTAACAAATGCTTTAACAAGTAAAATGCTTGTTACAAAATAAATTTAATATTTAGTATAATAGCCTTTTACTTTGATCAAAGCCTTCATTCTGTCAGGCATTGACTTCACAAGCTTCTTCAATGTATCTAATGGTATCTCCTGCCAAGTAACTTACATTTGTTCCCAAAGTATGTCTTACAAAGTAACATTAGATTTATTTAATTTGTTTATCTAAAATATCCCATCAATGTTCAATAGGATTGAGATCAGGTCTTTTGAGAGGCCAATTCAAATTCCGAAGCCTTCGTTTCCTTTTCCTTTTGTAGTTAAATAATTCTTACAAATGTTTGACTTTTCACCCTGTATTTGAATTTCACTAAGGTTTTTAGAAAAATCACCCTAGTCCTAATACATTTGCACACTACCGGTAGTGTGCAAAGTGTTAGGACAGGGGTGATTTTAAACTTAATTTTGATGCCTCATAAAAGATAAAATAGTTCTTGTCTTAATTCTTTTGCACCGTACTATATATACAGAATGACAATCTTGTACAAACACAATAAAATCCAATCACACGGATATAAGTTTTCTTTATAGCAAGAGTTTGCTAGTTTTGTGATGCATGCACAGTGAGAATGTGTGTTCAATTTCGAAGTAAACAGAAGTGAGAGGTGTTTGTTTTTTTTTATTCGTCCGCTGTGGGTAGAATGAATGCCACGATGACTTAGTAGTGAAATCAAGGAAGGCTAAGAGAGAGAGAAAAAAAGAATATGCGTGGGTTAATTAGAGGGCAACGGAGAAAGAGAGTAAAGAGAGGGAGTAAAAAGATAGCGGGAAAAAAAAAACGATGGAATGGACGAGGCCAGAAAGTGGAAACGGATATACTTGGAAAAAATACATGAATAATTGATACCTGCAAGACGATGAAAGGAAAGAAGAGAGAATGGCAGAAAAATAAACAGTGAGATAGATAAAAATGATTATATATATATATATATATATATATATATATATATATATATATATATATATATATAGTACTGTGCAAAAGTATTAGGACAAAATCTATTTTACCATTTATGAGGCATCAAAATAATGTTTAAAATCATCCCTGTCCTAAAACTTTTGCACACTACCGGTAGTGTGCGAAAGTATTAGGACAGGGATGATTTTCCTAAAATTCTCCTCACTGAAAAGCCAAGCAAATTGCTAATAAATATTGATTATTTAAAACTAGATGTAAAAGAAATGTATTAAAAAGAAATTATATTTAATTTTTTCTATTTTTTTCTATTAAACAAGTTATGTCAAAACTACTCTAATTGAACGTCTATGGGATATTTTGAATAAAAAATTTGTTAAATCTAATGCTACTTCGCAAGATACACTTTTGGAACAAATACAAGCTGCTTGGCAGGAGGTACCATTAGATACATTTAAGAAGCTTGTGAATTCAGTGCCTGACAGCATGAAGGCTGTGATCAATGTAAAAGGCTATTATACTAAATATTAAATTTATTTTGTAACAAGTATTTTTTCTTATTAAAGCATTTGTTCAGCAAATCAAATAAAATTACTTTAATTAAATTGTTTATTTTCTTGTCCTAATACTTTTGCACAATACTATATATATATATATATATATATATATATATATATATATATATATATATATATTGGAAGAGTGGCTGGAGTAGAAATTTTTCAGGTCGTTTTTGTTGGTAGCATTTTGTAGACGTCAAAATCGAGTTTTTTGTTATATTTGTGTAATATCATATCTAGGAAAGGAAGAGTATGGTTAGATTCAGTTTCGAAGGTAAAATTTATATTAAGTTGAATGTTATTGAGTTTGTTGACAAAGTCTGCTATGTTAGTAGTTTCTGGATAGAGTAGAAGAGTTAAACAAAAAAAGATTAAACAAAAACAGCATCACAAATGAAACAAAAATTTATAAACAATATCAAGAAAGTATTAAAAACAAAAGAGTCCTCCTGGCTAAAGCTTATCACATACCATTCAAAAACACCCACACTATACGGTCTCCCCAAAAACACGTTAACCAAATATAACAATAAGACCTATCATAACAGGAATAGACAGCGTGTGTGTGTGTGTGTGTGTGTGTTCTCTCTCTCTCTCTCTCTCTCTCACACACACACACACACACACACACACATATATATATATATTAATAAATAAGCATATTATCCTATGTCGGAGATACGACTCAGAGTTTCATAGACTACGCAATACTTATATGTATATTTATTAAGTCACATACCTATATATATATATATATATATATATATATATATATATATATATATATATAATCAAATATAAATGACAATGAATGTCTATTATGTTTAATCATTAGCCGTTCTAAACATCGTATTTTGGCTTTATTTTCAGGTGAACATAAAGACAAAAATTCTCCAACATTTGGATATTTTTTTTATTAAGTTTTATTTTATAAATTCACGTTTAAATCTGGTCATAACACATTACATTGCATTTAAATATATGGTTCTGCTAACAGTTTGAGCTCTCACGCGTCGTGATGTCCTAAAAGCGCATTACAAATTTACGAACTGCGTTTGCTATTTCGTAACTGTTATCATTGCTTAGCAAAGTTTTGTGCCAACACAAGATAAAATCGTCTTTGATGGTGGATGTTTTTATGTTAAAGTCTTTGTAACCTTCTCTGAAGATGGCTCATGTGAGCCGAAAGCTTAGAACCAAATTAATTAAAAAAATTTCCAAATGTTGGAGAATTTTTGCCTTTAATTTCACCTGAAATTAAAGGCAAAATACGATGTTTAGAACGACTCATGATTAAACATACTCGATATTTATTGTCTCTTATATTTAACAGTATATGTTTCGAAAATTATCTGTTGCCTCGATACACTATATATATATATATATATATATGTATGTATACTTAGTGTGATAAAAACTACTGAGATGTGCTATAAAAAGAAAAATACAACATATGTCAATTAGACATTTAATCTTCTTCGAAGTATCCTTTTTTGAAGCCACATGTTTTGTCCAACGTCGTTTCAGTTGATTTAAGCATTCCTTGAACTTCTTTTATGGAATAGCGAGCAGCTGCATCATCGAATTCTCTAGGATTTCCTCGACATGTTAAAATCTGTTTCCTTTCAAGTGGGATTTAATTTTTGGAAAAAGAAAACATTTGGGCATCATGGTGGTTATCTGAGTTCGGAAATGCCACGCCTGGCTAAAAACTGCTATACAAACTACAGTCATTGATGAACTCTCTGTAATACGGTGATATGACCACACTCTACACATTTTCCTTCCAAACACTGCAATAAGCAATAAAAGTCAGAGAACGTTATAACTTAGTGCGTATCCACGACAAATTTCAAGGTCAATATGTGCCAAGCTTACGCTGCGTACTTTAACTCCATTCAGTCAGTTAAGTGCCATACGTGATACACGCTTGGGCGATCATGTCTCGAAAGAAAAAAAACTAGAAAAAAACTTAATTGCAGTATCTTTTAATGAAACTTATATAAAATAAGGATTGCTGCCCAAAAGAGAATGATATTAATATTAGGAGAATAATTTAGACTGAAATAAAAAAATGTAACGGATAATTTTCGTATAAAATAAATGGTTGACTGATATTTGTAAACAGAGAATCGTGGAGAAAAACGATTGTTAACCGAGAAAAGAACATAGACAAATATACTGAAATAAACAGAGAGAGAAAGAGGGAGGAAGAGGATAGAGAGAAAGAGAGAGTGTGTTTGAGAGAGAGAGAAGGAGAGTGGGAATGTGAGAGGGAGATGTGAATATTCGGAGATAAATTGAGAGAGAGGAAGAGAGAAAGAGGAAAGGGGAAGCAGTAAATGTTTAGTGAAAATTTGAGAGATGAGAGAGAGAGAGAGAGAGAGAGAGAGAGAGAGAGAGAGAGAGAACGAGGAAGTTATAAGAATCGCAGATAAATAGAGTGAAAGATATAAAGGAAAGATGAAAAAGAGAGATCAATAAACGAGGAGTAAAACTGGCGAGAAAGGGCGAGGTGAATATTCAGAGATAAACAGAGAGAGAGAGAGAAAGAGAAAAAGAGTGATGAAGAGAGAGATGAATAGAGAGAGAGAGAGAAAGAGAGAGAGAGACAGAGAGCCTGCCGTTCTCCTCAGTGTTCTTGACAAGCTCCAAAGGAGAGTCTGTAATGTGATAGGTACTGATCTGGCGACTCGTCTGCAGCCACTTTCCCATCGTCGAAATGTGGCCTCCCTCTGTCTCTTCTATAAATACTTTCATGGCTTCTGCTCGGATGAGCTTAAGTCACTGATGCCTCCTCAACAGGTGTTTACCCGTGCAACCAGACTGGCAACTGGGTCCCACCCATTCACAGTCAGGTTAGCCAAACGCAGACGACAATTCTACTCCTGCAGCTTCCTCTCTCGCACTTCCCGCCTGTGGAACTCACTCCCGTATTCTTGCTTTCCTGACGGCTACGACCTCCAGAAATTTAAAAGCAAAGTTAATACTCACCTACTAACCACTGGACTCTAGCTCTCTCCCCTCCCCTGTATAAATATCACGTTCTCTCCGCCCATGTATCTGTCATTGCACCTGCTTTCTCAGCTTTCTATTGTTCCTTTCTAACTAGCTTGTACTCCTCAGTCTTTTCTAATTAATCTTTCTACATTTATGTAACCCCCTGCACATCAGTGGCGTTTCTGCCTTGCTCGGGGTGAAATGATTAAAAAAAAAAAAAAAAAAACAAAGGGAGAAATTATTAGAGGGAGAATAGGTGAGAAATAGAAGTAAATAAAGACAGAAAAGAGAGCTAAGAATAGGGGGGAATGAAGAATAGAGATAGAAAGTAATTAAGAAATAGGGAGAAGAAGTGATGAATATTCAAAGATAAAAATAAAAATGGTGAGAGAAAGAGTGAGAGGGGAGAGAGAATGCGCTCGAAAGAGTGAGATGGAGAAATGAATATTTAGAGATAAACATCTTCTTGTATGTGACGTGTCCCTTCATGCTGTAGGCATCCAGGATATTCCCCATCTCCCTATCCCTAGAAACACTTAACAATCTTTTTCCTGTTACTCTTTCTAAGCGCCTCTCAAGCCCATCAAGTATGTTACGTGTTGTTTTCCCCTGTCTCTCTTTTCATCTGACTTGTAAGTATCAGATTTTCCAAACCCTTCCTTCCTTATTACATGTCCCAGAAATTTCAGCTGTCTTTTTCTTGATGTTAAGTATTAGTTTCCTTTTCGTTTCCAACCTCCCCAAAACCTCATCGTTCCTCACGTTGGGTCCATGAGATCCTCAGCATCCTTCCATAAAACCACATTTCGGTTGCCGCAAATCTTCCCTTCGACTCTGGTGAGATTTTCCAGCATTCGCTGCCATATTGAAGAACAGACATCACATAAAAATCCAGTACTTTCTTCTTTGTTTTCCTGTCCCTCAACTCAACTCAACTTCTTGGATGCATCGTTGGCAACGCCAATTCGCCTTCGGATCTCAATGTCATACTTTCTGTTCTCTGTTAGAACAATTTCGGGGTAATTAAATTTCTGGACCTGCTTGATTTTAATATACCCAGCCTGTAGTTAGCTTTATGGACTCTTCTTTTTACTGATGACCATGCATTCAGTTTTCTTGTAGTTTATATCTAGTTTTTTTTATTGTCGTTTTTTCAGCAACCTTCTGTAGGAAATCTTGTAATTTCTATTCCGTGTCTGCTATCAGCGTTGTATCATCTGTGTACCATTATTTGTTCATATTGTGGTCAGCAGTGACGAATTCTGGCATGACTTCTAGGGCTCTCATTATTGTTTCGCTGTATAAGTTGAACAAAGCTAGTAAGAAGATACATTCTTGTCTTACACCCCCTTCCTATCATTTCTATCATTTCTATCATTTCTATCAAGTCTTTGTGGGGTACTTTGACGAATGCCTGTGCGTAGTCTATGAAACACACATACACGTCCTTCTGCATTTGTATTGGTTTTTCTTATAACATTCTAAGCATTTAGTAAAGAGCAAAGCACAAGAAAACGGGTCAGGTCATCATTTTTGCACTCGTGTCTTCTGACACAATTTGAGATACAGATTTGCAGTAATGTTCGTTTCAGATTTAAAGTGATCTATTGAGGGGGGCGCAAATTATTCGGAGATTAATAGAAGGAAAATAGTAAGAGTGTGAGTAAGAGAGATATTTAGTAATTAGGAATATAAAACGAGTAGAAGAAAAGGGGTGTCTATTATTCACCGAATACAAGGCTGGAAGAGCCACTTAAAGTAGTAGCAGGTTATGGAGTTTAAGTTTGAGCTTTGTTTAACGGTATATTAACTTCTGTGGGTTATTTAATGCCAAAAAGGTGGGATTTTAAGGTATTTTTTAATGTTCAGTTATAGAAAGATGGTTGATTTAGTCAGATTTTAATGTAATTTTTTGTTTTTATTCTTTTTTATTTTAGAAAACCAAAAATGTCTTCTAATTTTGTATTAAAAAATGTTTTGCTGAGAATATTTTTTTTTCCTTTAAAATGTGTTATGGTAATAGTTTTTTCTTCAAAAATTTATTGTTGGTAATATTTTTACTTCAAAAATGTATATTTTTCTATAAAAGTCTATTTTTATGTATATATTTCTAGAAAAGTGTACTATTGTACTTTCATAGTGTTTTGGCCCCAATTTGAGGGTTAACTATTTACCCATAGCTGGGACCCTAACAGTTAATACCACTCAGGGTTAGGGTGGATCTGGGAACCACAACAATTAAAAGGTAGCTTCATGCTCCCCACAACCTCCCAATTAGAAGCCTTGCTGCCGGATGCAGTTTACCGTCATGCCCAGGACCAGCAGGTTAGTGAATGGGATTTTTATATAAACGTAAGATAAAGAAATAAAAAGTACAGATTATGTAGATATGTAGGATAGACGATGGTTGAAGCTAGATTTGAAAAAAATTAAGATTGTAGTAATCGGGAAAGTATTCACTTGGGTGACTGTTCCACAAAGTAGTGGTTCTTGGTAAGACGCTGTCTAAGTAGAACGTGCTTCTTACCAATAGAATACGACGGGAATGAGGATGATTTGACCCTGGGTATGTGGCGTGGCGTGGTGGGTCTTAGCTGTAAACGTCTAAACTGGTGGCCCTTAAGAATAGAGCTCTAGTGAATATTTGCCATGCATTGCTTTGCATCTCAGGCCAGACGCCTTGTTCGTTGACAGGGTGAAATTTCAGTCAAACGCTTGTGGATTAATAATTACTCTTCGTTACACATCGCTATGCACGAATGAAGAACAAAACATCAAAACCGATGCAGGAGATGCACAGTTAAGTGGCCGTCTTCCCTGTCCGATCTACTAGGCCGACTTCGTTATCTTCTGTTGTCTCTTTACGGAATCGTCACTTTTATGAACAACAGTTTTCTTTCTCTTGTCATCTTAGTATAAAAAAGTAATTAATATCCCTTCCGTACATTTCTCTCACTCTAATCCTCTTTCTTTTGTACTTTAAATTCGACTCTAATTGCTGAAAGCTATCGTTCGAAAGTCAATTGTTCCGTATTGGGTTGTGCGACAGCTTCCCGCTGTTTTAAATTTGACAAGACAGTTTGACTCATATTGTTACACATGGAATTAGTTATAGAGTAACGATAGGGACATTCCATACTCCTCCTGAGAATCCACTACTAAAGATAGAGCTGCCTGGAAATACCAAGTTAAATCTGGAGTTGCAGAATTTAAAGAGGGCCGCATCAGACGCCAGAAAAAGAGGGAGCACAAAAGCTCCATCCACCAGGTTGGATCTGCCCCCAGCATCCGCTGCACCTGCTACAGCAGGCTCTTCAGTACAAAGATTTGCTTAATCATTCACCTCCGCACCCAACCAAATCCTTAGTGACCAAGAGTCATGGTCTTCTTCGCTTGCGAAGGACAAAATCATCAAAATGATAGGGATGAGGCGTTGTATTTTTATTGTAGACTAGCAGTATAGCCCAGGGTTGCTCGGGTGTAATGAAAGCTTTAAAACTAATCCATGGTCCTGGAGCTCACACTCAGCCTAAAGAATATTTGTGTGAAGTTTGGAGAGAATCGGATAAAAATTGTGGATTTGTATAAAGGACATACAGGTAGATAAACAGACACATACACAAACATCTTGCCTTTTATATATACATATCTATATATATATATATATATATATATATATTATTGATTTTCTGCACTATTGTAATAACTGCAACGTTGAAACTTCTGAATATCGTTTGTTATGTTTTTGTTTATGATTTTATCAAATTTGATTAAAATCGGACCACTCCTTCTATAACCCGATTTTTTCGATTATCGATTTTCGATATTTATCGGGGTTACCTCGACACAGAACCTAGCTAAGAACATTCGCAGACGCTTATAGTACAACTGTGTAAATTTTCAGAGAATCGATTCAGCCGTTTCGGAGTCTAAAGGTAACGGACACACACACACACACACACACACACACACACACACACACACACACACAGACAAAGTTCCATTTATAAATAAGTTTTGATTATATATAAATATTAAACATCCTAAAATACAATGATTCATCTGTCTTGAAATCATCCGAATTCTACGCTTTTTCCTGGAAGTAGAATAGCAACCTAACAGACTGATATATTTATATATATATATCTTAACACGAATGAGTTAGCGTACCCTGCAGTTAACTGAGCCTATAATAATCCCTGAAGTCAGTTGATTCGTTTATACTTGAATATGACCTACTTGCAACCATTTTAAAACTAATTTGCATCAACAATGGATACTTCAGGATCCGTCTTCTTTACTCAAGCCCCCGGAGAAAGAATTTCAGCTTGACTGACACGCGATTACAATTCTCACTGAGGCGATATATTCAAGGTCAACGTATTTTGATCTCAACGTTTGATTCAGTTGAACATCTCATTTCTTCCAAACTTTGATTCACGAGTAGCATTGATTTTTTTTAATCCGGCTATGTAGCGCGTTAAAATTTCGGCTTGACTCAATTCATTTTAGCCAAACCAGCCTTTCCTTCAGGTCACCTCTCATACTTAGTCATAATCTAGGGATTCGGAAAGAAATATACATTATATTCTTGGCATAAAAATTACAACGTTAGGTCAATGTTCTCTTCGGTTGAGGTAAAATTTATGTCCAGCCTAAAGTGGCTTTATAGTGGGTTGCTTATCTATTTTTTCCTGTTAGTAGTGGAGAATCTAGTGAAGGGTAGGTGAAGGGTAGGTGTATACTGTTGCAGGTTAACGGAATGTGGCCGTGTTGTAGATAGACCACTATAAGTCATAAAATGATTACAAATCAAGAAAGGCAATTTGAGTAGAAATATAACATTTTATAAATACACATATCAATTAATGTTTATACAATTGAAGTAATAGATGAAGTATAAGTCCCTCGGAGGTTAGAATGTTCCCGGCAATAAAAGACTGAAATAAATATATGATACTGTTTGATTATAAACAGAATATCTGCTTAAATACGTTGTATCGATCAAAAATAATGTTCAAACAAATCATTTCAATTGTCGGTTGTTCATAACCAGTTTCGTTAATCTTCGTTAATTTCCGTAACATGATGATTATCATAATCAGGCCGGTAGAAATAAATATATAATATTGTTTGATTATAAACAGAATATCTCCTTAAATACGTTGTATCGATCAAAAATAATGTTCAAACAAATCATTTCAAATTGTCGGTTGTTCATAACCAGTTTCGTTAATCTTCGTTAATTTCCGTAACATGATGATTATCGTAAATAATCAGGCCGGTAGAAATAAATATATAATATTGTTTGATTATAAACAGAATATCTCCTTAAATACTTTGTATCGATCAAAAATAATGTTCAAACAAATCATTTCAAATTGTCAGTTGTTTATAACCAGTTTCGTTAATCTTCGTTATTCTTTGTTATATATACATATGTAGATCCCTACGATATTACTTCTTTTCGATTTCTTCATGTTTTTCTGTCTTTCCATTTTTTCTTTCCAAATGTTTCTTAATTTTGCTAGTCTACCCAGTTTCCTTACTCTCTTCTTTCTACTTCTTTCGCGTTTTCTCTTTCTCTGTCTCTCTTTTCTTTTTCTTTATCCGATTATTATGTGATCTATTGCTTTTGAATGTTTTCTTCAAGAATTCTCTTCCAATTCTTCTTTTCATCCATCCAATCTCATCTTCTTTTAAATAAATCCCTCTTCTGGAATATCCTTGAAAGTTAATGCAAAGACTTACGAAAGTACTTACGGATGGTACCAAACCATTAAATATTAACATCGTGTCACAATACTCTCTTCAAAGAATTGCCCTTGGGATGTCACACACTTATCTAAACTCCCCCGCACTTGTCAAAACAGTCTGCAAAATCCTCTTTCTGGATTGCTATCAGCTGTCTCAAGCGTTCTGTAATACTCAGTCTTGATTGCAATCTTGTGTTTCCTCTCATCTGCAATTTATTTTAGATCTGGAAATACCAGAAATGATAGAACAAAATTTGGACGGGCAGTGTGGGTGTCGATATTGAAGAATGGAATCAGTTACCATTTTAACCATTTAATTTATTGTATCTTTCAACCTAAAGAAGAATTTCATGAAGTATTTTTATTCATTTTTTCACTAAATTTCACTTAATACAAGGCTCGAAAGCAACTCAAGGTAGAAGTTAGATTTCAAATAGTAAAGTTCACTGAGGTGTGTGATATAAATGAAAATAATGTGGTAGAAAGTGAAGATTATCAGGTTAATAGATAATGATTGATGTTAAAATTGTCGTATAGAAAGATATACATTGTTGGCTGTTTTAAACAATCAGTCAGTCAAGTGCCATACGTGATATGCGCTTGGGCGATCATGTCTCGAAAGAGACATGACTGACTGGGCAGAAGATTATCCCGCAGCAGGTTGCCATTGCTTTCTGCGGTAGACTGGTTGCCGACCAAGGCTATAGAATCCAATCAGTCCTGCTATTTAACCCATAACTGGAAGGAAGAGACGGATTAATATATTTCCCAAGGGTATTTACGCGTAAGTGAATACAATGGATTCAACTGGAATTCGAACTCGGCTCCCCGGTTTCTCGTTCCGAGACGATATCCACTGTACCACAACGCACATCCATTTTAAACAATGCTTGTCTCATATTACCTAGATATGAGTTTTGATCTTTGGCTCCAAATATTTTCGCCCGAAGTCCTTTGGCTTAGTCGCCCGTGACATCCTTATATTTTCTAATTCTCGCAGTGACAATTCCAGAATTCTTTTTATCGCAGTTCGCAACCATTTTTTTTCGGATGTTTTTCTAGTTGACGGTTTTACAGAATACTGATCGCTTTCCGCCGGTTCTAAACCAAATTTGCAACATTGATCGTTCTATCTCATCTCTCCTCATTGAATCATCTCTGAAAAACTTCTCAGTCATTCGAATATATTCGCGGACGGATGATAATTTGGAGGTGAAACTTTATGACTTCGATGATCGACTCCCGTTAAAGATTCAATAGCGTCTCACTGCAGACCAGGAAAACCTACGAGAGAAAGAGAAAACAACTTGGGCAACTTGGGGAATTGCAGGAACAATAAAATCTATCTCTTTACACGTCTCCTTTCGTGATAGCAGGATCGTGATAGATAGATAGATAGATAGATAGATAGATAGATAGATAGATAGATAGATAGATAGTAATGAACGGATCGATAACTACCGTAAATTGCGATGTGTAAGTCGAGTTTTCAAGCCTAGAATATCTTCCCGAACAAGTACCCTACAATTCTTACTGGTGCGTGTTGTAGGCGTTTGCTATAAAACACCATAGAGAAAGATATTACGGTCAGTGTTTCAATATACATGTAAGTGGTGTGAACTTATGTGGTTTGGTCATGGGTTATACTATACTGCAGCCTAATTTCATTTATCGGTAGACCTAAATTCTAATCCCCTGGCAGCCTACTACCGTATGTTTAGGGGTAAGTACAGACCTCATTCAGAAATTGAGCTAGAAACATTGAGGTGGATTTGTACGCCAGGTTGAATTGAACGTCGCAATTTATGATTATATATATATATATATATATATATATATATATATATATAGTGTTGAGTTAATGTGTGGCGCCCGGATTGGGGTTTTTCAGTAGTTTTACGGATAAACGGTACTTTTACAAGTAGTTTTTTTTATCGCAAAATGCTCGTTACGGGGTTGAGATAGAATTTTGATAGTTTTTAGTGCAAAGAGTTTGTCACTTTAACTGAGCAGGTTCATGCCGACTTTTCGTGAGGACACTTTTATGATGTCATTTTAAGTAATCTATCTATCTATCTATCTATCTATCTATCTATCTATCTATCGACGTCTGTTGGTTCATATCTATCTATCTATCTATCTATCTACGTCTGTTGGTTCATATCTATCTATCTATCTATCGACGTCTGTTGGTTCATATCTATCTATCTATCTATCTATCGACGTCTGTTGGTTCATATCTATCTATCTATCGACGTCTGTTGGTTCATATCTATCTATCTATCTATCTATCTATCTATCTATACATAAAATGCTCTGTGTAATAAACTGGTCCAACGAACCACACTATTGTTCCACTTACTCAGTTGTGAAGGTTTGTTTTTCATCAACCAATGCCAGAAGTGTTTACTATTGTTTCAAATTCATTTTGTTTTTGTCCTCTCTCTTTCTCTTTATCTCAATATTCTTGACTCTTTTTATTCTCCATGTTCCGTATTTCCTTTTAACGTTCCCGCTTATTTTCTTTTTTATTTTTCTTGAATTTTCCTTTGAAATTTTCCTTCTCTTTCATTAAATCTCATTCTTCTTTCTTTCTTTCTTTTCCCCTTTTCTCCTTTTTCTTTCTTTCTGACTCTGTTTTTTAGTCCTCCTTATCATATCCTTTCTTTTGTTTTCTATTTATCTCCCCCCACCACTTTCTTTCTTTCTTTTCTTCAGCATCTTATTTCTTTATTTTTTTTATTCTCCTCTTTCTTCACAACATCCATTTTTCTTTCTTTCATCGTTCCTTCACCTTCACGCAATCTACATTTGTTATTTTCTCACATCAGTCATTTAATTAATCTCTCTTCATACTAATTCTTATCGTTTTCTTATTGTTTATGATATATTAAGCTCACGAAATAGCGTAACCAAATATGCGACTGTCATATTCAGTGATATGACATGTTTTTTTAATTCTTTCACCCCCAACCACAGCAATAAAAGCCACTATGATGCAAGGGGTTACGGAGAGAGAGAGAGAGAGAGAGAGAGAGAGAGGACAATAATAAAACAGGTTTCAAGGAGATAAAAGCTGACGATAGACATTGCATTTACATTTTTGAAGATCAAAGAGTTGATAGGAAAGCAGTAAGTCAGTAGTGGATTTATTTTCAAAGGCAGAAAGTTCGGGGTGTCCAGTGAGGATTGAACTCACTACTCAGTTTACACTATTTACATTATTTGGACTATTGTCCTCAACTTTGTTGGCATTTGTATGACGTTAGGCCGTTCTACGCTCTGGAGCGTACAACGGCCGAAACGTCGTACAAATGGCAACCAAGATGAGGACAATAGTATTAAGTAAAAAATTTATTAGTTGTTGCTCGGCCGTTTTCACAGCTTGATCCAGAGATTGAACTCATAGTAACTATGTCACCATATTCACAAATAATTTTATCCACTTGAGTATTGTCCTGTAGGAACTGGGTGATTTAAACCTAACGTGATTGCTGATCAGGTTGCAACTATTGCTGCTGCTGTCTGTCATATTTTAACCGCTTGCTGCTGAATGTTGTCATAACAATAATAAAGTTGAGGACAATTTTTTTTTTTAATCATTTCACCCCGAGCAAGGCGGAAATGCCACTGATGTGCAGGGGGTTACATAAATGTAAAAAGATTAATTAGAAAAGAGTGAGGAGTACAAACTAGTTAGAAAGGAACAATAGAAAGCTGAGAAAGCAGGTGCGATGACAGATACATAGGTGGAGAGAAAGGGAAGGTTATACAGGGGAGGGGAGAGAGCTAGAGGCCAGTGGTTAGTAGATGAGTATTGACTTTGCATTTAAATCTCTGGAGGTTGTAGCCGTCAGGAAAGCAAGAATACAGGAGCGAGTTCCACAGGCGGGAAGTGCGAGAGAGGAAGCTGCAGGAGTAGAATTGTCGTCTGCATTTGACTAACCTGACTGTGAATGGGTGGAACCCAGTTGCCAGTCTGGTTGCACGAGTAAACACCTGTTGAGGAGGCATCAGTGACTTAAGCTCATCCGAGCAGAAGCCATGAAAGTATTTATAGAAGAGACAAAGGGAGGCCACATTTCGACGATGGGGAAGTGGCTGCAGTCGAGTCGCCAGATCAGTACCTATCACATTACAGACTCTCCTTTGGAGCTTGTCAAGAACACTGAGGAGAACGGCAGAGCACCTGACCATAAATGGCAGCAGTGCTCCATGCACGGACGGATGGTTGACTTGTATATATGCAGGATGGATTCAGGTGGAAAAAACATCCTGGATCGACATAGTGACCCAATCTTCTTAGCAGTAGATTTTGCTATGGATTCAATATAGTGGTTCCATTTGAGGTCTGAGGAATAATATGGATATGAATAATACAAATAATAATAACTCTACATCCCAGAAATTTCAGACAGAAACAGTGATCTTGTTCTACAGAAGAATGTTGAGAATGACGCGGACAGCGTTTTATGGAAAATGGAAAGAAATTGGACGCTTGTGCTCGGGGTTTGAAATATAATGAGGAAAGAGGGCTTGGAAAATTTGACATTCACACGACATAATGAAGCAAGAAGAGTAGACGGAAACAACGTGTAGTTTCTCTAATGTGTTTGTTTAAATGAATAGCAGAATACGGATTGAATAATCTAGTACGAGAGTAAATAATACTTAGCGCTACAAAGGATAGGAAATTGTGGAGAGCTATGTTCGTCCTCGTCATAGAGGTACACAGCACTTAAAAGAAGAAGAGAGATGAATAGACTAGAAGATCACCGTCCTGTTGCCAAAGAAGTATTTAAACTACATTTGTTAGTATAGTGGATATTTATTGCTGTAAATACAATAATTTTTACGAGGTGTTTTTCCAAGCGTAGCTGAGATGTGGCACAAGGCCGAAAGTATATGAGTACCCGTTGAGGATCAAACTCACTACTCGGTCGTAATTGTTCTAGCGAGGCAATCTTGTTACACGTCGTCGAGGAACCCCATTTGGTAGTCTAGTGTATGACTAACAAAACTCTTCATTTTTCTTGAAAGCTTCTCTTGTCTGCTTTCGTTTTGTTTGAATTTTTTGTACACTTTTCCTTCTTCTTCGTTTTTTTTTCCGTTCCTCTCTATCATTTATCTGATTATTTTATTCTTTCTTCTTTTCCTTCTCATCTCATAATCAGTTTAATATTCGCTCACTTTTGCCTGATTGTTATGTATTTCTCCGTCGTGTTGGATCTCTGATTCGAGGCAGTAGGAACGCTTGCAGTCGACGCTGAGAAATGACGCCGCGACTCTTTACGATACACGCTCAGTTGCCTTTGATATCGCCACAAACACTATAAAAGACTCAAGTTCAAAGATAAAAGCTTCATAAAATACTATTCAGGTGATGGAGACTAAGTCTGTAGAATTAGAAGCGCGGATAATTCGGGTGACTTTTTTTGCAAAAAATGAACACTAGTGTTTTGCATTTGCATCACACACACACACACACACACACACACACACACACACACATTATACGCACAGACAACTACATAATAATATATAAAGTCAGGTACACGCCGCAAAAGTGTATGCACCTATACACAGCGTAACTTTTACCTATACTTTGTAGTATGACAAAGGATCACTGATATATTTATTGATATGTTTATTATACAGTGTTGAGGTGCAGTCATATTTCGTAACTGCACCCTCAATACGAAGTTTTGTGGTAGCCATCGTGCACCCTGTACACTTTTCGGTCGTTATATAATCTTCTCAATGAATACCCTCTACCCTGGTACGTTTATTTTATTTTGTTGAACAAATGCAAAACAGTATACAAATTTGTCTATTTTTCGCACACACGCGTACACACACACACACACACACATACACATACACACACACACACACACACACACACACACATATGCTTGAAAGAAAAGAAGTATGATAAAATAGAAAAAGATTTTGTGATTCGTTTTATTCGTTAGGATTTCATCGAACTGGTTTTGTTGAAGTTGTTCGAACGAGAGACTGTTAGTTACAAAATTTAGAAAATATTTTAAAAAGTTTTCTAACTCCAACCGTCTCTCGTTCGTGTTCATATATATATATATATATATTCTTTAATTTTTCACTTTTAAGGGAGCGATCTTTATTTTCATTTCTGTTTTTGGTTTTGTTTGGGGTCTTTATTTGTGAATTTCATTCGTGTAAATCTTCTGTACAATAATGACGGAAGCTGATGACGGTGAGCGTGAAATAGGCCTATACTTCTGCTTAAATATGGAATAACGTGTCTGTCTTAAGTTTTAGATATATTTGGTCTATATGTATTAATATACATATATATTTAGATCTCTCCTAGAGAGTTCTCCTACCACTCTATGTAAAGGATACTCCTTTGGATTCTTCTGTATCTACACCGCATATATATATATATATATATATATATATATATATACTGTAATGGTTGTTACAATGTTTTTAAATTCATAGTGTCACTACACAATAAAGTGTATATCGGATGAACTAAGAATACTTTTAAGCAGTGCTGGTACTTGCACCTAACCTCATTTAAAAACAGTGTATACCGAAACCAAACATCCCTTTCCACATACTGTAATATAGCAATCTAGCCCTCACCCGAAGAAGGTTGATGCAATCGATGATATTTCCCGTCGATGAAGGGGTCAGCGAACGACAAGACAGGTGTTTGAGAAATACATCCTGTCGGCGTCTGGAGCGGATGTCGCAGGGTTATGAGTTGGGCTCGTTTGACCTTATTTCCGACAGCGGCGGAAATGACTACGGAAGTAAACAAAACAGGTGTCTCTTGGAATTACGTGGGCGTTGCGTAGGCGAGACAAAACCGGAAGGAAAAGTCCCGGTTCTAGAAGACTATAAAAAGAAATCGACACACAGATTCGCTAGCAGAGAACGGCCAGTGGAAGCAGAGAGACACCACAGGCAAGACTTACACTCCCGTCGACTCAATTCTATGTGCGCTCTCACTCTTCCATTCTCTGTTCCACACAAGGCTCGTCGTCAGGAATAGAAATATAATCTTATATTTTTATATATGCGTGTTCTCGTTGTTTGTCGTCGTACAGTGATATATAACAATACTTTTGGAAGCTAAAGGATTCAAAACAGAAACCCAAAGTAAAATGGAAAATCCTAGAAAAAACTAGAACTTGCAACTCACTTAATGACATCTGCCCTTTATGTCTAAGTGAAAAACTACACATTCTTCAGTACCCTAACAGCAACGATTTACTAAACCGTAGAGACGAATTAGCAGTAATATGCAAACATCGCAAATATTTCTCGCTAAAATTTAAGTAAACACAAAAAAACAAAAAAAACAAAAAAATACAAACAAAAAACAACTAGAACCCCCCACCAAAAGAAAACAAACCCTATACAATGCCAACAAAAAATAATGCAGTTGCAACAGAATAAATAAAAAAATATACTTTATATTTATAAAATATGTTGTATAGGGGATAGATTTTATAAAAGAAATATATTTCTTAAATATTATAAAATGTCATATTTTATAATATTATAAAAAAGCTTAATATTATAGAATATTATTAAAAAATGATTTTTTTTTTGTGAAAGGTATATTTTGTGGAAAATATAATTTATAAAAAGCAAGAGAGTAAAAAAAACAAAAGAAAGCACACACCCCAATACAAAATAACATACATTAAATTAAGGAGAAACCAACCCCAAAACAAAACAACACCTACCAACCCCTTAACCAAAGGCACCATTAGCACCAGCCCTTTCAAGATTAATAGATTAACTTATCATGAACTCTGCCAAAAACAAACACTTAACCCCAACACCAGTAAAAAGGTCAACGGAACTCAAAATACAGACCAACCCCTCTTACACCCGAAAATAACAAATCCAACACAAATAAACGGTCTTTTCAACTGGATAATTCTTATTTCTAAAAAAATCACCTGAGGATGAAGCCAAAACATAATGGGCTGGCTTCGAAACATGAGAAATTTTTTGTGTAGTGATACTATGAATTTAAAAACATTGTAACAACCATTACAGTATAACGCTCTACATTTGTATCGAGCACTCTTTATAAAAGTAAATGCATGAACAAAAAGGTAAATAAACCTACGAGTTCAACAACTTAGTTACAATATATATATATATCTATATATATATATATATATAGTCACACTGATGAGCTGTGATACAGTGAAACAGGATTGTACGTAGATGACTAACACACACACACACACACACACACACACACACACACACACACATATATATATATATATATATATATATACACTACAGGCCATAATTATTAGGTTACCCCAGTGTTTAAAAAATATGATGTATTTCATACTATTTTTAGTATTTATTGCCAAGTGAATAATTGTAAATGAAAATAAAATGGTTCTTTTCTTAATACTGCACAATATCATGCGCATTAAATGAATTTATAAATATTTAAGAATTGCTTACATTGCAGTTTCATTAAAATAACCACTTGTTGCCTTCATAACAAAACATTTTGTTAAATAAATAAAAAACAGTATACACATTTCCCTATCTCTCATACACACGCATGTACAAACACAAACACACACGGATGTACAATCACACACACACACACACACACACACACACACACACACACACACACACACACACACATGCTTGAAAAAAAGAAGTACGATAAAATAGAAAAGGTTTTTGTGGCGCGTTTCATTCATTAGGTTTTCATCGGACTGAGTTTGCTGACGTTGTTCGAACGAGAGACACTTGGTTACAAAACTTTGAAATATTTTTAAAAATTTTGTAACCCCCATCGTCTCTCGTTCGTGTCTATATATATATATATGAGCTTATAACTGTACTCGTGTAGAAAAACCTTCCACAAATCTACGAAGAAGGGAAAAAACAGTTTTAAAAACGAAAGCGCTAAGTACATGAACATCAGTCAAAAGAGTTCGGACCGAGTCAGCACGTAGTCCAAAGAAAAAAACCCGATACGAGTAATCAACTAACAAAAAGCGCTCAAGACGTAGTTAGAGCTTTCCCTGCCGATCCGTTTAGGTGATATATATATATAATCAACTTTAAAACAGGAAATAACACATTACATTGCATTTGACTAGATGGTTTTGTTGTCATTTCGCGCTATCGCGCGGTGTGACGTCATAAAACCGTATTACAAATTTGAGAACTGCGTTTATTATTTTTGGTAACTATTACCGTTGCCAAGCGGAGTTTTATGTCAACACAAAATAAAACCATCGGTGATGGTGGATTTTATAATATTTCAGTTTAAACAACCTCTCTGAAGATGGCTCATGTGAGCCGAAAGCTTAGAAGAAAACCAATAAATAATTATCCAAATGTTGGAGAATTTTTGTCTTTATTTTCAACATAAGTTAATTAAAGCAAAAATACGACGTTTAGAACGGCTCATGATTAAACATAATAGACATTAATTGTCTCTTATATTTAACAGCATATGTTTAGAATATATATATATATATATATATATATGAGTAAAAATTACCTAGTGAGCCAGACAGACATACCTAGGTTTCATATATATATATATATATATATATATATATATATATATATACTAGCAGTATAGCCGGCGTTGCTCGGGTGCAATGAAAGCTTTAATACTAATCCATGGTTCTGGAGCTCAGACTCAGCCTAAAAAATATTTGTGTGAAGTTTGGTGAGAATCGGATAAAAATTGTGGATTTGTATAAAGGACATACAGGCAGATAAACAGACACACACACAAACATCTCGTCTTATATATATATATATATATATATATATATATATATATATTATCGATTTTCTGCACCATTTTAAGAACTGCAACGTTGAAACTTCTGAATATCGTTTCTTATGTCTTTGTCTATGAGTGTATCAAATTTGATTAAAATCGGACCACTCCTTCTATAACCCGATTTTTTCGATTATCGATTTTCGATAATTATCTGGGGTACCTCGACACAAAACCTAGCTAAGAACACTCGCAGACGCTTATAGTACAACTGTGTAAATTTGCAAGAAAATTGGTTCAGCCGTTTCGGAGTTTATAGGTAACGGATATACAAATATACAGATACACACACACACACAGACAAAGTTCCATTTATAAATAAGATTAAATCGTTTAGACCTTTGGTGATGCTTAGTGCCAAGATTGATGGGTTTTTTTTCAGTCCTTAAATGATAAAAATGATATTTGGACAAATAGGTTTTTGTCGTAAAGTGGTTGATATCGAGACAGATAGATCGTTAATAGGGTTAATGTGGAGAAGTTTTTCACTTAACTGAGCAGAGTTATGTCGACTTCAAAACTTCGTGAAGCAATCATCATTCATCAAACTATTTTTCTTTTATTGATATAGTTTCGCGTTGTTCTTTATTATTCATATGTAGTCTGGTGTAATATAATAACTTTGTAAGTGAATGGTTCTACAGATGCTTAATTGCTTTTGATTTTCATTTTTGTGTTGGCCTCTATTAGTGTATTGTATTATTTACAGGTAGTAATACACACACACACACACACACACACACACACACACATATATATATATATATATATATATATATATATATATATATATTAAAGCTAATACATACGTAATTTTGAGCAAACTGGATTATTATTAAAGTTACAAGATAAAAAGCGAAGTGTAGGAAAAATAAATAAGAAAATAAAAGAAAAGAATCATATAAAAATATTAAATTTTTCTTAAAAGTTTTTGTTGTTATAAAAACAAAACAAATAGATCAGAAAAAAGAAGTGAAGTTTTAGAAAAATAAGTACTAGATAAAAAAGAACAGTGGTGAAAAAGTCCCAGTTAAATAATTTAGGTCTTAAGGTATATAATTAAAATAGGACAGGTTTTATAGATAAGAGCAAGTAGTAAACATAGTGAGATGATATTAGATACATTTAAGAATATGGATAATACTATGATGGCAATAAATAGTGATTTAATTACGTGGTTTAATAAGTTAGTTTTAGAAAATTTAATCATATGGATTTTATTTTGTAAGCAGAGGAATCATTTCATGTAACAGTTTACATGTTCTAGTTTTTGCTAATATTTTCTATTTAATTGTAGGAGTTTTATTTGCGTCTTTCAGTTGCCAGTAGTATTTTGAGAGAAAGGTAGAATTAGTATATATTTTATTATTGAAAGATAAGTTATGTTGATAAAATCGTATCTTAAAACTATTTTTAGTACTACCAATATATTGTTTGTTAAGATTAGGAATTTCAGTAGTGGAGATGGTAGCTTGATATACTATGGAATCTGTAAGGTATATATTTTGAAGAGGAGATACGTTAGGGTTATGAGAATTACAAGAATTAGTGATATTATCAATATTTATAATAAGTTGGTTATGATTAATTTCATTATATAGTTTTAGAATTTTATTATTGTGGTTTTTATTATCATATCAAGATTATATGTTTCTTTCAAGATAAACTGACATCTGACTGTTTAAAGAAAACTTTCTTTGTACAAGAGTTGGCTGAAAAGAATTTCAAATCTTCTTAATGATTGCATTGTCTGTTAAGGTAAACTATCATCTGACTTTTTAAAGAAGACTCCTGATGTACGTAGTAGTGACTCATCTTAAAAATGGACGAATTTGTACCAACAGAAAAACAATTTAGCACCCACGGACATTCATGCTCTAAATTTATAAACAATGAAAAGTGGGAGGCTGAATTTAGGAAAATATTGACCATGTAGTGGATGTAGGCAATTGACTATAAATCAAATAACCAATGCTATTAAAATATCACGTGAGAGAGTCGAGAATATTCTGTACATTGAATTTGGCATAACGAAATTTTGTAAAGGGTGGGTGCCACGTCTTCTGACACTTAATCAAAAGTGCACCAGACTGTTCATGTCACAGGAAAATCTGACATTATTTGAGACAGATACAGCTGGTTTTCTTGAACGCTTCCTAGCCTAGGATGAAAGTTGGGTTCATTCCTTTGAGTCACAGACAAAGACATAATTCATGCAGTAAAAACATCCTTCCTCACCTGCTCCATAGAAAGCCAAGGTCATTTCATTTGCACGGAAATCGATTTAGTGATAACTGACTGTCTTCAAAACATCAGCCCATCAATGCAGTGTACTATAGAAGATTGCTGATGCTGTTACGAAAGGCTTTTCAGGCCAAATACTCAGGAAAACTGATGAAAGGGGTTTGGTTTCATCACAGTACCCAAGCAAACAAATCCTTGTTTTCAATGACTGATGTGTTACTGCGCCTTTGAACTGGGGGATCACCCTCCCTATTTTAATGATTGGCCCCATTTGACAATCGTCATCTTTACAACATGAAAAAAAGAAAGAAACAACAACAAAAACAAAAATTACTTGGCTTTTAACCAGTACCGTACCGATGCTGACCGTCATATCTGCTGTTGTATACTTTTTGAACTAACAGGAGGATAGTCCTGGTTATGACGATAAACTTCATCTGGCAGCAAGGAGGCCTATATATATATATATATATATATATATATATATATATATATATATATATATATATATATATATATATATATGTATAAATTCGAGCAACACACAACACAGGGAGTCACAAAATGCAACAAAAATATGGATTATGCAATGAAAACACTTCAAGTTTAAAAACACATCTACATTCGAAATAAAAACAAATCTGAGCTAAAAACGTATATTTATTATCTAAAATGAAATGAATGCTCAAAATTATATGTGGGGTGACACAAGGCCTGAATAAAAGAGTAGCTCTGCATTGAAGTAACCCTAAACTCGCCAAAAACAAAAAATTGTATGTCTGTCAATATTTACATGAATGCAGTGGAGGTAAATTCAGAGTAATGTCTATCTACCAAAATGCAGATTATGACACACTCACGATACAGAATGAAATATTTATTAAAAAAAATACAAGCCTTTCCTCAACAAAAAACACACAAAAAACCTAATACCCACACACAGACACGAAATTCAAATGCGATAAAAATTACACACACATAGTAAATTCAAATGATATCACAAAACAATAAAAAGTACTAGATGAACCGTAGAGTAGAATTGAGTCAAAATCGCTCAAAAAAGTTTTGAAGCATAAAGACAAAATCAAATTTCGCAAGTCAGAGAAAAGTTTTTTTACAGCCAACGAAGGTGACAGGAGAAATTTAACCTGTGAGTGAGAAAAAACATAACAGGCACGCTCGCATATGAACTTTCTGACCGGCTTACCTTCTTGACTTATCATCTATTTATACACGATTCTTTGGCCATCAGAAAAGCAGGCGGATGTCGATATGTGAAGTCACAAGTTTATTCGCCTGAAGAGAGTCAAGTTTAGAAACACGTGGAGCGACACAAATACCATTATAGACTTTTAATGCATTATACAAAAAGTAAGTAATAATTGCAACAATAAATCTACACTTTAAACAAAACGTTCATGGCTTCTCGTAATGTTCTTCTATCCCAATTTCTCTAGTTAGGACAACTCGTATTTCTGTTTCTAATGAGTGTATATATATATATATATATATATATATATATATATATATATATATACTATAGTAATCCGTAGACAGATCTGTTTCGCTGAATTTAAGCTCATGAGTACGGCTTAGAGTACGTTCGCTTCCTAAGCTAGGATTGAAACCCGACCGAATCGACGTCAGTCGGCGATTCTACCCCTAGGCCACGAGCGTCCAGCAGAAGAAGGCAGGCTTTTTAGCGCGTATAAACACGCCCAATAGCTAGCGTGCTCCAATTAATTATCGAATGAGCGATGCGTATATGCCGGGGTAGCTACTGTTTACAAAGCCTCCCACCCTTCCAGAGTGAGAGCGTATATATATATATATATATATATATTTATTTATTTATTTATTTATTTATTTAAACAGGACGTCATTTTTTTTTTTTTTTTTTTTTTTTACACCTTAGACATCTTTCGGTCAACACTTATTCATAGGTTATCCGTTGGCACTTAATAAATGGGACACAAAAATTCAAATGTTAACTACGTTAGAAGTTAAGTTGGAGCTCGTTTAAAATTAAATGTATTAAAATAACTACAATGTAAGGGGGGTGTATGCCACAGCTCCACAAGAGTTGATAACATTAGAAAAAGAATAACTCACAATCCTTCCAAAAGTCTCAACGATCGTATAAAATGGTCCTTCTGCCTGCACAGACTAGGACGATATCATTTCAAATAAAATTGCTTCAAGAACACGCAAATGATAAGCGGTTTGAGCATTATGCAGGACAGAGAACCAAGTGTCTTCATACATGGAGGCACAATCCTGATTATTCAACAAATGTTGACCAATAGTTGACTCCTGGATGGCCTGATTAGGATAACTGGAATAAATATATGCGAGGAAATGTTGTGAGACACTTGTTTCCTATCGAAAATTAGTCCGTCATATATGAACCGCATCGCAGCGGCATTTAGACTTGTATATGACCAAATTTCTGCATAGATAGGACAGTTTATCTTTCGAAAAAGAGTGGAACACGGTTCTAGTTTTAAAAATAGTCCGTAATTTTACGGAAAGGAAACGAAGAAATACAAGCCGAAACTTTGTCAGTAATGACTTGACATCTCCTACCAAGGCAAGGCATCTTTAGGTAAATGGGACAACGACTAGGTCCCAAGACAGCTGGTTCCTTAAACTGTCTGATCTTCTTAGCAGTAACTTGTTTCACTGTGTTTGATTGAAACCCATTAACCTCAAAAATACTGTGGAGCTTTAAAAGTTCACCGTCTAATAATCTAAGAGAACAAATCATTAAAGCACGGTGTACAAGAGTCGAAAACCCTGTCCCTGCGTTGAACCAAGATATCCAATAATAATAATAATATATATATATATATATATATATATATATATATATATATGAGAAAAAATTAAAGCAGAAGAATTTACACGAATCGTGTAAAATCTTATGTACAATGAAGACGGAAGCTGATGATGGTTCGCCTGAAAAAGGCCCATTCTTCCGATTTACCATGAAATAACGTGTCTGCCTTAATTTTTTCTTATATTTGCTCTATATGTATTTATATACATTTATATTTAGAGCTCTCTTAGAGAGTTATCTTACCACTTCATGTACAGGATACTCCTTCTTTTATATCTACACCGCATGATGATATATATATATATATATATATATATATATATATATATATATGCACAAATATAAATGCAGACATTTAGTATGTATGGCTTATTTTTGGTACGAAGTCACAAATATATCGTCTCTAATGAAATTTGAACTTAATGATCATCAATTCCAAAATGCTAACCCTTGGGTCATAAAGAACTGTTCCTATATTATAAAATGTTATTTAAGTTTTTTTCATAGAATTTTGTTTGTGGTAGCAGTCGTGCTGCAAATAGTTATCTGCTTGAGGTCTTATGAATAAAAACATTTTAGAGTCTAAGACCGTAAACCGTTCTTGAAGTTCAAATAGATGCAATAAAACTAACCGCAGTCAAACAACGTAAGAGGCAGTAAATGAAGCTACCTTAGCATGATTTTTTGTCTGGAGAGAGTAAGGAATTACTTAGACTAAAGAATTAGAATGGACTCTGTCGGTATCGATCGAAAACATTTTCGTACTGGGGTGTGGTTACATTCTACTTTTAGGGTTTGGTAAAAAAATGAGGTTGAAAGCGTTGCCAGAATTTTGGGTTGACAATGATATTTTCTCAATAATCATTTTACGTGGAATGGAATCTGCGCTAGAAGATGTGTAATTAATGACATAAAACGATTTTTTGATGATCAATTTTGCTGGATGAAAGTAAATATTGTATATGGATCATTCTTTTTACAGTTAATCGATGACAATGACATTCTTTTATGTTGCTTTCATCAAAACAGTCTCGTGACCGAACATGAACGCGGGCGATAATGGCTATCTACAACTTGTCTTTTGAAGCTTTTAAGAAATTTTGTCTTTTCGCTATTAGTCCTAATCCCTGTTCTGCCAGCCATTTATACAACTTAGGTAGGTTATGCGCTGTTATTCTATATTTTCTTGCCTTTAATATTTCTTTCAATATCTTTGTCTGTTTCTTAATACTTTGGTGATGCTCTTTAGGTGTGGACTATTTTGGCACTTTTCGTCAATTTTGGGCTTTGGCTTGAAATCGTAGCTGATTTTGAAAAACAGAAAGGTAGACGTACCTCGATCAGTTGAGTATTTACTCTATGGAATCAAAGAGTGTAGTTTCTATTTTTATGCTGAAATATTGTGTTTGTTAATGCAGTGCCTGTTCTGCATATGAACTTATAACAAACTGTTTACACTCGTTTGTCTCTTTCAATCTAAGATTTTCCGATGACGCTGTTTTACAATAAATTTTGCCTTTTTTAATTAATTTTCCTAAAATTTCGTCTGCACTCTAGCACAGTCAGTTAAGTGCCATACATGATACACGCTTTGGCGATCACGTTTCGAAAAACACATGACTGACTGGGCAGAAGAATATCCAACAGTAGGTTGCCATTGCTTTCTGTGGTAGAATGGTTGTCAGCCAAGGCTATAGAACCAAATCTGTCCTGTTATTTAACCCTTAACTGGAGGGAAGAGACGGATTAATACTTTTCCCAAGGATATTTGTGCGTAAATGATTGCATGGAATTCAACTGGAATTCGAACTCGGCTCCCCGATTTCTCGTTCCGAGCCGATATCCACTGCACCACAACGCACATCCGCCCTCTACCTACACAAGCTCAATATGTTGGCTATTCGTTGTTTTCCTCAATCCTGTTCACCTTCAATCTCTGCTGTGAGTATTAAACTTTCCAAGCCGTAGAAATTTGAAATGTGTCTTTCTAATATTAAGTCTAAGCGTCTGTTTTCTTGTATTTTTTCTAAACCTTTGTCGTTATTGACATACTTGGTCAATGGTATCGCAAGAATCATTGCTGTTGCTTCAAGTATCTTCTTCTTCTGTGAAGGAGATTGTTCAACATTCGCTGCCACATAGAAAAACTGATATTATGTAAGCTAAATCCAATTTTATTTGTGTCTAATTAGATTTTCCGTTTTCTTAATACTTTAATGGTGCTCTTTAGCAGTGGATTATATTGGCACTGTTCATGACTTTGGTCTTTGGCTTGAAATGGAAACTGGGACAGAAGACGTCCCTTGGTCCGTTGAGAATAAAGTCTATGGAATTATAGAGTGTAGAACCTATTTTTTCTAATGAAATATTGTTTATTAATGCAGTGCTTGTTCTGCATAGAACTCAAAGACAAACTATTTGCTCTCATTTGTCTCTCTCACTATTTATCTCGATGATACCTTTCTACGTGTTTTGTGGCTCGGCACCTCGTAACATTTACGTCGCCAAGAACAATTAGATTATCTATCATTAGAATATTTCTTTAGAGACTTCATTGCCGATCCCGCTTGGAGAGCATTACTTGGTATTTGGTAGAAATATTATCCAGAGAGACAGTTTTCCCGTCCGAGAAAAGCCAAAACATGTGTAATTGGAAAGAATGCTTACGTTTGTTAAAAAGTGTCGTAGCATGGGATAAAAAAATGTCCCTTGCTTATCTTAACTGAGAAGTACCAAATGTCTTCATGTCCTACCTGCTTGATAAAAAATTTAGACACTTCTGTTTCCCTGTCTATGAATCTGATTGACCATGTGCATATACAGAGTGCTAGGGGGGAAAATTGTTGCCATTTTATATTTTTAATTTTGCGCTTGTTTGTTTTTGATTTTCTCAATTCCACCGTATAGTAGAGTATAGTAAAGTCATTTGGGCAACCTCTGTGGGAAAAAGAGCACCATGACTTAATTCATTCCACTAGAAATTTTAAACCGGCATGTTGTACTGCTTTGTATTCGTACCAAAAGCTCCAATATGGACATTTCAGAGAGTTTGAGCATCAATCTGAGGTCAGTGTAGACGATTCGGAAAGAGTTAGATGATATATTGAGTCAACATCATATTGTTTTGGGGTGATAACTGGTGATTAAGATGTTATGTCTCTATTCATCTTCCCATAGCATTTCAGACTGAACACATGGGCCTTCGTCAAGTGCCACATCACTCCTTACATCTGGCCACCTACCTTCCCTGATTGCAACACTTTTTATTATCATGCTTGTGACTCAGTTGGACGAGAGACGGACAATAGCCCTTGTCACAACAAAGATAAACCAAAGGCAAAAATTATGACAGAATTTACAAACCTAAATAAGAAAACCACCCAGAAGAGATGCAAGAGATTCCGATGTCGTCCGGAACCCGTGGATAAAGCCAATGATGGTTTTATTGAATAGATTTACTCTTTTCACTTTGAAAGATATTTTTGTGATTTTGGGAAATATATCTGTTAAAATAGGTTGTCAGTGTTATTTTTATTTTTGCGTAATTTATACGAGAATTCATTCATTGCACCCTATATATATATATATATATATATATATATATATATGTGTGTGTGTGTGTGTGTGTGTGTGTGTGTGTGTGTATTTATATATAGATATATATTTTTCATTTTTAAAAATATTCAAAAGTTCTACAATATAATTGTATAGAACACTTTTTAATACAAATGTGTACTGGCCTAATCCTATTAGGACCAAAATCTAAGTATTAAACAATGAATATATATATATATATATATATATATATATATATATATATATATATGGCAGAATAGCTGTTTTAGGCAATTAGGTAAGAGATATCAATAACTAATTTTCTACTCTAAATTGGCTAAATCCATAAATCCTCAGAGAATCGTTTCCTAAATGGCTTCCGTTAAAATCCATAGACATCCTGCCAGAAGGAAATGGGTTTGCCAAGCTTATAACCACGATTGAGAAATACTGAACGTGAAAACCCAAGGTTATGAAAAGCGGCCAGAGAATAAGACGTAATGAATATGGAAGAAGGGATCACTTGGAAATCTAAGAAGAAAACGAGCTAATTGTAAAAGATGAACTGATAAATAGAAATCTCATTCAACTCGCCTATTTGGCGCGTAAGCAGAAGAAGATCGGCGACGTTAACAGAGAACAGGCCGGCTAGAATTTCTGGTTCGATTTATAGAGAGATGGCGTAAGACTACTCACACTGTTATTGAGATGTAATCTGCTGCCACTTCTGTTCAGCTGAAAAACAGAACGTATAAATAAAGAGCAGCTGAATATGTTCCAAACGAGGCCATATTTATAGAAGCGATTAAAATCATTATCTATAGCTTTTGATATAGGTTGTTTTAAAAAAGCAATAAAATATCGAATTCTCCTTAGGTTTCGGATGAGAAACTTTGCCGGGGAAATCTTTCAAGTGAATAGGAACTTGTTAATTTGAAACTCAGCATTTTAAATCTTAATTTATATCTGGCCTCGAACATAGCTTTGACTGTGTTACTGATACATATTATTCAATAAGCTATATTTTAAACTATCCGTTTTTTTTTTTTAGTATTTTTTAATATCTTTATATCCAAAATACTTATTGCTTGAATGACGTAAGAATTAGAATTTTAGAGTATCTAATAATAGAAGAGAAGTTTTATAATCTAAAATTCTAGTACAGGTTATCTCATCTGCAAGAAAAATAGAAGAAAAATGTAATGTAAGCTTATTTATAAATGGAACTTTGTCTGTGTGTGTGTGTGTGTGTGTGTGTGTGTGTGTGTGTGTGTGTGTGTGTGTGCGTCAGTTACCTATAGACTCCGAAACGGCTGAAGCGATTTTCTTGAAAATTTACACAGTTGTACTATAAGTGTCTGTGAGTGTTCTTAGCTAGGTTTTGTGTCGAGGTACCCCCGATAAATATCGAAAATCGATAATCGAAAAAATCGGGTTATAGAAGGAGTGATCCGATTTTAATCAAATTTGATACACTCATAGACAAAGACAAAAGAAACGATATTCAGAAGTATCAAGGTTGCAGTTCTTACAATAGTGCATAAAATAGATAATATATATATATATATATATATATATATATATATAAGGCAAGATGTTTGTGTGTGTCTGTTTATCTGCCTGTATGTCTGTATATTTTTCAGCCCTTTTATTTTAGTTTTTGCTTTGGGTTTGGCTCTAAGTAGGTATAATTGTAGTTCTTAGTCTCAGCCACGATACCATTTACACAGAGGACTTATTTAGCCTTCAAAATTCAGTTTACAACGAAAACACTTATTTGATATCGATACCAAGAAATCAAAATTTGACTTATATCCATTCATTTTTCTTTCAGTCTACGGTTTCGTTTTAACTAGAAACAACTATTGCTTTTTAGGCTTTCGTGCCAACGTCCAAAGAGTCTGAGCTCCAGGACCATGGATTAGTTTTAAAGCTTTCATCACACCCGAGCAACGCCGGGCTATACTGCTAGTTAATTATAAGTGAAATTCTGGACATGATGAAAAGGAAACAAATATATTGTCTTATTACGGCGTAGCATATATAACCTTGCACAAAGAAAGTAGGGACAAATGCAGGTAGCCTAAAGAGGAATGACTCAACAAAAAATGTGCAAAAAGAGAAAGAATGAATATCGTAGATAAAGCATAAAAATGCAAGAACTAACAGGACAAAAACATGATCATCAACAGGATGCATAAGAACCGAGGATGAGACTTTGATAAAGAAGAAAATAATACTTCAGAAATGGAATTAATAAATCGAAGAACTCTTCCACGTCGAAAGATGACAACCGGCAATGCGCAGAAATATCGAAGTATTAAAGTCTGATGTGGAATCAGTACTAGTCAAATTGAACTGAAAAGAAGCAACAGGACGATTGTAATAGAGATGTTAACAGATATAGATGATTTCAGCATTGCCAAGATTACAAATATAATCAATGAAATATTCAATAATGGTGTTATAACGTAAGTTAAGGATATAGGTAAATCTGTCTTCTTAGCAATGCCTAAAAAGCCAGGTGTAAAAGAATGTAAGCTTCATCGAAAAGTCAGCGTAATGAACCATATAACAAAACATCGTCTGCATCAGCAGAGCCAGTCCGGAAATATAAGTGCTGGTTCGTTGAAGACACTGGAACAAGAAATGTAATATTTATATTCCTGATGGCATCAGAAAGAACAATACCAATGTAGAACGATGTGTACCTGTGTTTCATAGATTTTGCGAAAACTTTTAATAAAGTACGTCACAATTAACTGTTGGAACCGCTAAGAAAACTTGACATATTTCGAAAGGATATTAGAATAACCCAGAATCTATACTGGCAGAAAACTGCCTGCATATAGATATAAAATGGCTTCGGTAATGTTGTGGATTCCGGAGGAGAAACCACCAATATAATGCACAACAAAAACAGGTATGGAGATAGAAAATAGGTTATATTGAACGTAATATACAAATTGGAACGCGAGTTAGTCAATTCAGGAATACTATTAGTAGAAATAAATATTTACAAATCTTGAAGTGAAAGAATATGTCCGAGTAGAGCTCAAAGCTGGTCTCTGGGTAACTTCGGTATCTGTCGGAACTCTTCGATAACTGTAACGGATCTCTACGAATTACTCTCCATTGTAAACTACAACTGAGATTCCAGATCTTCCACCTGCTGTTCTCTATATGACAGGATTATATGTACACTCAGTCGAGTCCATTGTCATATACATAAGGGGAAGATCCCACAACAAGTAAATATAAAAAGATAGAAAGAGTTGTAAGACAAGAGTGTGTCTTCCCATTGGATATATTAATCCTGTTTAGTGAGGTGACTCCAGTTCTACTAGCATTCGTTATTGGCGGCTACAATTTTAACCCTATAAGATATGCCAACAACACAATGTTGATAGCAGACAAAGAAAGAAAACTACAAATATCCCTAAAGAAGGTAGTGAAAGAAAGCGAGAAGGAAGGACGAAACATAAATTTCAAAACATAGAATGAATAGTTGTCAGAAAAACGACGAGCTCAACATGAAACTTACAAATTGCAGATATCAAAATCACAAAAGTACAACAATTTCAATATCTTAGAAGGGTTTTAACACTGGACACTGCAATCCCAAGGCACACTGAAATTGCGAAAGATGTCAAAAATAAAAATTAGCAATAAATTTCCATCACAGGATGAACCACAATATTTGTTGTCTCATGTGAATGTGGTGATATGAACAAAAAATCAGAATTAATTATCAAAATGGAGTTTATTTTCCTATTAGATATATCTCAAGTGAACTCAATTCTCATTAACTCGTTTCTTTCGTCCTACTGTTTTCTTTGTATTCTTTCCAGTTTGCAAAACTATTAGTGAGTTTTGACTGATATACAGAGTAGTGGCTTACGGCCATATCACAGTGAAACACAAGTTTTTGTACGCTCACCGATATTAAGCAATCCATAGTCTGGTGCGTAAATAGCTGAGTAACCACTAAGGGATACCAGGGGCTGAAAGCTTAAATGTACGATAACAGATCGGAATTGGAAATTTGAAAACCCAGTTCTAATTCCAGTCGCGTTCGCTATATTTACTTACTAGCAGTATAGCCTGGCGTTGCTCGAGTGTAATGAAAGCTTTAAAACTAATCCATGGCCCTGGAGCTCAGACTCAGCCTAAAAGATATTTGTGTAAAGTTTGGTGAGAATCAGATAAAAGTTGTGAATTTGTATAAAGAACATACAGACAAACAGACAGACACACAAATATCCTGCCTAATATATATATATTATCGATTTTCTGCACTATTGTAAGAACTGCAACCTTGAAACTTCTGAATATCATTTCTTATGTCTTTGTCTATGAGTATATCAAATTTGATTAAAATCGAACCACTCCTTCTATAACCCGATTTCTTTCGATTATCGATTTTCGATATTTATCGGGGGTACCTCGACACAAAACCTAGCTAAGAACACTCGCAGATGCTTATAGTACAACTGTGTATATTTTCAAGAAAATCAGTTCAGCCGTTTCAGAGTCTATAGGTAATGGACACGCACACAGACACACACACATACGCACACAGACAAAGTTCCATTTATAAATAAGTTTAGATGGCCAAATACTCACAGGAAGGGTAGAATTTATCCCTCCTCCTCCCAGTTATATGTTAGTAGAAATTATAACAATAAATCATTGTTATCTTAAAAAGAAAAATCTTACAACCCGAAAATACTTTTCTGGCTTCAAATAACCTGGAAAATGTTGACATACAGTAAAAAACAAATTAATAAATCGGTTTTGGTAGAAGAATTCGTTTTATTGTAGTTTTTTTTTTCAATTGCTTTCCAACTCATACTGTAAGAACGAGTCAGTATTCGGTCACAGTTTCGAATTCAGCCAAGTAGTATCTATTCATCCATGCCATTGTAGTTGACTGTGTCGCTACCATCCACCATCAATCACTGCATATCTGTCTGCTGGTGCTTGCCAGTCTATGCAACGAGAGTGCCACTGCCCGCCTCAGAAACTTCTGTCGTTGAGGCTTACTTCGCCAGGTGACTAAGGTTTTGTTTGCTTCCTACCACTTGATTAAGAGATTAACACGCAACAGCACATCTCACCGGATTTTGTGAGTCCATAAGCCATTACACCGCATAAAGTTACTACTGTTATTCATGTTTTACAATTGCTACTACATAGGCACGAATATTTAATGAAATAAAAGAAAATTATCCCGAATTCTTGGCCTCTCCGAAAACAGATTAAATCATTGAGGTTACTGACATTAAGTAAGGCTATTAATGAACGTTTTAGTGTTATTAAAACAAGTAAATGTAGCCTGTTTATTCAAATAACTAATCTTAGATTTGAATCCTCTTATAAGCTCTTGACGCCCGTTTCTCCTAATGTCTAGGAAAACAAATATTGAACTCTAACACGTCGAGATTAAGCAAATCGTTCCTTCATCCATTTTCCTGACTGTCCATTTTATATTTGTTTACTCTGTCGTCAAACTTTTAACATCGGAATTAGATGCAATTAACTAAAAGCTATAAAGAAAGACGGAAAAGAGTTCCTATTGGACAGATGCTTCTACATAACAAACAGGCTGAAATATTTGTTTAAAACTGTTCAAACCTTCCAGATGAAGAACTTTCACCATCAGTTTTTCATTCGTTATTCTTTCTTTGTATTGTTGTTTAAATTTCGCTTGCCGATTCGTCTTTGTGTAAAAACCAATAGATCATTATTCATACTAAAAAAGATCTCAAGGATACGGAACTCAAATTCAACTCTCGTCAGTTTTTCACTCTAAGTATATTATTTGCAGTGTTTGTCGAGCGTAATGAAACTATAAATAAATCAAATAAAAAGAAAAAAGACAAGTTTCTTTATAAGGAAACATTCATCATCCCCTGATCCAGTATCCAGCGCTAGTTTCAGTTAAAATTATTAAATCTTTCTTGTAAATACAAAACTTTTTTTAAAGAAAAAATACCATGGACCTAACATGTGAAGAACGATGAGGTTTTTGAGAGGATGGAAACGAAAAGAAAACTCATACTTAACATCAGGAAGCGACAGCTGAGGTTTCTGGGACATGTAATGAGGAAGGAGGGCTTGGAGAATCTGGTAATCACAGGTAAGATAGAGGGAAATAGAGACAGAGGAAAGCAACGTGTGACATATCTGACGTATCTGATGGGCTTCTACAAGTGGAATGGCAGAGTGAAGTTTGGGTGAGTAACAGAAGAAACCGTGCTAAGAGCTACTAGGGATAGAGAAATGTGGAAGGCCATGATCTCCTACGTCCTACATGACGCAAAGGAAGATATTTCTCAAGTCAAGTAGCTGTTATCGCTCTTTCCAGTATTGATGAGAATTTCCTTTTTAATCTTTTATTTGAAGCAGTGTGGAATGTCAACATCTTGGTTTATCTCATTATTTTCTCTTCTACTTACATGCTTTAGGTGTCGTTTTGTTAAAATTCTTCAAGTGATGTTGTTCTTGATATTGGTAAGTCTTTGTGGTTCTGTAGTGTCAATCCACAATATTCATAGAAGGATGGTCTTTGCTAAAAAGCAGTTGTAAGTTCAATTTCAACAGTAGGCTCGCTGCAGATTTTATTTTGGCGCACTGGCAGTCAGTTAAGTGCCATACAGGATAAACGCTTGGGTGATCATGTCATGAAAGAGACATGACTGATTGGGTGCAAGATTCTCCCGCAGTAGATTGCCATTACTTTATGCGGTAGACTGGTTGCCAACAAAGGCTATACAACATAATCTGTCCTGCTATTTAACCCGTAGCTGAAGGGAGAAGTGATAGATTCCGTTCCAAGCCGATATCCACTGTCCCACAAGGCACATCCTAGCGCAGTGCATTTACAAATGAATTTTATTTGTGCCATGTTCGAACAATAGATGTGTAAGAGTCTGAAGATTGCCTGGTCTTGACATTTTATTTGAACCACCTGCAGAACAATATCGCGCAGAATAGATTTTCAGTTGAAATAGGAGAAGCAATTTCCCTCATTAGTTCACTGTCATTGTTGTTTTCAATATTTTTTTAAAAAATCATTTCACCCCAAGCAAGGCATTCCACTGCCACTATTGCGCTTGGGGCTACAAAGGGGAGGTAAATAGGAAGAGTGGTTAGATATAGGAAATGTCAGAAGTGGGGTGATAGATAGTTGGGTGGGTGGGAAGAGTGTTTGAAAGAATGGAAGTTAGTTTGTTAGGAGGTGTCTATTGACCTTACATTTAAACTCCTGGAGATTGTAGCCGTCGGGGAAGCAGTCATGTGGAAGAGAGTTCCACAGTCGGGAAGTGCGAGAAAAGAAACTGTTGGAGTAGAAGTTGTGGTTGCATTTTATCGGTTTCACTGTAAAAGTGTGGGATCTAGTTGCTAATCTAGTATCTCGTGCAAATTCGAACCTAGCGGGCACCAGTGATCTAAGTTCATCGGAGCAGAAGCCGTGAAAGTATTTATAGAAGAGACACAGGGAAGCCACGTTGCGCCGGTGAGAGAGAGACTGCAGGCGGTCTGCTAATTCGGTATCAATCACATTACAGACCCTCCGCTGTACCTTGTCGAGAAGCCGAAGGAGAATAGCAGGGGCCACCCGACCAGATATGGCAACAGTATTCAATGCACGGGCGGATGGTAGATTTATAAGTGTGCAGGATAGATTCAGACGGAAAAAACTTCCGGGCCCTGCACAGAGAACCGACTTTCATAGCAGCGGATTTAGTAATGGATTCGATATAGTCATTCCACTTGAGGTCCGCTGAAAGTGACGGCGTCCTTCCTAATCTTCTATAGAAACAGTGCGGAAGGTCATCATTTTGATTAAGTCATTATCTTTTCTTTCAGTTACTTGAGCTATCCATCTTAGTTGTTGTTGTTGCTGTTGTTGACAGTTCTCAAGGGATGTGGATTTTGTTATTTGTAGAATTCCTTGTTGTAATCCTGTAGCGCCAGAACACAAAGTTTGGAAAAGAAAGATGCTCGCTAAAACAATGTACAGCTGACACTTTAGATATTGGTGCCATGCATGAGATCCATATGAAAGTTTCAATTAAAGATTAAAATTCTTCAGCTAAAAGATCCAGACAGTTTAATGCTAATATTATTTCTACTTCGATAAGGTGTAACTAATCAATATGTTGTGGAGGAAATCGGGTGGGAAAGTTTGTAACTATATGACTAAATTCGTGTTTCGGCTTCTGATATTGGTTCTCTGGCCAAATCGATAAAGAATTATTTAAAACACAAAATAATTTACTTTCATATACGCTAAAAAGTTTGCCTCCTTCTACCGAGCGCCCATAGCTCAGTTAGAATCGCCGACTGACGCCAATTTGGCCGGGTTTCAATTCTGGGTAAAAGGAATCTGATGCCTAACCGTACTGATGAGCTGTGATACAGCGAAACAGATCTGTCTGCGGAAGACTATTTACGTTCTCACACCCTGATTGAGCACTCTGGAAGAATGATAGACTTTGAAAAAACAGTAGTTACCCTTAGAGCACTCTAACTACTGGCGTATGATACATCATACGCTAAAAAGTTTGCCTCCTTCTACTGAGCGCCCATAGCTCAGAGGTAAAAATCACCGACTGACGCCAATTCGGTTGGGTTTCAATTTCTGGGTAAAAGCATTCGGATGTCTAACCGTACTGATGAACTGTGATACAGCGAAACAGATCTGTCAGCGGATGACTATATATATATATATATATATATATATATATATATACCATAGATTGAAATACACACCACTTACTTGCTACCTAGGTTTTAACACTACCGGTCTCCTTGGACAATAAAGACTTTATTGCCCAAGGAGACCCGTGTGATTAAAATCTAGGTAGCAAGTAAGTGGTATGTATTTTGTTCTCTTACATATTGTTGGCCCTGCATATTTAGTTCTTTTGTTTTGACTGTGCATTGAGCACTTTTTTAATCTACCGTCTGCTGGTCCAACCAGCAACTCTTTTCCCTTATATATATATATATATATATATATATATATATATATTGTCCTACGTTTATGGCATGATTTCATGTGTTATGCAATCATCAGGCGCATACTGAGAGTTTAATAGGTTTTAATTTAATTTTACTCGATGTTTATGAGAATTAAATCTTCAAACGTTAAGTTACTGCTTTTTTAAAAACAATATTAAAGATTTAAATATTTCAAGATTGCATGTAGATAAAAATTTAAAATTAAAATTTAAAATATAAAATAAAAATATTTAAGTATTAAAATATAGGGAAAAAAAATTAAAGCAGCGGGAATCATAAAACGCAAAAATTTAAATTTTCTAATAACTTGTAGATAAAAAATTAAAATTTTAAATAAAAATAAAAATTAAATTAAATTAATATAAAAATTTTAAATTAAAAAGTAAAATTTAGAATTAAATTTAAAAATGAAACAATGCTGGGGGCAAAACTTAAAGGGGCTTTAATCCATAATTTTTAAAAGTAATAATATTGCGGGGAAAGAAAGAAAGAAAGAAAGAAAGAAAGAAAGAAAGAAAGAAAGAAAGAAAGAAAGAAAGTGTAAAGAAGAAACAGGCAAAGAAAATGTCAAACGTAAAGAAGAATCTGTAGCAATCTGATTCTAAGAATTTAAGTAAGTATTTTTTCTATAACAGCATGTAATCGAAAATCACTTATTTCTTAAGAAAAGTAAGATTATTGAGATGGTATATGATATTCCAGTTAATAATTGGGTTGTTGTTGTTTTTTTTATTTCCAATAATTTATGTATAAAGCAGTACTTTTGCTGTATTTACTGTTGTCTCATCACAACAGTAAATCTTATCTTCTCCTGTTCGAAGTGCTTTTAAAGCCATCTTCGGAGAGGTTACAGAGACGTTAACATGAAGAGGGCTCATGAGGGAGCCAAAAGCTTATAACCAGCATAATAAAAAAAATATCTAAATGTTGAACAATTTCTGTCTTTATTTTCACCTGAAATTAAGGCTAAAATCCGATATTTAGAACGGGTCATGATTAAACATAATAGTCATTCATTGTCTGTTAGATTTAACAATATATGTTTAGAAAATCTGCTGCCTCGATACATTATATATATATATATATATATATATATATATATATATATAATACAGTTCTGTTCATGCATTGATCACTGTTTTATTAACACCTGAATAATAATACTATACATATGTGCACCCTCATATGTATATTTATTAATTCATGTCACTATATATATATATATAATTACTGATTTCTACTTAACTTTGATCCTAAAAAATTTAAATGCAATGTCAATCATCATCTTTTGTCTTTATAATTCCTATTTTTTTCTGTTCCCTTTCCCTAATAATGTGTCTTTTCTCCTATTCTTTCACAATCAGTAATCTTTATTGCCTTCCTTTGGTTAAAATTATTAAACAAACTTGTTTATGAGATTTAAGTGTTCCTTGGAGGATTTTTTTTCATTGGTCTGATGAATTATTGAACCTGCATTGTAGAGAGCATTGCATCCTAGCTGTAAATAAGGCATTTTTTAGGTGGTTCGTTGATCTTTGAGAATATGGGAACGTTCACTTGATAGGGAGGGAATCCTCTACTTTCTTAATGGCCGAAGACCGCCATCTTACATCTTTTCGGTATTTATGGGCATCGTAGACCTCCAACCAGAATGAGTTGCCCAAGAGATTTCGACTAAGGCTATCTGTGATTATTCCAATATTCTATGTCGTGGAAATGTCAATTCGGATGTGATATGTCACACTTACAAATAACAGGGATCTGAAGACAAATATGGAGAGGGCATGGTTCAACATCTTCAAAGGTTCTTTCTACCATTTGATCGATGCAACATCAAGAGGATGAGCTTTGCTGAGATAGACGTTGCACTACACAATAATAGACGCCTTTCTATTTGACACCTCAGTGCATAGAGTGACATAACTTTGCTTTTCCACAATCAGCAACCCTTTGTTTAATCATTTTAAAAGGTTTAATCAAACTTATTCATGAGAGTTTAGTGTTCGTTGGATGAATTTTTATTGGTCTGATGAATCATTGAGCCATGCATGAAGGGTCATTGCACCCCAGCTGTAAATAAGCCATATTTTAGGCAGCTCCTTGGTTTATATTTACTTAGTAAGGAGCGAATTTTCTACATCCCAACAGTACGACATTAACCGGAGACCGCTGTGCTTTGTGACTATTTACACGTATTTATGTACATCGTAGACCCCAACCAAGAATGGTCAAAATAAATCTGAAGAAAAATTTGGAGATTTTGACAAATGGTATATCCACCAGGATTATCTGTGATGATTCCAACATTAAATGGCGAGGAGATGTCTATTTGCATGCAATATATTACACTTACAAATGTCAGTAGTCTGCAGATAATTATTGAGACGGCATGGTTAAACATCTCTTCAATGGTTCCTCCTCCGACCACTTGAATTGATGCCACATCAAAGAGGTCATCTTCCTGAGATAGACGTTGCACAACACAATAATAAACATCTTTTATTTAGCACATAGGTGCTAAATAAAAGATTTAGCACATAGGTGCATAGACTGACATTCCTTTTTTTTTCCATAAGAAAGCATTATAATTATTTATTAAACAAATATGTGAAAAATGAAATTCTCTTTAATGGCTACATGTAGAGCGATACAGCTGAGACAAAATAAATTTGCCCAAAATAAGTTGACATAGCGAATCCTAAAAGCATATTTAGAAAATCATTCGAAATTATTATTGAAGGGATTATAAGTAATTGTTAATCGAATATATCAGAAGTTCGTTACCCTGCCCATCCCTTACCTTAATGTGACGGTTTGAGTACCTCTGTGACTCAGAGATATGCCAGTGGAAGCGAAATCTCCTGTTAGAGCCACACCCAATCTGAACATAGGTAGGGGCCAGACAAATGTGAAGCAAGATAAAGTGTCAACACTCTAACCTGTAAAAATAGTTGTTGGTTGGTTGTTTTGTTTTATGGCATATCAACCTCGGCGGGTCATTTATTGCCAACTAAATTTCTATTTATTTATTGCTAGTAATACCTTTTTCTTTCAACAATTTATTGTTGTTTTTATATAAATTTTGTGTCTAGTAATACTTTTTTCTTTTCGAGTACCAAGATTCATTGGGATTTATTTTTAAGGGCAGAGTCCCTAAGTCCTACCCTGTTATTTAACTCATAACCTGGAGGGAAGGGACGGATTAATACTTTTCCCAAGTAGTCAGTCAGTCAGTTAAGGTGCCATACGTGATACACGCTTGGGCGATCATATCTCGAACGAGACAGGACTGACTGGGCAGAAGATTATCCCGCAGTAGGTTGCCATTACTTTCTGCAGTAGACTGGTTACCGACCAAGGCTATAGAACCCAATCTGTCCTGTTATTTAACCCATAACTGGGAGGAATAGATGGAGTAATACCTTTCCCAACGGTATTTGCACGAAAGTGAATGCAATGAATTCATCTGGAATTTGAACTCGGCTCTCCGATTTCTCCAATGCACCACGACGCACATCCACATTTCCAAGGGTGCCAGTGCTGAAATGAATGCAGGGTATTCAACTGGAATTCGAACTCGGCTCACCGATTTCTCTTTCCGAGCCGATATCCACTGCACCACAGTCACCATCCGTCACTAAACGCTTACAGCACTTGGTATTCCCAAGCGGTCACCCACCTAAGTACTGTGCTCGAGCGAGAACCGGTGTATTGAACATGATATGGCCGTAAGCCTGTAAAAATAGATAAGTTACAGAAATATCGACGACAACGAACCAAGGCCTACAACAGAGGAATGAAGGTCTTAAGAAGAATAATGCTAAAAATCTTATTCCTTTTTTTGGCAATATATAGGGGAAGACAGAAAATGCGTAAACTCTACATAGAAATTAATTGTACATTATTTTACTACAGGAATTATTATCAATTAAACAAATCTTCAAAACGTTTATTCACTATAATGATTACATACAGAATTTTTTAATTCTCACAAGGATGTAAGAAATTCTTCTCGCATATCATCTACGGTGGATGCCTATATACCCACCTATGGTTCGATTTTTTCTCTTCCTCTTGCACATTCTAAGCGCATCGCTGAGATCAATCACGTGTTTACATGGGACGCAGCCGCTAGCATCGACTGAAGCGTGGATCTGCATCTGGTGGCTAGGATGTCTTATTTTAGATCAATCCATTAATGCACATTCGGAAACTCTGCTATGACTCTGAGCAAAAAGTTCATTTTGGTAAGGTATGATGTTAGCCATATACTACAGTAGTAAGGAACAAATGTGGAGATTATTGACAAGATTATGTAAGAAAGAAGTTCAACAGGAAGAAGGAAGCTCTATTTGAGGGCGCATCTTTAGTTTCTGAACTTTGCTCAAAGTACTTGAAGAATTAGTTAAAGTTAAGCCATTCGTACCCAGACGGATTCAAAAACACATCAGCACCAATTACAACGTGAAAATAAAACTGACTAGCCTCTATTCGAACATTCAAATTATAACATGAAAAAATGTAATGATGATCTTGAAATTCATATTGGGCTTGTATCTTATAAGACTATTCTACTTGATAAAATAATCCGAGTGTTGACGATTTCGAACTTGGAATGTCACTGTTTAATGACGATCAAGGTTTTTAAGATAAATCTTATTATTATGAAAAGCTTACCTACAAACATGAACGAATTTTCAATGAAATAATAATATAGTTTTCAAGCATCAAAATGATTTAAAGATCACGATATGCACATAGCAGAATGCATTTGGTGTGTGCCTATCCTAATCAAATAGAGTAAACTAACAAATTTTTTAATGTGCTAACAGGCTTGAATTTTTTATAGATTCGTCAAGGTAAAAATTTGGAAGGGAAACTTATTTTTAGAATTTAAGAGAAAACAGTAAAAGAAACGCTTCACTGTTACAACTTTGTCGCAGTAAATAATGTTATATGAGCAATTTTATTCTCTACGAAAAGTAACCGTTTTTTGTCCCTTACGAAATAGGTTTCGAGGAAAATGAATTAAAATCGATCCATTAATTAAGGGGTTTAATGGATTAATAGCAACATAGACTAGTCTCTCTCCATTTAACACTGTCCTATCCATTTAACGTCAACCGCCATATTTTATTTCCTTGACTTTCAATATTTCTTATCCAATACTCCCTGAATCTTGTTCCTATCATTTCACTCTCACGTAACTCTCTTCACACTAGTATTTTTCATCCTTCTCTTACTCATTCTATATTGACGTAACTGAAGATGAAGGAAGCACTTGAAGCAACTGAAATGTGGTTCTACAGAATGATGCTGTGAATATCATGGATGGAGCATGTGAGCAATGATGACGTTTTGGAAATGATAGAAACGAAAAGGAAATTAATACTGAGCATCAGGAAGAGACAGTTAAAGTTCCTTTGACATGCAATGAGGAAGTGGGGCTTGGAGAACCTGATACTAATAGGTCAGATAGAGGGAAAAAAAGGGACAGAGGAAAGAAGCGGATAACATATTTGAAGGACCTAAGCAGGTTGATGATGAAACGGGGGTTGCATAGTGTAACAGGAGAAGGCGTGCTAAGAGCCACGAGGGATAGGGAGACGTAGAAAACCATGATTGCCTACGTCCTAAAGGGACAGGCTACATAGAAGAAAAAGTTTCGTTTTTATCAGCTTTCCCCCTGATTGCTGTTTTGTCAATTCTGAAGATAATGCAAATGCATCACTATATCCTTCTTCTTTTACTGTTTTCCTCCAGTCAAACCTTGACACTGTCAAGTATATCTTATTACAGAAATACGATATATTTCTGTTAGAAATTTCCATGTGAGATTTTATTTCCTTTCTAATCCTTTTTTTTTAAAAATTATTCTCCTTGTTTTCTCAGCACAATTGTATATCTAGACTCGGGTGATAATCACTCTAAGAGACAGGCTACTCTGAAATCTAAAACCATAGAGAATATAGCGGGAAAACAGTCCTCTATCTTTCCTAAGAAACCATATCAATTCACTAATAACAGAAACTTGATCGTCTATGTCTTGAAGGCGCCTGGCAATGAAGCAATTTTTAGGAAGTAGATTTAAAGTTCATGCTTCAGACTTGGCTTCGGACATCAATTAGAAAACGTTATTCATTCATTCGTGGGCCCAAAGGAAACTCTTCTCGTCGCTATTAACCGTCAGATAATGTCATGATTTAACCACGTCACATGATATAACAGCCTCTCGAAAACCATGACGCAAGCCGCTGTTGAAGGCAAACGTAAAAGGGTCAGACAACCTAACAGAGATGGAACACCGGAGGTCAATCGACAACAGACCATCCAGGAGAAGGTTGTCTGTTTCTTTTGCACTTAACTACCGTTGATGATAGAAGTACCCAAAGAGCTGATTATTCGTGACGATGATTCACTCACGATAATGATTCGGCCCATGCTGAAGTTGCAAACACTGAATTCTAATTTAAATTACGGTTATGAAAATATCCGATTTATGAAGTGGCTTGTGTCCGTCAGTTCTAAGCATTATTGAATATCTTTGGTGCATCGTCAAAAGGCGTCTCTTTGAGAGTACAAGGAACCGAAGTATGTAATTTGGGAGGTAATCACAAATCTTTGTGAATAGATCAGAAGAAATTAAGAATTCGACTTCTATGGACAATGGACTCGTTGAGATCATTAGAAAAAAATTGAAAATTATATAAGAAAATAATATTACTTTTCTGGGAAGATATTCGATCAAACTTTTTATACTTCGGTTTGTTATTTCTTTGAATTTCTTTTTTAATTTCTATTAATTTTTATTCTATCATTTGAAAGTGATTATTTTGGATGATTGCATACAATCAGAGCAATTTAAAATAAACGTATATTTTATATGAATGAAAGTCTGTAATGTAATATTCAATATTCTCATGTTTTGGATAAGTTCAAGTCAGATGGATATTTGACTGAAATAAAGTTTGTGTGCACTTTTAAAAAAATTATAACTCTATTTGTATTTGCTATATAAATAATTTGTAAAAAGGATTAGAAAGAAGTAAATCTATATTTTTAAGGTTTTATTGAAAGTTCATTTAAGTTTCCACATGTTCTCCATCATTAGCAATACAAAATGTAATACGATTTTGCACTTCACTGATTTACAGTAATGCCTAAAATCACATTAGTTATTGTTGCTTTCAAATCTTCTAATTAACTACGTTTGGTTGCATACACAATTGTTTTCACATGAAAAACAATCTAATGGAGCCGTGAAAGTATTTGTAGAAGTGACAGGGAAGCCAAACATTACGCCGGTTAGAGAGCTGCCAAGTCGGGAACGATCACATTACAGATTCTCCGTTGGATTTTGTCAAAAACCCCGAGGTGAATTGCAGGGAAGGCAAAACTTGGAAAAGTTATTATTGTAATGATCAGGGAAGAATCCTTCCGTTAGACAAAATAATATTTTTGGGATAAGAGGCTTTCTGAGTGGAACTTAGTCTTTATATTTGGAATATGAAGAATTGAAAATGTGTCGATGGTTGTACATGGCATGATCAATCCCAGCTGTGATACGCTGAACTAGTGGAACTAAAGAATGTAGTTGACTCGAACATCTGCTAGGAAACAATTAGACTAAAGCAAGGCTAACAATGTTTCTTCTGTTCGAAAGCCGTTGAAGGATGGTAAGTATTTCTCGCGGATGTGCGCTGTGGTGCAGTGGATATCGATTCAGGACGATAAATTGGAGAGCCGAGTTCGAATTTTAGGCAGCAGAAATGTGGTTTTACAGAAGGATGCTGAGGATACCCTGGGCAGAGCACATGATCAACGATGAGTTGTTGGAGAGGATGCAAACGATAAGAAAACGCATACTTAACATCAGGAAGAGACAGATGAGGTTCCTGGTACACGTAATGAGGAAGAAGGGCCTAGAGAATTTAATACCCACAGGACGGATAGAAGGAATGAGAGAAAGGGGAAAAGCATAAGACATACTTGATAGGCATGAGCAAATGGATGGCGGAACGGGGTTTGGTAGATATACAAAGAGGAAAATATTGAAAGCGACACGAGACAGAGCCAAAAAGAAGTCCATGATTGCCTACGTCCTGAAGGGACACAGCACGTAAAGAAGAAGAAGAAGGTAGATAAAACTTATTGCTAGTCATTTTTGTTTAAAATTCTATTGTTGGTAATTTCTACATAAATATGTATTACTGGCAGTTTTATTATAAAAATGTATTTTTATACTTCCCCAGTATTTCGTATTTGTTTGGGAATTCCCTATTTTCCCATAGCTGGGGCCCTAACAGATGTTACCACCTGAGTCAGGGTATACTTAAGAACAACAGCAATTAAAAGGTAATTGCACGATGCTTCAATCTCCACATCAGGGGCCTTGCTGCCGGATGTAATTTATCATCATACCCAGGACTACATATTATTATTGAATGCAACATCCTAATTAAGTAACTCTCTATTTTGAATGTTACATGGCCTTATAATGGGGAACAATAGCAAAAGAAAGTGCCATGATTGTTCTTGGGAGAAACAGTATTGTGATTTCTTATTTTATTCATAACTGTGACTTTATTGCGACATCCCCTCTAGTTATTTGTATCCCCTCTAGTTATTTGTATCCCCTCTAGTTATTTGTATCCCCTCTAGTTATTTGGCCATTTGAAGTTGAGTGAGGGAATCGGTTTGGTCATTGACAAAAAGAAATCGAAGCTAAAGTCTTACACGCGTTCCCATTGAAAAAGGCAGAAAAAAGGTGGATTGGTTGACTAAATAGTTAATAGATTTTGAAATAAATGACGAGGAAAAACGGCAAAGAGAATGTAAAACCTACCGGATATGGTGAAGGCAAAATGTACTTAACGTACTTGTAAAAATGAATGACAGGAAAGTAACAAGGAAGTAAGAATGGCAAAGAGTCAAATGATCAATAGATTATATGAATTTGTGGAGATTCGTCATGAAAAATGTTTTGGTACCTTCTACTTCAACAGCTGATCTTCTCGCACTTCCCGCCTGTGGTTTTACTTGCTTCCCCAACAGCTACAATATCCAAGAATTTAAATGTAAAGTTCAATAGTCATTTTTATCTCACTAACTTGCATCCTCTCCCTCATGCGACTTTCTCCGTCCACTCCACTCTCATCAGTATTCTCATCCTTCTCTTACCAACTTTCTGACACCCCCTATAACCTGTCACTTTTTCTCATAACTTTCCTCCAAAACAGTGGCAGTAAAATGCCTTGTTTGAGGCGATATGATTATAAAAAAAAACATACAAAAGAAGATTAAAAAATCAGGATCACAGTATGCGATCCGAACAATCGTCTTTTTATATGTAGAAATAATCCTTGCATATTTTTATACAGACCTTTTTTAGGGTATAAATATTTAGATATACAGTGGACTAACTTTTTCACTAACCTTTACTGAGAATCCTGTGAGGAAATGTGCGGTTAATATCTGTGGCGAGATCAGTACGCTAACATTAGCTTTACAACATATTTCATTTCATTTAAGACAATTACCGTATTTGCAGGTCTATAAAGTGCATTTTGAAATGTATGTGGAGATAATCTGACAGTGGAAAAGTTGTCTAGAGAATGCGTTTCGCCTCTTTATGGCAGCCGTCTTCAGGTTGTACCAAATCGTTAAATTTTTTAGGAAGAAGTATTAATTATCTTTATCCTGTGCTATGTACAGAAAAAGGTTTTATTTAATTGAAGCCGTTAACGTCTGTTGGATTCAAAATTAGCCAACTCCCAAGTAGATCTTTTTTTTTTAAGGCGAATCTGTAATATGATTGGTCTCTACCTGGCAGCTCGACTCCAGCCACTTTCTCATCGGCGGGATGTAGCTTTCCCTCTGTCTCTTCTATAAATATTTTCATGGCTTCTGCTCCGAAGAACTTAGGTCACTGGTATCCTCTCTATAAGATTTTACTCAGGCAACGAGACTGGCATCAAGGTCCCACCCTTTTACAGTTAGATCAACCAAATTCAGGCGATAATTCTACTCCACCAGCTTCTTTTCTCGCGCTTCCCGCCTGTGGAATTCCCTTCCATATACTTGCTTTCTTGACGACTATAACATGCAAGAATTTAAATGCAAAGTCAATTCTCATCTCTTATCCACTTAACTCCAGCCCTTTCCACATCACCCCGTTTATCTTGTTCTTTTCATTTCTCTCTACCTTCGTAACTGTCTTCACTCCTGTGTTCATATCCTTCTCTTGCCCTTTCTCTTTCTCCCGCTGTAGATGTTTCGTCTTTGTCTTCAATCTTTTCCTGTATAAAAGTTTAAATCTTTTATGTAGCTCCCTGCACATCAGTGGCGGTATCGCCTTCCTTGGGGTGAAATGATTAAACACAAATATACTGTAATGTGCCGCTATTGCTTTTGCAATCGTTGGTTATATTGTGTATGTGTTAAGGTTGACGTTAACCGTAGAGAATTTGGAGCTCAGTGCACTGCCCATTTTTTTTCTTTTCTTAGGGAAGAATAATCGAAATTATGGTCATCTGTGTAACAGTGAGTTACTAATGCATTTAAAGTGTTATTATGAATTAGATACGTGCGATACTAATATAGTTTTTTTATCCAAAAATGCTGATGTTATGTACGATAGTCTGATCATCCACACACGATGTGTACAGATACGAAATCAGATAAAGTTGCAATTTCGAATGATTCTTCGTTTCTGTTTTTAGTGGGGAAAATTATTAGCAAATGTGTTCAATGATGTCTTTAACTTCAATAAGTTTCTGAAAATGCTTACCAAGATGAGTACAAAATTAATTGAAAGCTTGGTAAACGTAGAATCAATTAATGTACTTATTTTGCTTCCATACTAAGACAGGAATGTCTTTCTTTTAACATGGAAAACTCATAGACACAAGTATGCATATGACCTGACAACAAAAATTCTCCAATTCTTGCGACCAATGTCACGCTGGTGTCGATAATAGACTAGCCCCACCCCCTTAATGCAATGTGGACGGTGCTGCCAGAGGGTGGCAATTTTCAGAATCAGGTACCTTCTACCATCTCAATTGAGGAGAAAATATATACTACACTTTCAACCCGACCTGATGTAATGGTTAGCAAACTTGTCTTGCTAGAACCTATTACAACTGAGTAGTGAGTTCGATCCTCACTGAGGGCTTCATACTTTTGACCTTGTGCCACATCTAAGCCGTGCTTGGAAAATCAACCCTGCCGAAAGGCCCGAGAAGCGAGTCTAAACAGATTAAACTGATAAAAACAGATACAAGATTTTGATCTGAGTAAAAACATCGAAGGTATTTAACCTCTCCCCACTTAGGCGAGTTGTGACACAAAGTTATTATTTAACGTGGGGACCTGAGTGCTTACGCTCAGGCAGCTGGTTAAATTTTACCAAGCCTTCGCGTACGCGATGACTGGGTACTAAGTTTGTGGAAGCTACTCATCGTCATAGCTGGTCCATCTTCTCTATCAAAATGCCGAGAAGCGATTATATTTTCTTCCTACCCCACACTAGCAGGATATGCCACACGTCAGTTTAATGTGGGGAGCCTGACGCGTACACACCGTCCTAAAGTAGTCCATCCCCCGCCAACGTCGGTTGCATTGGCGTGCTTCTTATTACTGATCCCCCTTCATTAGTGCAATGAGGAAGACCCTATAGTGGGAAGTCCTCAATAATATTTTCATTGCGCTCTGTCCACAAACGGAAATACAACTAGGTTGTACTCAGAGATGAAATGTAGTTCATCCGCCCTTTATTAAAGGCAGATACTACACTTTTATTCCAACAAAAAAACAAGAAGCGATGGTGTAGAATCAATTAAATGTATCAAAAGTGCAGGAAATCTACATCATTTTTTATGGTGCAGGTCACGCAACTTGCTAGATATGCGTATGTATACAACACACAAGAGTGAAACCATATCTGACTAAATACCCGTTGATCTGTATTGTCCTTGTTGGCAAACAATTTAAAATAAATGATGTAAACATCATATAAAATCATATATAACGCGGCGAGGAAAATAACACCAACACCGATGCTAGCTTGATAGAAAAGGAAGCGATAAAGCTATTGTTGACTGACTTAATCCTCTTGTAAGATTTCTCCTTCATCTTCGCTTCTGTATCACTCTTGTTTGCCGCCATTATTCTGGATATTTTGACTTTGACGTTAATCTTATCAGTTCGTTTGCCAAACAAAAGAGCAGAATCGCGCGGTGGTTGATCGAGAAATTAATAGGGACTCTCTTTGATCTGATCCTCTACATTGAAATTTGTGTTAGCGTTTTCTTTGGACGGTCAGCTTAGCTCAACCAGGAAATAATGTATAAATTATTAGAAGTCATAAAGACTCTAACATACAAAGATAAAAAGCATGTGTCAAACTCTAGTTTTAATAGAGCGTTAAGTAAATCTTGTACACAAAATTTAATCTAATGTCAACGCTTCATATAATTGAAATTTATGTTTATTAAATACATGGAAGTTATTCAGTGCCACCAACACATTGCAATTTTGTGATGAATGTAAAAAGCAGACGTGTTTCTACATTAGAATACAGAGCATGTAAGTAACATGGAAAATAGAGAAAAGAACAGAACAGAGGCATTTGAAACACATAAAAAGAAAAGATGGGGAACCTCGATGTGGTGTCATGGTTAACAAGCTTGTCTCGCTGGATCAGTTACAACTGATTATTGATTTCGATTCTCACTGGACACGCCATACCTTGAGTCTTGTGCCCTATCTAAGCTTCGTTTCGAAATCTAAAATAACGAGGAAATCATAGAACATATTGAAGGCAATAGAGACAGTCAGTCAGTTAAGTGCCATAAGTGATACACGCTTTGAGCGATCATGTCTAGAAAGAGATATGACTGACTCGGTAGAAGATTATCCCGTAGTAGGTTGCCATTGCTTTCTGCGGTAGACTGGTTACCAGCCAAGGCTGTAGAACCCAATCTGTCCTGTTACTTAACCTATAACTGTCTGATTTCAAAAGTTAATTATTATCAGTCGACTGAATTTCGCATCCAGTTGTAGCTCTATATTCAAGGATCTTAAAAATTTTATCTAAGCTCTCGGCTTGTTTTTAATGGCTGTAAAAATATTTATCTATTCTTCTTAGAATGTCTTTTAGAATATGCTTCCATTTATCTCAGTCTTAACTAAAACCAGATGATCCCTTTGTTTTACCTTTCGAACAGACGAAAAACAATCAATTACTATTTTCTTCTGTTTTTCTTCGTCCGGTCATCAGTATATCGAAAATTAGTGTTTTTCTGTCTTCTTAGTTTTTTCTTTAATTTGCTAGCGGCTTTCCAGTAGCGTTTCAGGCGGTTTGGGAATCACTTAAGTGCCATACGTGATACACGCTTGGGCGATCATGTCTCGAAAGAGACTGGGCAGAAGATTATCCCGCAGTAGCAGTAGGTTGTCATTGCTTTCTACGGTAGACCGGTTGCCAGTCATACCTATACAACCCAATCTCTCCTGCTATTTAACACATAACTGGAGGGAAGAGATGGGTTAATACCTTTCCCACGGTTACTTCTGCATAAGTGAATGCAAGGAAGTCAACTGGAATTCGAACTCGGCTCACCAATTTGTCGTTCCGAGTCGATATCCACTGCACCACAACAAAGATCCAATAGAGTTAGAAGAAAGCAAAAAATTGCCTACCTAACAAGTTTACGCGAATGAATGTCAACGCACAGGTAGTGGGAGTGATAGTAAACAAGAATCTTTGCTAAGAGGTACAAGAGATAGGAAGTCGTGAAGAGCCTTAATCTGCCACATGCTGAAGGATCACGACACATAAAAGAATTTAGTAAGTCATTTCTATTTTTGTGTTGGTCCGTTATTGTTTCATACTCAATAAAAATCGGTTATCTTTTGACGACTTAATATTGAAAAACAAATATACTTTTATTTAACGTGTACAAATTTGGGGGTGGCTGGCTGTGTAAGAATTATCGGAGCCTAAATTAAAATCGGCGATTCGAGTTCCAATTCCGGTAAATTTTGTTTCATTTCCTTTGCATCAGTGTTCTTGACAAAGGCGAGAATCCACGTTCCTCCATCTATAAACTAAATAGCAGAACAGACTTGACTCTTGTCTAGAGATAGAAACCGATCTCGGCAATTGAAAATTCTCAATTCAAAACAAGTCTTATGAGGGATGGGTTCCACCAGGTTCCTACTTCATATTTCGAGATTCTAGAATAGTCTTTACTATAACAAATTTCAACAAAAAATTGTTTAATGGTGTCGAGACACTAAACATCTTTTTTTAGTTCATTTGAGGTCGCTGAATATGTGAGTTGTGATGCAGTAGATATCGGCTTGGAATGACAACTCGGGGAGGCGAGTTCGAATTCCAGTTGAATTCCTTGCATTCACTTATGCATAAATACCCTTGGGAAAGGTATTAAACTGTCTCTTCCATCCAGTTATGGGTTAAATAATAGGACAGATTGGGTTGGCAACCAGTCTACCGCAGAAAGTAATGGCAACTTACTGCGGGATAATCTTCTGCCCAGTCAGTCATGTCTCTTTCGGGACATGATCGCCTAAAGCGTGTATCCTGTATGGCACTTAACAGAATGAATTTGAAAATGATCTTACGTTTTCTTGGTTAACTGCAGTTTTTTCTGTACACAAAATGTCTCATTTTTTGGTAAAAAGCATTTTTTCATTTGTTTTTCTGTATCTATGATATTGCCCAAAGTCAACATTTCTCAAAGTAAAATCATAGAAACCTCTCAGTTCGTATTTAAACTAACAAATATTGGTCTGCTTATTAAGAAATACTACACTATCAGACATTAAGTCTTTAAAAATAACACAATTGAATATACCAAGACGAACAATGATTTTCATCAAATCATTTAATAAACTAAAAGCAGAAGTAAAACCTTCGTGAATATATGAACTATCGTAAAACTTTTCTTTCTTGATTGTTTGTCGGGTTCAATAATATTTACGTCCCTTTTGATACTGCAGCAGTAGTCAGACATCATTCGTTTGTCTCACCATCCCTGGTAGCGTTATTCCATTGTTTTGATATCCTGATAGAATCGTTCTACTTGCTCATCACTCACATCGCCGCCATTATCCGGGAAATGTATCTAGATGACTATGTAAAAATGAGCCTTAATACTCATATTAGCGTATTCTCGATAAAGTGACTTATTGATAAAGTTTATCAGTTAATTTTAATTTTGGCAATAAACTGGATCAATTCGGTACTTTTACTTTAATTTTTTGACGCAGAAACGTTTTTTGTTTTTTATAAAAAGTGGTTTATTTTAGGTGGCTGACAAAAACTGCTAGGGTTTTTACAATCTTTATAAACGAAATGTTGCGATCAGCCAAAATAAAAATTTCAAGAATGAACAATTTTCTTAGAACTAAAACGGTAACTAACCATGAAAGTGTGAGGTCATTTTCGGAATCAGCACCATCAAAGTAGCTAAAAAAACTTATTTTGTTTTTTGGCACCAAAAATCATGTTGACGAGCGTAATCGATCCTGACAGTTTTGCAGTGAAGTTTGAGCGATATCTATGGCCTCATGATGTTCGGGTCGCACAAAGCCCCGCCATCATTTCAAAACAACTGGAACCATGGCACATTTCGATGTCATACGTTGTTAGTTCTTTAGTTTCTTGCCGATGTCATGAGCCCAAGTGAGACGCTGTATCCGATGTCCTAGTGTTAACACGTGCATTTTGGTTAGGTCTTCTGATCATAGATTCCGTGAAAGACAGGGAACGCCGATCTTATCTACTGAGTTTATCGCTCGTATTTTCTGCATTGAATTTGGATGTGATTTGAGCGAATATCGTTTGCTTATTACTACAAAAAAAACAGCGAATGTAATTAACAGATACATCCAACCGTAAATAAGGTCAACAAAAGTGACAACCGGCTTAAAAAGCGATGGCGCAGCCAGTGGGGATTGATAGATACATCCGGTCGTAGTTAAAGTCTTCAAAATGACAAACCGAAAAAGCAAAATTGCATGGGTGAATAGGCGTGGCCACCTGGGTCGCGTGGAATTTAAAGATTCTATAAAGTCTAAACCTTTGGCTGAAGAAAAAAGATCCCCGCTGGTTTCCAACTCCCGGCGGCCCTTTCGTGTGCGCCAACTCTCTCCGTCTGCTCTACTGTTCCATACAAACGACACCGGCGAAGAATAAAAATATAAGATTTTATTTTTTTATGTATATACATATTCCTCGTAATTTTCCAGTGGAAGTATATAACTGTTGTGGAGTAGTTTTTACACTGAAGGTTATAATCGTGCTATGTCGGTTGCTAGTCGACTTAACATACCCAAAATGTTAGAAACTTGGTAATCTTCCAGTGAAAGCTGACTCCTTAGTATTTGGCTAACTGCCGACTAATATCAACTGCCTAGTAGTTCTACTGAACTTAAATAGAAGTCTAAAGAACTCCTATGAACTTCCTGTTAACTCTTATTAATATAGGGGGGGGAGAGTCCATATCTCAGGAATAGGTGTGTTTCTCCATAACAATAACATCCTGGTGAAATGACACTATGTTATCCACAGTTGGTGGTAATTTAATTAGGTATTCACCGTACACACGCGACACTGTAGATTTATGGATACCAATTAACCCTTTAATTTAGGAAATTTAATGATCCATTTGTTTAGCAGATACTATCATACATCGTTCGAATTCCGATAATTTAAGTTTCCCATCTTTTTTTATGTTGTAGAGCTTTCATCAGCCTTACCCCTGTTTGCAATAACTCACGATATGTCAAAACACAACTCATATAGATCAAGGAATTTGTATAATGCCAAGAAACAGTGGCGCCACCTACCATTAATCTTTACATACTGCTTTTTGATGACTTTTGTGCCGTCAGTGTAAATATTGTCAGAAACAGAACTTTGCAAGTAATGATCACAAATCAGTAGACAGAGGTTATTTAGGTTGCACTGAACAGCATGCCTTTCCTGAATAAAAACTATTTTGGAGGGAATTAAAATCAATACAATCGTGTAGTTATAAAACTGATTTTTTTACAAGAGCCATTTTTATTTTACTTGCATATATGCAACAATTACTCGGGCAATCGCATACGCTTTTTATGGTTATATTTGCCCAATAAAGTATGTGTGAAATTGAGGGGAGTATTTTTATATTGCGAAGGAAATCAATATTTCCTTTTCTTGTATTGCACAGCAGTTAATAAAATATAGAATGTATTTTGCAGAGACAAAATTTTTATTGTCCAAAATGTCGAAAGATAAGAATTAATTAAAATGAATTATAATAAACAGATAAAAATAAATAAATGAAACAGAATAAGCAATATTGAAAAGTCAAATAAAAATAAAAATAAATTTAATATATTGGAAGATTTTTATTCAACATATATTTTTTTCCAAACAAAACGAAGTGAACCTGTTAAGTATAATTAAATAAAAGTGTTTTATCCCCAATTTTGACGGGTATTAAATCTTTTGCGGCAACAACGCTGCTGAGACCAATGATGACGGCGACGGCGACGAAAATTTAAACTTCTGAGACAACGACGATAATTATCAAAGTTCACAACTCAAATTTCATAACCTTCTCTTCAAAATGTCGACGAGAATATAAACTTCTTAGTAAACAATTTGAATTCATTCAACGGGGACCAAATCTCACAATCTTCTCTTCAGAATGTCGGGGAATAAACCACTGCTTCTTATAAACGTCGATAACATAAACACGTAACAATTCGGATAATAAATTGCTGTTTCTGCGCCAATAATACTAATATGGGCCAAACATGATTTGCTCTTTCACTTCGAAATGACAGAAATAAACACTAGTGTATAAAAATACTTATATTTTATTTTTATTTTTAACAAGGCGGTGGTTTGCTTAAGGGTGGAGTATGTTTTGGCCTGAGATGTCAGCACTCACGCATTCTAAACGGACTATTCAAAGACCAGTTTTTCTGAGCTGTTCCCAAGTCAACCGCTCTCACCAACTCGCAATCACCACTAAAAATTCAGCACAAAACTCACTGATACTCTGTTTCAGCTGACGTCACTCCTGTGTATTTCGGTGCCTTTTTGCCTGAGGCGCTGACTCTTCTTGACCTCGCTATTCATAACAAAGACACTTGATCCACACATGCATTTTATTGCACTCACTGGACATTTTAAACAATCCCGATTTTTTTAAAAATCTTACAACATCAGCACAAAATGCACTTCATGGCAAAATTCCATACCACCATAGTAACGAATCTATAACATTTCTTCCCTCCCTGTTTTTCAAAATGTTCACCCATGAGCATTTTAAGTGCCTTTTTTTTTCATGATTAAATGATCTCTACCAAGCCCACGTCACCGTACAACAATTTACACAATAATAAAAAAAAATCCAATCAACGATAACCCATACAAAAAATAAACATCATATCAAAGATGACATTCTTTTCCCTTTCATTGTGCGTATGTGTCTGGCTCGTCAGTTTTTATTGATGTAAAAATTTTAAGATTTGCTAGATCAGTTACGGCTGAATAGTGAATTCGCTTCTCACTGGGTAGTTCATACTTTCAGTCTTTTGCCACACCTAAATTACCCTTAGAAAATCACTATAAATATGAATTCTGGTCGTTATTGTAAGAAATAAGGGGGCTCAAATCAAAATATATTTAATTTTTTTTATTTCATTGTAACAAGACGTTAAAAAATCCTATCTCCTTTTTTTTTCATTTTTTGACTGAAGTAGATCCGAAGGCGAATTGGATGGCAAAGGACGCGTTCCAGAAGATGAGCAAAATACTAACACACAGGAAGATCTCAATAGAAACGAAGAAAAGAGTGCTAGACTGCTACGTGATGTCAGTTCTTCAGTACGGCTGTAAATGCTGGACAATATCATCGAAAATGAGGACAAAACTGGAAGCGGCCGAAATGTGGTTCTACAGAAGGATGCTACGGATATCGTGGACTGAGCATACAAGCAACGACGAAGTGTTAGAAAGAATGGCAACAAAAAGGAAATTGATGCTGAGCATCAGGAAGAGACAACTGAAGTTCCTGGGACATGCAATGAGGAAGGAGAGCCTGGAGAACCTGATACTGACTGGTCAGATAGAAGGAAGGAGAGACAGAGGAAGGCAGCGGATAACATATCTGCAGAGTCTGATCAGGTGGATGACGGAACGGGGGTTGCCAGGAGCAACAGGAGCAAACATACTAAGAGCCACAAGGGATAGGGAGACGTGGAGATCCATGATCGCCTACGTCCTGAAGGGACAGGGCACATAGAAGAAGAAGAAGTGTTTTTAATATGCCTTTTATCTTCTCATGAGATAAATACAGAATAGTTCATTGTTTATGAGATATTAGCAGGTGACTTTAAGCACATTTTTTTTTCTTTTTTTACTGAAACCAAGTAGCGCCTATAATGAGGTTTTTTTCTTTTCTTTTCCACTGATCAAAACGGAATAGATCATTATTTACGAAGTATTGGGATGGTTAATCGGTCGTGGGTACTTACAAATAGAGGGACAAGTACAATTGTTAAATGATAATAATTAAAAATAATTCAGCACACGATGTTATTTTATATATGATAACTGAAATTTTGATGATTGCCTTACTCTGTTTTTGTCGTTCGATGCTGTGTCTGAGCAATGGTACATTTGTAGTGGTTGCAATGTCTTTTCTTCCTTCCGGCTGGGATCAGTATATAGTTTCGTCTCTCGGGAGAATAAAAAACACATCATCTCTCAGTTGTATCTCTATCTTCGGACAGAACGCAACTCAGCTGTGTTTTTTCTTTGCCGACAGATCAAAATATTATTAATAGGTGCCAGGTCTTGGAAAAACAGATGTTTACGGCAGTAGTTCCCGCATTGCACTAAAGAGGGGCGATTGGTAGTAATACCGATACTTGCTTTGGCTAGGCTATTTTTGGACCTGGCCCAGAAGCATGCGCTCCCCACATTAAACTGAACTTGTGTTATAGCGATTTTCTAAGCGTAGCTTAGATGTGGCACAAGGCCAAAAGTAAGGGACACCCAGTGAGTATCGAACTCACTACTCAATTGTAACGATTCTAGACAAGCTTGCTAACCATTACACCACCTCGAGGTGTCCAACTGAACTTGTGTTATATAGCGTTAGTGTGAGGTGTGAAAATATTAACGCTTCTCGGCCTTTTGGCTGGGGAGCGTAATGACCAAAATAAGACCAGTTCAGACCAGTTCTGAACCTATCCACTGCGGTGGATAGGTAATATTTAACCAGTACCTGGGTGTTCGCGCTCAGGTTCCCCACATTAAAAAAGACCTTGTGTCACATCTCTCTCAAGTGGGGGAGAAGAGTAAATAATATCGCTTCTCGGCCTTCTGGCTGGGGAGCGTAATGACCAAAATAAGACCAGTTCAGACCAGTTCTGAACCTATCCACTGCGGTGGATAAGTAATGTTTTGACCAGCACCTGGGTGTTCGCGCTCGGGGTCCCTACATTAAAAAAGACCTTGTGTCACATCTCTCCCAAGTGGGAGAGAAGAGTAAATAATATCGCTTTTCGGCCTTTTGGCTGGGGAAGCGTAATGACCAATTAAGACCAGTTCACACCAGTTCTGAACCTATCCAATGCGGTGGATAAGGTAATATTTGACCAGTACCTAGGGCTCAGGTTCCCCACATTAAAAAAGACCTTGTGTCATATCTCTCTCAAGTGGGGGAGAAGAGTAAATAATATCGCTTTTCGGCCTTTTGACCAAGATCGAAGTGTAGTATTTGTTATTATCATCTTAATCTGATTTTCTCTTTCCACTTCTATTTTCCCTTCTTTTTTTTTTCAATTTCTTGCTTAAACCAAACAGTGTCTTTTCTCCTCTTTCCGCACTATTAAAACGGAATGGTACATTATTTAGGAGGTATTGGGAGGGCGTAATACTTGTGTAAACTAACGAAGAGGGAAACAAGTACAATTATAATATAATAATAATAATAATAATAATAATAATAATAATAATAATAATAACGACATCAGGCGAATGGATGCTAAAACAAGAAAGCTTCTTTCTAAGCATAAGATGCATCATCCAAAGGCTGATGTAGACCGTCTATACATACCCCGTAAAGAAGGTGGAAGAGGTCTTATTCAGCTGGAATTGTCATACAAGACAACAACTATTGGCTTACTAACATACATAGAAACAACAAAGGATTGGATGATACAATTAGTAAGGCAACATGAAGAAAGAAAGAAAAAATATTCAATAATAAAAGAAGGCAGTAAATACAAACAAGATTTACAGTTAGTAGATTCTGTAGAAAAGCAAAACAGAAGCCAAGAACCAACTATTGCGGCAAAAAATATGAAAATGAAAGCCAAAGATAAAGCTCTTGAACAGATGAAACAGCGCTGGCAAGACAAACCTCTGCATGGCCAATATCCAGAACGTGCCAATAAATCCAATGTTGACAAAGTTAATACTCATCGATGGTTACGTGCATCTGGATTAAAGTCTGAAACTGAAGGCTTTATTCTTGCAGCACAAGACCAAAGTCTTTTCACGAGAAACTTTCAGGCAAATATTATGCATAATAATATGGATCCAAAATGCAGGTTTTGTGATAAACACCAAGAAACAATAGACCACCTAATCTCAGGCTGTTCTGTGCTTGCCCCAAATGAATATAAAAATCGCCACGATAGAGTTGGGCAATATTTACATTGGGCAATGTGCAAACATTATGGAAAAGCTGTAAACAAACACTGGTATGAACATCACCCAGCACCGGTTACAGAAATAGAAGATGTAACCATTCTATGGGATTACACCATCTACACAGACAGAAAAATTGAAGCAAACAGGCCAGACATTATTGTTAAAAACCAGAAGGAGAAAACTTGTCTATTAATTGATATGGCTTGTCCAGCGGATTGTAACATAGCAATCAAGGAATTTGAAAAACTGTCAAAATATAAAGACCTGGAAATTGAAATAGAAAAAATGTGGAAATTGAAAACAAGAGTTGTGCCAGTGATAGTAGGTGCACTTGGAATGATAAAAAATGGAACAAAACAACACATTGAAAGAATCCCTGGAAACCCCAGCTTAAGAGATATACAAAAAATTGTCTTATTAAGTACAGCCCACACACTAAGGAAAATTTTATCTATGTAATGCTAGGGATGATAGGGAAGATAGAAAAACATGAAATGGAGCCATAACAACACGCCACTACCTGCCTTAGGTCTCCCCGCAAGACTTGGTTGGTAGTGAGACCAAAGCAGAAATCGAAATATGATGAAAAATGACATAATAATAAAATTGCAGGAAAAAAGGTAGAAATCTCATCACAGTTGGCAGTAGATTACCGTAAAGCCTCTGATAGTGTGCCACACTCATGTACCCTCAAGACATAGATTTGGAAAAATCTTCTTGAAAAAAGTAATTTTACTCAAATAGAGCATAAACCGTGAAAAAACACATAATATCTAAATCACACAAAACTTACTGCCATTGCCATTTGTGTGAGTATCCGACGACTAATCTTTTAAGGAGATTCCCTGTCATTAATTCAGTTATGCCTGTCCTTAATCTCCGTTTCGTATAATCTAGTAAGTAAAAAAAAGGAAGTATTTATTAACCTATGGATGATATCAAACTCTTTACCAAAGATGATAATGAGTTGAAAGGTCAACTGAAAATGCTTCTGTGATGACATCGGTATGGATTTCGGATTAGATAAACGGGCAAAAGTAATATTCAAAAAGTCTATAAATGCCTTTTTGTCAGCGAAAAAGATGACAAGTAGCATAGCAAAATGAAGGAGAAAGTGAACAAGGTATACTACAAAAGTGTGCATCTGGTGCTAAATACCGAGATGAATTTAGAAAATAGAATATCAGCCATAAACACTATGGCTGCCCCGGTAGTGTAACTACAGTCATCATACCAAGGCTAATGTTGATTGTCTGAATGTAGAGGATGAGTTCAAATAGAAGTCTCATACAAAAGTAAACAGCAATAGTTTTTCAAAGTTACCTGGAAAAAGTGGACGATGATTTGTGGGAAAGAACATACAAGAAATAAGAAACCTTTCTAAATCTAAACTTATTTATAAATGGAAACTTTGTCTGTGTCTGTGTGTCTGCGTGTCTGTGTGTCCGTTACCTATAGACTCCGAAACGGCTGAACCGATTTTCTTGAAAATTTACAGAGGTGTGCTACAAGCGTCTGCGAGTGTTCTTAGCTAGGTTTTGTGTCGAGGTATCCCCGATAAATATCGAAAATCGATAATAAAAAAAATCGATTTATAGAAGGAGTGGTCCGATTTTAATCAAATTTAATACACTCCTAGACAAAGACATAAGAAACTATATTCAGAAGTTTCAAGGTTGCAGTTATTACAATAGTGCAGAAAATCGATAATATATATATATATATATATATATATATATATATATATATATATATATATAAAAGGCAAGATGTTTGTGTGTGTGTCTGTTTATCTGCCAGTATGTCTGTATTTTTTTCAGCCCTTTTATTTTAGTTTTTACTTCGGGTTTGGCTCTAAGTAGGTATAATTGTAGTTCTTAGTCTCAGCCATGATGCCATTTACTCAGAGGACTTATTTAGCTATCAAAATTCAGTTTACGACGAAAAAATCTTATTTGATATCGATACGAGGAAATCAAAATTTGACTTACATCCATTCATTTTTCTTTCAGTCTACGGTTTCGTTTTAACTGGAAACAACTATTGCTTTTTAGTCTTTCGTGCCAACGTCTAAATAGTCTGAGCTCCAGGACCATGGATTAGTTTTAAAGGTTTCATTACACCCGAGCAACGCCGGGCTATACTGCTAGTTTAGTAATAAAGGAAGCCAACAAATTCAAAAAGTAATTTCAAGTAAGCGAGGAAGTGTAAATAAACCATAATACACCTACTGTAGTGACAAAAAACCTGAAAAAGAAAGAAATAGCAAAATCTGGCCATACTAAACAGGCTGATGTAGAAAAACGCTGTACTCATCAAGAGTTACGCCGGAAAGAGTTAAAAAAGCTGAATCCGAAGGTTTAAATTTTGATGCAAATGACTAATGCTTGTTAACTAGAAATGACTAAGCGCAAAGAAAAGTTGTGTTAACCTGAAATTCAGATTCTACGATAAATATCTCGAACCAATTGACCATCTGGTATCAGATTGCACGGTGTTAGCACAAACTGAATATAAAACACGGCGTGATAGATTTGGCCAATATCTGCACTGAAAAATATGCAAGTTTTACGGTAAAGAAACCGCAAGAAACTGATATGAAACACCCAGACCCGGTTACAGAGATAGGACCTGTAATAATTTTATGGTACTTGATACGACACACAGACTAATCAAATGTAATCGTCGAAACATTGTGATTAAGGACCACCGAAATAAAATCTGCGTTTATATTGACATGGCAGTCTCTGCAGATTGTACTGTTTATTTGAAGCTCTTCAAAAAACTATCAAAATACATGATCTTGAAATGGAAACAAAAAAAATATGGCAAATGAGGTTATCAATAATTCTTAGTTGTAGTTAGAACCCTAGGATAGATCGGAAAAGATTCAAATATACGATTTGAGTCATCAGTATCAAGAGTAAACAGTTTTAATTAGATTTCTTTTGTAGAGGCTCAAAGCCGAGAAAAGAACGTGTTCATATCTAGAAACAACGCCATGTTGTTAATATTTATTGTCATTTTTTACGGCTTCATCGAAGACGAAAAGAGTTATAGATCATCATTATCGTCAAAATCATGATTCAATATTTTGCTCCATAAATTTTGCATGTTCGCGCTCAACTATCGAATGTTTGATGCGGGAGACTCTGTGATCAATCAGTTTGAAAAGATCAGAGCACATCTATTGCTTGGTCAATCTCTAGTTTCTTTCTATCTTTATGACTTTCAATCTTACACCGAGAAACCTTTGGCGCTGTTCCAAGTGAGACCCATTTTAGGATGGGTATTTATCATGGCAGACGACCACTGCGGCAACAATGGATGTGCGTTGTGGTCCAGTGGATATCGGCTCGGAACGAGAAATCGGGGAGCCGAGTTCGAATTCAAGCTGAATTTATTGCATTCACTTACGCGCAAATACCCTTGGGAAAGGTATTAATCCGCCTATTCCTTCCAGTTATGGGTTAAATAACAGGACAGATTGGGTTCTATAGCCTTGGCTGGCAACCAGTCTACCGCAGAAAGCAATGGCAACCTACTGCGGGATAATCTTCTGCCCAGTCAGTCATGTCTCTTTCGCGAGACATGATCGCCCAAGCGTGTTGCACGTATGACACTTAACTGACTGATTTATTATGGATGTCCATATCATGTAAATGTTAGCAGATCTAAAGGAGAAATCGGTAAGCTGCGTTTAAACGCTGGCCTGGTTCATTATATTTTGCACACGGTCCCTTAGAAAATGTAATATAACAGCAACTCTAAGTAGAGACTATTTTACTAATTCAGATTTAGTGCTGAAAAACTTTATTTTAATTTGATGGCTGTTACCATCAATATCAGATGTGATTATTTTATTGCCACAGGAAATATATGAACCCATCTCTTCTTCCCTTCTCAGGTGTGAGTTAATTAGCAAAGAAAACAGGATTCTTCAACTATGGTTGGCAACCAGTTTAGCAACCAGCGCAAATCTCAATTCAGAACCGGTATTATACAAGCATTAAAACGAGTATGAATTAACAGAGGCGTATTTTTATGAGCACTTAATTTCATACTCCACAGCTATTTCAGCTCTTGGGCAAAGTCCTGGTATCCTTAATTACTTTCTTTTTTTTTTTTAGTTTTTATTTCTTCGGCATGCGGTCTACAGGTGTAGCCATGTTTAACTTTTTCTTTGGTATGTTTAGACGAAGTGGTCAGTGGTATTTCGACCAGTTGGTACTCGTATATATCTATGTCAGTCTGTCCATATCTATCTATCTATCTATCTATCTATCTATCTATCTATCTATCTATCTCAGTCTGTTCATATCTATCTATCTATCTATCTATCTCAGTCTGTTCATATCTATCTATCTATCTATCTATCTATCTATCTATCTATCTATCTATCTATCTATCTATCTATCTCAGTCTGTTCATATCTATCTATCTATCTATCTATCTATCTATCTATCTCAGTCTGTTCATATCTATCTATCTATCTATCTATCTATCTATCTATCTATCTATCTATCTATCTCAGTCTGTTGATATCTATCTATCTATCTATCTATCTATCTATCTATCTATCTATCTATCTATCTCAGTCTGTTCATATCTATCTATCTATCTATCTATCTATCTATCTATCTATCTATCTATCTATCTATCTCAGTCTGTTCATATCTATCTATCTATCTATCTATCTATCTATCTATCTATCTCAGTCTGTTCATATCTATCTATCTATCTATCTATCTATCTATCTATCTATCTATCTCAGTCTGTTCATATCTATCTATCTATCTATCTATCTATCTATCTATCTATCTATCTATCTATCTATCTATCTCAGTCTGTCCGTATCTATCTATCAGCAGTTTTACATTTCTTGAACTTATCAATAAATGCACACATTTCATATTTTTAAAATAGAATTGTCAATGAAAAATTCTGTTTACACGGCAACATACGGTTAATGCTAAGAAAAACGCCGGCAACAATTACGAAACTGTTAAGATTAGGCTGTCTGAGCCAAGTATCAGGGTTCATTTAAGATTCAACAGCACTATTGTTCATCTTTTATGTCTGTTGATTCTCGTACATTAATAGTAAAAAAAGTCTGTCTCGCAAGTGATTACAGCCGTAGTGATTTCGATTTTCCCTGGATGACCTACACACTGTGCCAACTTTGTACTGTATTTAGCTAAATGTAGTGAATATCTGCAATGGACACTTATTTTTAGCGTAAGTTGGTCCAGAGACAAGAATTGACCTAATAGAGATAAACATCTGCTTTGTACAACATTAAGTCAAATATTTTATATAACAGTTTATACAAGAAAGGGCTAAACATAAACTACAAGAAAACAGAATAAATGGTCATCAGTAAAAAGAGGAACACAAAATGCCAACTCCAGGCCGGGAATACTACAAATTAAACAAGTACAGAAATTCAAATACCTTCCGTGAAAATACGCTTGAGAAAGTTATAAATTCGCCTCTTCGGCTCCAAGCTACGTATTAATTAGTGAAATTTGTATGACTAAACCATCAATGAACCATCAATATCTTGCAAGACTTTAAGATGAGCCCGATTTCCTGAAGCAAAGAAAAAAAACCCACATATCTTTCACAATGTTTCGACAGTGTATCTTTTTCCAAGTTAAAAAAAGCGAATGCATACAAATATATAACAGAATGTCTTCAATTCACACCAGCGACGTTTGAACAAAAACTTATTTTTATAATTGTATGCATTCTTATGTTTTTCCATATATGTAACTTATATATGTTATAGCGATATTGTTAAAAATTGTAAGCTTTTTCTTTTCTTTTTCTTTTCTGAAAATCGGGATCTGCTAGAAGTATTGTAATAAAAATAATAATAATTTAAGCACGTCTCCTATTAGCTGATGTGCATCACCATTTATTACTAAGAGTATTGGAGAGTGGCCGATATTTTTTTGTTTGGAACGAGGAGTCAGTCAAGGGTATGACATCTATCCTGGGGCCGATCCGTACTCAACTTCCCTCTGCTGATCGTGGAGTTGATCACTTCGGCCCAAGTCTTGTCTCGCACAATCTCTGTCTGCATTCTCTCGTCTGCACCCTCTTTCTAGTCTCCTCGGTCTCTGGTTCCCGATATGTGTCCCTTCACGTCTGCCATCGAATCACACTTGCGTTAATTGTCTCCGCCGGGTCTCTCCGTAATGTAAACATTCTTCTGGTCTGCTGTCGTTCTCTGTTTGCACATCTCTGCATTTTGTCGTCGTCTCCCCGACCTCTCCGGTCTGTCTCACCGGTTTTGTCTCCGTCGGGTTTCTCCTGTCTAGTCTCCACCGAGTCTCTGGGTTCACCTCTTCACATTGAATCATTCTAGCAGAAGATGATCGCTCCGGCCGGAGTGCGATGAACGCCGACCGGAACTGTCGTAGAATTTGTTATTTTGCTGTTTAAAATATCCAGCTTATACGGAGTCCCGCGTCCAGAGGAAGTGGAGTATAACGTGTTCTGAGTATGCTAGCGTCCCCAAAAACAACCAATTAGAGATCTTCCTTTATTCACCTGACCAAACCCGTTTCATTCCTGCTTTGTGTGACCGCTTCTCACCATTACTGCTCGAGGGGCGTGGAACGTCTCTCCGACTTTTCTGAAATTCTAGAGGGGCTTTTCTTCAGTGGTTAACCCCGTCTCCTTCCTGCATTGTGTGTGTGCCTCTCACCATTACCGCCCGAGAGGCCTGTTCTAATTTTAATTATCGTTCAAAATCATTTTTATTGTGCCCATGTGTGTGGTCGTTTTCGCACCAGGGTTTTATCATTTTCAACCTTTTTGCTAAAAGTAACAAAAAAGGAGACAATTCCTTGATTTGAAACGTTTTAGTAAAAAAAAAAAAATTAATTACTATTCTTTTAATATTTTCTTTTAGAAGCCTGTCTGATTTCAAAAGTTAATTATTATCAGTCGACTGAATTTCGCATCCAGTTGTAGCTCTATATTCAAGGATCTTAAAAATTTTATCTAAGCTCTCGGCTTGTTTTTAATGATTGTAAAAATATTTATCTATTCTTCTTAAAATGTCTTTTAGAATATACTTCCATTTATCTCAGTATTAACTAAAACCAGATGATCCCTTTGTTTTACCTTTCGAACAGACGAAAAACAATCAATTACTATTTTCTTCTGTTTTTCTTCGTCCGGTCATCAGTATATCGAAAATTAGTGTTTTTCTGTCTTCTTAGTTTTTTCTTTAATTTGCTAGCGGCTTTCCAGTAGCGTTTCAGGCGGCTTGGGAATACGTGATACACGCTTGTGCGATCATGTCTCGAAAGAGACTGGGCAGAAGATTATCCCGCAGTAGGTTGCCATTGCTTTCTGCGGTAGACCGGTTGCCAGCCATAGCTATACAACCCAATCTCTCCTGTTATTTAACACATAACTGGAGGGAAGAGATGGGTTAATACCTTTCCCACGGTTACTTCTGCATAAGTGAATGCAAGGAAGTCAACTGGAATTCGAACTCGGCTCCCTGATTTCTCGTTCGGAGCCGATATCCACTGCACCATTGGGAAGCCCCTCTACATAATTGTGAAGGCCCTCAGTCTGAGAATATTTTAGCAGACTCGAACTGAATTCATTTCTAATTAGACAGCATTTGTAAGGTCATACGCCGGCTACTTTTATCAGTTACTTGTCATTTTTGACTGGAATGTTTTTATCAGTTGGTAAAACGAAAACACCCAATCCGAAAGAAATATTTAAAAAAATGCCCATCTTTGTTTTCTGCCCATAGTAACCATCTTTTCAGCAATAGTTATGTAAAATACATTCTTCTATGTTTCGTGTCCTTTCAGGGCGTTGGCGATCATGTTTCTCCACAATTTATTGCTCTTTGTAGCTATTAAAACCTTTTGTCTTTTTGTTATCTCGCCTATACTTTGTTCCTTCATTCTGGGTAGGTTATGCGTGGCTTTTTCTTTCGTTATTTCTATCAATGGTTCATGAGAGTATCAAATTCTCTAAGTCATCTTTCCTCATTATGTACATTAGAAACTTCAACTGTCTCTTCCTAATGTTAAGTATAAGTGTTCTTTTTGTTTCTATTTTCTCTAAAATTTAATGTTTTGTCTATGGTATTTCTTTTTGTAATCTTTTTATTCCTTTTTAGTACCCTTTGGTAGAACTACATTTCTGTTGCCGCTTCTTTATCTGTGAAGAGATTGTCCAGTATTCGCTTTCATACAAAAGAACTGATATCAAATAACAATTTTCCTTGTCTTTTCTTCGTTTTAATAAACTTTTTCTATACAAGAAAAATGCTAATATCGTCATCATCACCATTACCGTGGCATTAAAATCGGTGAACAAAGCCTTTCACTTGACCGCTGCAAATTCAGAATAACTTTACCTGGGATAAGGTTAATAAGTATTTAATTTGCAGTGGGTGATATTTTGTGTCCAATTACACAATTTGTATTTAAAACTATCTAAGATATATAAAAATCATCGTGCAAAAGTGAATTGATTCTTTGATATCAGCTCTAGAGAAAAAATGGTACTAAACGGTAAACATTTTTCACAAAATCATTTACTAGTTTTTGCCGAATATTTAGTTCAAACCTTATATGCTTTAAAACGAAATACAGTTATTAACAGTATCCAGAGTTAAGTGGTTTCCACTTGAACTGAAATTATTTAATGCTACTCTTAATAACAAAAGTGTTTTTTCCAACCTATTTGTAATTCAGTGAAGCAGAATTTTGATTTGTTTCAAAAGAATTCGTCTCACTTATCCTCAATTCGATTTAGATTCCATTTTCTTGGAAGCTTCATGTAATTTTTATTTCGGAAGATTATGTTGTCCTTAACTGCATTTTCACTCAACGGTGTAAAGTGCCTTGCCAAAGTTCTATATTTAGTGTCTGATTTAAATGTTACTTCGAAAGCGAGACATTGTCTTCTTTTTGCATTTTAAAACTTTTTCTTTGTTCATGAGGATCAAAAGATATAAAAGAGGCACCATGTTTAAAACTTGGAAGTTTGCTACGTCGAACTATTGTCATAATTGTAAGTGCGTTTCGAGAATGTTCAAGGTTTTCATCATTGAAAGAACATTTACGTAGTGATAGTTGCGTATTTTATGTCATTGAATAAAGTCTTGGTGAAGAAAAAGCCAAAAAACTGTTTAATGTCAGTGTCTTGGTAGAACTGTGAGAATAACGATTTTTTAAGCGCTGCTTAGATGTGGTACAAGGCCGAAAGTATGGGGTACCCAGTGAAGATCGAACTCACTACTAACAAGTACTAGCGATACAAGCTTGCTAACCATTACACCAAGTCGGGGTATACAAGAATTTTGATGAAAGTAACAACCAATTACTCCGGGAAAATTTTCTGCTTAGTCATATCTCGAAAAGGCCAAAGTTGATAGACCTATATCAAGGTTATTTTTGTTTTTTAGCATGAACTTGTATCATATGAGATTGCATAATGATATCACTTTCTTTCATTTCATCCAACATTATTTACACCTGATTCATAGTAAAAAAATATTTGAGCTTGCCAAATTAACAGCCATTTAGTAAAATACATCTGGGACATGGTTATCGCTAATTTCCAAAATTCAGAGACGTTTAGCAAACATAGAAGAATTAAACCGTCTAATGAAAACCAATGCGCGTACATTTGATGAAGCTACACAGTCTTCAACAAGTTCTTTTAAGTAGATTCTCAAAGCTCGTTTTACACTGTTTATATTGTCCGGACTGTTGATCTCACGTTTGTTGCCACATTCGCTATGTTTTAGCTGTTGTAGGCTCCAAATTTCTTCAGGACCTGTCTATAATTTTAACATGAGGCATTGTAATTATTTACACTATTTGCATTGTTCTAGCTGTTGTCCTCATCTTTGTTGTCATATTCCCATAACTCAATGGATAAAAAAATTTATTGGTTCCAAAATCTTGGCTAAAAATGTAAGCAACAACTGTAGAGAGTTGAGTTAAAGGGAGGTAGCAGATACCGAGACACTTGGAAGCGGCATGACACATGGAACTGGAAAAATCTACTCTGGTGAACAAAATAAAGGGTTCAGTTTGAAATTCTAATCACCTGAAGAAAGTCGGCGCCGAAACGTCAAAATGCCGTGAATATGGCAACAAAAAAAATGACAACAGTCCGGAAAATTGTAAATAGTGTAAATAATTATAATAGCTAATCTCATAAATATAGAAAAATGCTTGAATCGCTTCTTGGTTTGAAATCCTTGAAAGGAGCTCGTAAAAATGTCTAACTGTAGCTATAAAATCTAAGTGTCTGACATTTGCTAAGCAACATTAAACAAGGACAGCTGAAGACTGGATCAAAGTTATATTTTCATATGAATCTACTCTGCAACAGTTATTTATGCGTGAGAGAAATATTAGACGAATTGGATGTTAAGGGATTTGATGAAAATTATACAATTCAGATTATGATGAACCAACCAAACCAGATGATTTTGGACATTATGCCTAAATCTGGAACGGCTGATTGTTGCCCCAAAGAACAACACTGAATAGTGCAATGCGTGTGGAATTGCTGCAAGGTAAATTGGAACTGCATATGCACATTCATTAGGGTACAATATTTACGCATGATGACGTTCAGTGCCAACGGTCAAAGGTCGAACAAGAACCAATATAACAAAACTGGGATGGCCGGGGAACAACTTAGATTTTAGCCCAATTGTGAATTTATGGGAAATTGTCAAAAGTTGGAGTAAACAACTTTCAAGTATCGAAGAACTGAGAGAGGCTATTAAAGAAATCTGGAAAAATTATATCTCCGTTGACGAGTTTAACAATTGGATTCCCCCTGCACACTCTTCGGTATCCAAGCGATAATCAATAGCAAACAGGTTATACAAAATAGATTGTAATTTGAACATGTTCTAAAGTATAATATATATAGTCATCCGCAGACAGATCTGTTTCGTTGTATCACAGCTCATCAGTACGGTTAGACTCCGATTACTTTTAACCCAGGATTGAAACCCGACCGAATTGGCGTCAGTCGGCGATTCTAAACTCTGGGCCATGGACGCTCGGTAGAAGAAGGCAGACTTGTTAGCATGTATATTATCATTATACACGCCCAATAGCCACAGTGCTCTAATTCATTAGTGAATGAGGGCTGCGTACAAGCCAGGGTAACTACTGCTTTTTCAAAGTCCCCCACTCTTCCAGAGTGCTCAATCAGGGTGTGAGAGCGTAAATAGTATAAGCAGAAAACCAAAAACCTTGAAGAGTGAACAGATCGCAATAAGACCTGCACGAAAACAACGCGGCTCTGTTAAGTGAAAAACCTTCCAACATTAATTCTCTCAACGTTCTATTTCTGTCCTGATATCGAACACTTTATGACAAAAAAGCTGCTTGCCTTTTTACCAGTAAACTACTAAAAAATAGCAATTTTGGCGCAATGCTTCATTATAATTTAACACCGTATATCTATCTATCTATCTATCTATCTATCTATCTATCTATCTATCTATATATATATATATATAGAGAGAGAGAGAGATAGATAGATAGATAGATAGATAGATAGATAGATAGATAGATAGATGACTATATATATATAGTCATCTGCAGACAGATCTGTTTCGCTGTATCACAGTTCATCAGTACGGTTAGACTCCGATTGCTTTTTAACCCAGGATTGAAACCCGACCGAATTGGCGTCAGTCGGCGATTCTACCTTTGGGCTATGGGTGCGCTATATATATATATATATATATATATATATGTGTGTGTGTGTGTGTGTGTGTGTGTGTGTGTGTGTGCAAATTGAGGTACGCAACGACAGGCGACAGTCTGTTTCATGCCATGAAGATTGCATTTAAAAATGAAACAGACTGTCAACGATGGCTGTTGACCACATGACTCATTTTCATATTTAAATACACGTTCTCTCCCTGATATTAATAATATTAACTGATAAAACTATATTTTTATCATTGATGATGAAGGGTATTATATTTTTTTTTTCATAAATAATATTTAAATAAATTTAGCATCATTTTGTTTTTTTTACTTCCCGAACAACCAACTAGCGTGTCAAGGCAGCAAGAAAAGCATTCGGGTGTAGATCGAAATTACTACTTATACAGGATGGGGTATACTTGCTTCCCTGACAGCTACCGTCTCCAAGGGTTTAAATGCAATGTCAACTGACATCTTAACCCCTTGACTCCTTCTCTTATCCTTTCCCCAACATCCTCTGTGTTTACTTCTTCTCCCTTTTCACTCTACTCTCATGTAACTCTCTTCATACCAGTATTCACATCCTTCTCTTACCCATTCTGTCACCCCCTGTAACCGGTTCCGCTTTCTCTTTGCTCTCCTCTTACATAACCGTCTACTCTCCTCTTACGTAGTCTCCTTCGCACCAATGGCACTACTGCCTTGCTTGGCGGAGAAACGATTATAAAAAAATATGGTAATTTATCTAGTGAGAGAAGCTTACTGACCAGGACAGAACGTTCAAAATATAAAAATATTCAACGAAAACAAAGAAACATACGAGTCAGCACTAAGAAACAATGGATAATGCAAAAACGAAGATAAACCAAACAAAAACAAATAAATAAAAAATTAGAAAAGCAAATATAATCTGGTTCGAGCCACCCTACAACAACGCCATAAAACAAAAATAGAAAAAATCTTTTCAATATAATAAAGAAGCATTCCCCAAACACAAAAAAAATCTATCAAAAACCATCAACAAAAACAAACAAAAATTTTAAGCAACCAAATATTTTCAAAATTCAAGAGATGTTACTTAAGGATCTTAATTCTAAAATGTATCTAAAGTTGTAGTTTACAACTGGATATTACTTCTAATCTTTCATTTGGCATTTTTCTTTGTTCTGGAAACAATATTATAGCTAAATTTTCTTCTTGGCACAATCTGCAAACATCACCACCGTTGTAAAGTTTGGCTTCTTTTTTTTTTTTACTATACTGCATGTTATATCTGAATGTTTTTCATTTTTGTTTTAATTTCTACATTTGGTTGGCAAATTTGGTTGGCCAATTTGGTTGGCTAATTTGGTTAGCTAATTTGGTTGTCCAATTTGGTTGTCCAATTTGGTTGGCTAATTTGGTCGGCCAATTTGGTTGGCTAATTTGGTTGGCCAATTTGGTTGGCTAATTTGGTCGGCCAATTTGGTTGGCTAATTTGGTTGGCTAATTTGGTTGGCCAATTTGGTTGGCTAATTTGGTTGGCTAATTTGGTTGGCTAATTTGGTTGGCCAATTTGGTTGGCTAATTTGGTTGGCCAATTTGGTTGGCTAATTTGGTTAGCTAATTTGGTTGGCTAATTTGGTTGGCCAATTTGGTTGGCCAATTTGGTTGGCTAATTTGGTTGGCTAATTTGGTTGGCTAATTTGGTTGGCCAATTTGGTTGGCCAATTTGGTTGGCTAATTTGGTTGGCCAATTTGGTTGGCCAATTTGGTTGGCTAATTTGGTTGGCTAATTTGGTTGGCTAATTTGGTTGGCTAATTTGGTTGGCCAATTTGGTTGGCTAATTTGGTTGGCTAATTTGGTTGGCTAATTTGGTTGGCTAATTTGGTTGGCCAATTTGGTTGGCTAATTTGGTTGGCCAATTTGGTTGGCTAATTTGGTTGGCTAATTTGGTTGGCTAATTTGGTTGGCCAATTTGGTTGGCTAATTTGGTTAGCTAATTTGGTTGTCCAATTTGGTTGGCTAATTTGGTTGGCCAATTTGGTTGGCTAATTTGGTTGGCCAATTTGGTTGGCCAATTTGGTTGGCCAATTTGGTTGGCTAATTTGGCTAATTTGGTTGGCTAATTTGGTACTATTTTTAAGGTTTTCCTGCTTAAATGTAAATTTGCGATTATTCCATCTGTTTAAAAATTCTTTTTGTAGACCCCAAATATGTCTTTCTTTGTCCATGTGTATCATGTATATCATGTTTGTAAGTAACCTCTTCTGTTTTACAAACTCCGTCAAGTGGCCATTTGTTGCTGTCCCAACACTTACATTTTTTATTAGTGATATTATGTTGCACGTTATTTTTTTAGTTTTTTTTAGGTTAGCGTTTTGTTTTTTATGTAATTTTCTAAATTATTTGTATACTTATAACTTAATTTGATTGAATTCGTATTAAATATTTCAATTTAAATTAAGTTTTCGGGATATTTTTATTAATTAATCTAAAAAACACATTTGCCCTATTTTGGATTTTAATTCCAACTGCTGGGTGCCCATTATTATGGCCTGTTGCCAACATCTAAACTGAGAAAATCAGTATTTATCGGTTAATATTGTGGCGGGAGATATAGTCTGCCAATCAGGACTCAGCTTACAACCAGCTGTTTGAAAGCCGGGTTTGCTGATCTCTGCTCTAATTAAGCAGTCGCCACTTATTTTGACTTCTTTTTTCATCTGCCATGTATTTTTCAGGACTAGGGCGATCATGGCACTCCGCAGTTTCTTGTATTTTGTTGCTATAAGTAACTTTTAACTTTTCTCCGTTCCTCAGCTTGAAAACCGGAGTCATGTTCTCTTCAGATTGAGATTTTTGTATGAATGTCATGCAAGGCGACAAAACCCGTCAGAAATATGTAGACTGTCATCTGTACACTAACATTTGCTCAGTATCTAAACTTATTTATAAATGGAACTTTGTCTGTGCGTATGTGTGTCTGTGTGTGTGTGTGTCCCTTACCTATAGACTCCGAAACAGCTGAACCGATTTTCTCGAAAATTTACACAGTTGTACTATAAGCGTCTGCGAGTGTTCTTAGTTAGGTTTTGTGTCGAGGTACCCCCGATAAATATCGAAAATCGATACTCGAAAAAATCGGGTTATAGAAGGAATGGTCCGATTTTAATCAAATTTGATACACTCATAGACAAAGATATAAGAAACGATATTCAGAAGTTTCAAGGTTGCAGTTCTTACAATAGTACAGAAAATCGATAATATATATATATATATATATATATATATAAAGCAAGGTGTTTGTGTGTGTCTGGTTATCTGCCAGTATGTCTGTATTTTTTTCAGCTCTTTTATTTTAGTTTTTGCTTCGGGTTTGACTCTAAGTAGGTATAAGTGTAGTTCATAGTCTCAGGCATGATACCATTTACTCAGAGGACTTATTTAGCCTTCAAAATTCAGTTTACGACGAAAAAGACTTATTTGATATCGATACAAGGAAATCAAAATTTTACTTACATCCATTTATTTTTCTTTAAGTCTACGGTTTCGCTTTAACTGGAAACAACTATTGCTTTTTAGTCTTTCGTGCCAACGTCCAAAGAGTCTGAGCTCCAAGATCATGGATTAGTTTTAAAGCTTTCGTTACACCCGAGCAACACCGGGCTATACTGCTAGTAAAAAGTAGCTTTGAATGAGGGAAACATTTTTTTTTATCACAAAGAAATATGACATATAACAGAAGCGTTATCACTTGAAAAGCTTCAGCAGTAGCAACAACTAACCTGAATATCACAAAAAAGGAAGTTATCATATAAGTATCATATAATTAAAATGTCGACGTTCGGCACCACATCAAATAAAGAGTTAGGAAGAAACCCGAATCAATGTTGGAAATAGCGATAACATCTATTTGAATTGAGGAACCTATTTTCCTGAAAGATTGTTTGAAGAGGAATATTTTTAAAATGCCAAGTGGTACTGACTGCTTGGTTAATATAAGTCAAACGTTTTCTTAAAGGGAAACGGCTAATGTCACCATTAATATTTTTTCTTGTTAAATAGATTTTTCAGTTTCCGCCCACTACTCTTTCCTTCAAAATTTTCAGTTAGTGTTAAATTCTTCCAGTCTCTTTCCTCTTTATGTATCTCTCAGAAATTACAGATGTTTGTTTTCTTTATTTTTAACAGCAATTTCTTTGTTGCATTTACATAGTTTCCTCTTCCTACCATCTTCAAACTCTGATATTCTTAGCCTTCGTCGGTAGCACCACGTCTTTGTTGTATTAAGCCTGCAGTTTTATCGAAAATCAATGCGCGTATTAGGATAATTTTCGATTTTATAGTAAAATATATTTTTGTCGGAATTCACAAGTAGATAAAAATTTTAAAATATTGAAAAATTGAGTTAATATTATTTGTATTTTTTCTGGTTTTTTTTCATTTTATTTTATTTTATTTTTTTGTAAATAAACAAATTTTGAAATATGACAAATATTCAATTAAATATTAGCGCACCAAAGCAGTCATTTAAGAATTAATTACTTTTAGACTAATAGATTAAATGTTATATTGGTAATTGTTATATTGATGCCGACAAAGTGACAATAATATTTTGGCGTGTTTTATTAGCTAAAATTATGTCAGGTTTTATTATCCTGTTCAATGTCTTCAAATAAAATAATATTAACCAATCGATATTGGTAATGATTTGCAATATATACAAATGTTAGTTGCTTGTCGATCATGAGTTTCGGGTTCGAATCTCACCATGGTCAATTCATCAAGTGGGTGTGATTGACTCGTCGAGGAGATTCCGGCGTGTGACATCTGAAAACCGTACTCGACACATGATGAATGAAACTGGGTAGACAGAAGAGCAGCAGCAGGGTACTAGCAGCCATCGTATCCAATGAAATAATCCAACCCATAACGTACATTTGGTGTATCAAATGCTGGTTGATTTTTATGACAAACGTTGTAGGCGGAAGTTCACATTATGTACAGGGGGATATTTTGGCGGGAAATATAGTCCGACAATCAGGACTTAGCTTGCATTCGGCTTTTTGAAAGTAGATCTAGTTAATTACTTAACTTTGTCTTCTTCTTTCCTGTGCCATGTACCTTCAGAACTAAGGCGATCATGACAATCTACATTTTCCTGTATTTTGTTTCTATAAGTAACTTTTAACATTTCGCCATTCCTCAACTTAAAAATTGGAGTCATATTCTTAAATAATCTAGTCAGATTGATATTTTCATATGAATGTGATGCATGGCGACAAACCTCGTTCAGAAATGTCAGCTCTATATAAACCTTTTCTCGGGTCAATCGTTAAAAGTAGTTTTGATTGACTGAAACATGTGGGTCATTTTTTTTCGAACATTGTGGACTGGTGCTACATTATCACAAACAAAAATCTATTCCATATAACAGAAACCAAGACACTTGGGAACTTTCAAAAGCCGCAATAACTAAAGTGGATGGCACAGTTCATGTATCGTTCCGCGTTACATAAAATAGATTGCAGCACTTCGCTTTGGTCACGCCAGATGATGAAGCCCTTTTTCCATAAATTTTAATTAAGGTTTGCTCAAAATAGATGAATGTGGCCTCTCTTGGTATTAGATAAACTCGTATTTTCTTGTGCAGCGATTAGCTAACCGCTCTCGAAAAACTTGGAAACGAGTGGCCGTCTATTACATGTTATCTTGGCGCTATGAATGAAATACACATACAACCAAGGAAATATCTAACACAAAGATAGAGTGTGACACGAGACCAAAATAAATAAATATAACAGATAAAAACCTGATTAATTCCATCCACTCAGTGACGTTATTAGCTCATTTTTCCTGTGTCTACCTCTTATCTTATTATGCTTGCATTCTTTGCTATTGTTCTGCTATTAATATCCATGATTTATAGACGCACAGAAAGATTAAGACGTTGCGAGCAACAGTCTGACCCTTGATCTCGGGCAGATTTTCATAAAAAAATGTTTTTGTTCTGATCTTTGCAGATAATCTAACCAAGATATTTTTAACGAAAAGTGCGAGATTGAGGTCCAAAGGCGCATTGGTATGACCAAAGGACGCATTCCAAAAGCTGAGTATTGAGAGACAGGAAAATTTTCGCTGGAAACAAAGAAACGTGTATTGGGCTATTACGTGATATCTGTTCTCCTATATGGTAGCGAATTCTAGACAAATGAAGAACAGACTTGAAGTAACAGAAATGTTGTCCTACAGAAAGATGCTGAGGATACTTTAAACCAAATATGTGAACAACTACGAGGTTTTGGAGAGAATGGAAACAAAATGAAAAGTTCTACTTAAGATCAGATACAGCTGAGATTTCTGGGACACGTAATGAGAAATAAGGTCTTGAAGAACCTGATACTCATAGGAGAGATAGAGGGAAAAAGAGACAGACTAAAACAATGCCTGACATACTTGGTTAGCGAATGCAAATGGATGGCAGAACAGGGTTTGGGAGAAATCTCAAGATAAAAGTAATCAAGATCTACAAGAGATAAGATATTGTGAATGGCCATTATTACTAACGTCTTGAAGGTACACAGCCTATAAAAGAAAATAAAGAACAATTGATTTAAGTTCCTGTCTATTGACTTTTACGTTGCTTGAAAACCGTTCTAAAGTTGAACTTCTTTCGACATCAATCTCCATGCTATATCTGGAGGATGTTTCATTCAGGTTCTGAACTAAACTGACGAATTCCTTCTCTTTGCCGACTAGACCATCTATGTCATTTGTAAAGCGAACGTTTGTGATTTTGTAACCTCTGATACTACCCTGGTCTTTCACAAAGAAGACGCTCATGATATGTTAAAGATCGTAGGAGACAGAAGATAGGCTTACCGTACATTGGTTGATTTGTGGAACGAAGTTAATAGTACAATGGACCTGCTAAGAACGTCCCGATCATCTGTCATTTCCTGGCCGAGAAAAACATCACCGTTCTGAAACAACCTCCCTGTTCACCCGATATTGTTCCGTGTGACAATCTTTTTTTAACCTCAATTAAATCATCAAGAGGATCCGTTTTGGAGGTGTGGAAGCCACCAAGAGGGCCATAACGTTGGAGCTGGGGGTATCCAAGAAAAATCCTTGCAGCATTTCATAGAAACGTGGCAGAGAAAAATAGAAAAGTGCATTAGACTAGCTGTCGGTTGCGCTGAAGGGAAAATGTTGTAGTTTGTTTGGAATTTAAATAAATCATTTATGCCCCTAGTCCCGTTTTTTTTTTGGTTATTTTAATTCTTTAAAAATCTTTTGGAATATTTTAACGGTTTTCGATAATAAGAATATAGAAAACTGAAATGTTTGAAGTGTTATTCTGAAACTGAAGTGTTATTTTCCTAAATTTAATATTTGTAGCAGTATGATACTTCTTGAAGCATTCCATGCAATATGGATTACACATGTTTTGCACAAATCTGTCTTTTCTTTTCTCTTCGAGAAGTAAGGCATGCGGGCAAAGCACTTTGGTATCTTCTTTCAGCATTATTTGCAAGACCAAAAAAAAAAAACGCAATAACGTGACTTCTCGTAAAATAAGTTATTTGTTATTTAGATTTTAAGCATAAATTCATGATCACTCAGTTAAGTGCCATACGTGACATGCTTGGGTGATCATGTCTCGAAAGAGACATGAGTGACTGGGCAGAAAATTATCCCGCAGTAGGTTGCCATTGCTTTCTGCCGTAGACTGGTTGCCAACCAAGGGTATAGAATCCAATCTGTCCTGTTATTTGACCCATAGCTGAAGGGAAGAGACGGATTAATACCTTTCCCAAGGGTATTTGTGCGCATATGATTGCAACAAATTCAACTGGAATTCGAACTCGGCTCTCCGATTTCTCGTTCCGAGTCGATATCCACTGAACCACAGGATCTGATGTTAACTGCTGATCTGGAATGAAACATAATTTGAAGATTCCTGCTTCCACTTTTTTAATCATTTGAAGAGTCCTGTCTTTTAAGTGAGTACCTCCACTTTTTTAATCATTTGAAGATACTTACCTTTTAAGTATATACCCCCACTATTTTCATCTCTGTAAGATTTTAGCCTTTTAAATAGGTACATTCATTTTTTAATCATTTGTATTCGCCAGCATTATTTATTTTATTTATTTATATTTCTGTCTATAATTGTCATGTTAAAAAGCGTAGGAGACGGAAGATAGCGTGTAAATGATCAAGGCTCTTCACAAGTTCCTTTTACTTGTTGCTTTATTAAGTAACTTTTGACCCCCTCTGTCTTTTATCTGTTCATTCAAATTCATTAGGAAGCAGATTATTTGAACTTGATGTTTTTCTTACGTTCTATAATGAAAATAATTAAATGCCTTACTTAACTTTATTTTTTGTTAAAAATTCGCGATACCTAATTTTTTAAATTATTTTTTATAAATCTAAAAGCTTTTTTAAAGATTTCATTTTACTGTCAATTGAAAGCAAAGGGATTAAGTTTAATATTTCAATTAAGCAAAATACGCTGTAGTTTATTTTTCAAACAGAAATTATATTGATTAGCATCGATTTTTTATTTGTTCTAAAATAGGGGATTAGAGTCCTTTCTAACTGTTTTTTATTGCAAGGTAATTTTCCTTATTAAAAAATCTTCCGAAATGAAATATACTTTTTTGAAACTATATTTGAGGATTAATTGTCAATTTAAAGTGTATTTTATTTGAAACAAGTATTATTTACTTTAAGTTTAAAAAGCAGAAAAACGACTTTAATACAAATAGTAGTGATTTATGTATCTTTCAACACTCGACGGTCACTTGTCAAGCACTGACAAAATATTTACATGTTTATTGCTCGCCGACGTACACTGTATCTGCTAAAACTTAATTTTAAAAAATACCGCGTGAACCCGTTTTTGTACAATTTTTTTAATTATTCAGGAGTCTTAGAAATGTTAGAAATATTCTCAGTAATCTAATTTTAGCAATGTTGGCTTTAAATTTACTATAGTCATTGAATTTATTTTGCGATAATGTCGTGTATGGTAATCCATGCTTTCAAAATGAACACGTTCTATACACATGAGCAAAAAATACATTTAAAAAATCTTAGAGCGTGATGATTTGTATTAACCTTCTCAAGTTTTGATTATTGCATAAATTTTTCACTTAAATTTATCGATCTCATTTTCTGATAATGTCATGTATGGTAATCCACGGATGTGCGTTGTGGTGCAGTGAATGTCATCTCTGAACGAGAAATCAGAAATCTACTACATATCGACTCGGAACGAGAAATCGTGGAGCCGAGTTCGAATTCCAGTCGAATTCCTTGCAATCACCTACGTGCAAATACCCTTGGGAAAAGTATTAATCCGTCTCTTTCCTCCAGTTATGTTAAATTGATTGGATTCTATAGCCTTGGCTGGCAACCAAAGAAACGTTGCCACCGACCACGCACATAGCAGGAAAATCGCACCAATACTGAGGTATCTGAGGAGAGGAAGAAAGCCGAAAACCACTTCCTGAACAGGAAACAAGGGATGAGCCTCTACTCTTTTTCAATAGATTGGGGTGGGGGTAAACTGGGCGATAGTAGGTTCTATCTACTCCAATTTGAAAAAATGAAATTAAAATAGAAATGAACAAAATAGATAAAGATTTACTACGTTTTAATTTAGTTAAAATTTAGTTAAAATTTGACGTTTTAATTTAGTTAAAATTTAGTTAAAATTTGACGGCAAACATTGAATTATGAAATAACAGAGACACGAAAGCAAACTTATGAAAAAATAAATATATACATAAAGAAATAGAAAAATAAATGAAAATGACTTACAGTTGAAGAAGTCAAGCCTAGATACAATCTAGCGCCAATTCACGCTAGACACGGAAAAATGGTGGCTTTTTAGAGAGGAATATAGAAAAAAAAAAGATAATATGTTAATCTCACAGCCCACAATTGGAACGGCTAGTAAGGTAAAAATGATTTGCAATTTCAACAGATTTAACTCTTCTAGCAGAAACCATAATCGGACAGGGCTAGAGAATTCAACGAAGTTCTTTTTTAATATAGGTTTCCTCTTTGTTTTCTATGTGGCTTCGTTAATTATTGTGATATCACTACCAATATCTAGTTACATTTTTACACACACATTATTAATTTTTACATACACAGATTTTCTTTGGTTTTCTGTAATTATTATTTCCGTCTCAACGTTCTGGAGAATTTTTCCTTACCTTAAATTGACAGTGTGACTTCTGATGTCCTATTTTCCACACTTGTAGCACTTTAAATTCATAAACAACCGTCGTCTCCGAGATGTAACCTTCCATCATCTGAAACATGGATTTTTTTTATTCAATATGCCCCAAATCTCGTCTCAGATTTAGAATTCTCAGACATTTCATGTAGTGTGAGTTTTTGATTCTCTTCCAGTTTTGTTAGGATTATAGCAGTTATTTCTGCGTCTTTTTGTCATTAATCCTTGAATGAAAATTAATTCTTTAAACAGTTCCGGAATCAGTTCGTTTAATTTGAATCTTTTACACTCCTTTTTTTACGATTCCAGTTTATATAAACAAAAAGATTTTTTTGTCATCTTTTATTATTAGCGTCATACACGTCTGATAAACATTGAATCAGAAACTTTACTTGCTAAAATTCTTGGAATATTTAACGTTTCTTCAAATTCGCTTGCTTTTCTCAATGGGATAAAATTACAGTATTTTTCAAGTTCTGCTAATGTTAACTATCTTAACAAAGTTTTGCATATTATCGTCTTCCCAGTCACTGCATTCTTCTGTTCAAATTTGCTCAAATCTTCTAAAATAAAGTGAAAGATTAATTCCATCATCTGAATTGTATGTGAATTCAGCTATGGCATTATTTCACTATGTCGAGAGTGAATTTCACGTCACCACTGTTGTAGCTCGCTATTAACGTTTATAATATTATGTTTCGACTGACTTCAACGGTACTCTAAGAAACATTCTATCAGAACTCTCGCGTAAATCTTGGGTAATTACTCAACCCCCTCTTCATTGAGACGGAACGCGACACATAGGTTTTAATGCGTGGTTTCCAAAAATAACCCATGCCTGGCATACGCGGAATCAAGTTCTTGTCTATTTGCCTCTGGCTGAGCCTCTACCCGCCTGAAAGCAGAAGGGTAGAACCACGACTGGGCAAAAATAGACAGACATTTTTTGACCGGGCCCTATAGCCCGGAAATCCCAGTTATAACTGACCATGTGTCACATGTTGCCCTTACTGGGAGAGACAACAAAATATAGTGTTGTAAGTAGTTGTTTAGTTGTTGTTGGATCTGGAATCACAGTTGTAGTTGCAGTTGCCCTGAGCACCACTTGGCTAGAATAAGTTACTCGGACAGACTATTTCACTTCAAGACTGCTTATATTTATTTCTACTGATAGTATTCCTAAATTTACTAACCCGCGTTCTAGTTTTGTATATTACGTTCGGCAGACGACCACTACGGCAACAAGGATGTGCGTTGTGGTACAGTGGATATCGGCTCGGAACGAGGAACCGGGGAGCCGAGTTCGAATTCCAGTGGAATCCATTGTATTCACTTACGCGCAAATACCCTTGGGAAAGGTATTAATCCGTTTATTCCTTCCAGATATGGGTTAAATAACAGGACAGATTGGGTTCTATAGCCTTTGTCGGCAACTAGTCTACCGCAGAAAGCAATGGCAACCTACTGCGAGATAATCTTCTGCCCAGTCAGTCATGTCTCTTTCGAGACATGATCGCCCAAGCGTGTATCACGTATGGCACTTAACTAACTAACTAACTAATATTACGTTCAATATAACCTACTTTTACTATCTACATGTCTATTTTTGTTATTTATTATTTTGTGCGGTTCCTCACCCGGAATCCATAACAGTAACCATGGCTGAATAGGCCAACCTGCGCAACTATTTAACCTATAGCCTGAGGGAATTCGTAAGAATATTTGCGCGAAAGTGAATGCAATGCAAACTCGGCTCTCCATTAGCCGCTCAGCCAAGGATAGATATAAAGGAATCCAATACAGAAATTAATTTATACTTATTTTTTTAATCAATTCACCCCAAGCAAGGTGATAGTGCCAATAAGACTCAAGCGGGATAATGGAAACGAAAGTGAATGAAAAAGATTTTACAAAAATGAAAGTCCAATTCTAAACCGGAAATTCAAAATTTTAAATCGGAGATCCGAGTTTCAATTCGAGTTGGGCTTGTTAAATTCACTTGCACTCAAAGACCCTTGAGAAAGGTATGAATCCACCTGTTCTCCTCCTCCAGCTATGCGTTAATTAGTAAGTCTTGTATCACTAAACTCTTATTATCTTACATCTAAAAAAATTGTTTCGCCCTATTCCAGTTCAAAAGACCGGATAGCAGTGTGCACCGAGCTATAGGTGAGCTTATATTGAATATTAAATAAAAAATCTGCCGAGACTGACAAAACAAACCTCGCTGCCGAGCTTGAAAAGGACCTCCAATCAGTGGCGGACTGGGGTAAGAAATGACCCGTGAATTTTAATGCTTCCAGAACGAAACTGCTATCAATTAACCATCATAGACAATCGCTCCTACCCACCCACCACCATTATCATGGATCTGGCTAGTCTCCCTCCCTGAAAGCAAAACACTGCGACTCCTCGGGTTAACTCTCACAACAGACCACAAGTGGAATGACTATATAAAATCCATAGCTAAATCCGCTGCTGAGAAAGTCGGTTCTCTGTGCAAGGTCAGGAAGTTTTTCCCATCTGAAACAATCCTGCACATATATAAATCTACCATCCGCCCGTACATTGAATACTGCTGACATATCTGGTAGGGTTCTCCTGCTATCCACTTAAGTGTCCTTCACAAAATCCACCGGCGCAATGTGACTTCCCTATGTCTCTTCTTTAAATACTTTCACGGCTTCTGCTCCGATGAACTTAGCTCACTGGTGCTCCGTATTTATGAATTTACTCGAGCCACAAGATTAACAATGAGGTCCCACCCTTTTACTGTGAAACCAATAAATTGTAAACGCAATTTCTACTCCAGCATCTTCTTTTTACGCACTTCCTGCCTGTGGAATTCCCTTCCATTTACTTGCTTCCTTGGCAGCTACAATCTCCAAGAATTTAAATGTAAAGTCAATAGTCATCTCCTATCTCGCTAACCTGCATCCTCTCTCTTATGCTCCTTTCTCCGTCCACTTCACTCTCATCAGTATTCTCTTCCTCCTCTTACCCACTTACTGACACCCCTTATAATCTGTCACTCTTTCTCATAACTTTCCTCCTATGTAGCCCCCTGCAAAACAGTGGTAGTAAAATGCCTTGCTTGGGGCGATATGATTATAAAAAATAAATAAATATTAAACAAAATTTCAGAGTATATGTGGAGTCTTTTAAAATATATAGTTAAAGTAGACTTTGGAAGAAAAGAAAGAGACATTTGGCAATTCTAGGATGCTTAATGAGGAAAGAAGACTTGAGAAATTTGACACTCACAAGGCAAAAGAGACAAGAGAAAAACACTAATTATATAACATATCTACAAGTCTGTGTAAATGGATGACATAAGAAGAACTGAAGAAGATAGTAAGAAGACAAATATGTCTAAATTCTACAAAAGATAAAAAAAGTGTATTCGATCATTCACGCCCTCTTATATATACTCTATGCTAAATTTATCTATGCGCGTGTTTGGTGACATCACACGCTTACTAAAAATATAGTCAAGGCATTGAAAGAGAATCAACCTCACTTCCTACCTAAAATGTCAAAGTAATTTATAATTGTGGAAATAAGCAAGCAATCACATTTTGTTCTGGTTTACTGGATATTCGTTCATTAATGTAATTTAATAACAAGCTTGATTCACCAGAAGTGGAAACAAAGACCTTATGACCTTCAGTTCAAATATTTGACTCGCGATAAAAAAAAAGCAGAATCTCTTGGACTCAGAAGCCCTTTGTTTCCACGAGATATTTTATTCAAGCAAATCAATTTATAGTCATACGGACTGCATTCTTGACATGAACTGAGCAGCGTTCTTTTTTATCGTACGTTTAAGAGAAAGTGTTTAGGGAAAATATCGTAATAAAAATGGAGTTCCCGACTGCTCATTGCTTGAATCTCGGACAACGAAGGACAGAGGGACTGCTAATTGCATCTAGCTCTATAAATAGCACTGGTTTCTACAGTGATCAATACCGAACTCCAGCGAGTGAATGGAATGGTGCAGGTGAGGCCGACACAGGCGAGATCGATAAGTTGTTTGCGATTGAAAATCCAAAATGCTTAAGGTATATCCAAACGTAAATGTCAAGCAGATCTATTTAATTCAGACAAAGTGATTAATAAAACCATAACCCCCCCCCCCAAAAAAAAAATGATTAATTAAAAAAGAAAGAAGTGGTTTTCAATTTTCTTATTTGATAACATTTTTAAAAGGGGACAAACAAGTCCGTTTTTATTTTGAAATGGCTGTTGCGTATTTAACTGAGATTAAGTATTGTAACTATTTATACTATTTATATTGTTCCGACCGTTGTCCTCTATTGTCATATTCACAACGTTTCTGTCGTTGTACGCTCCGGACTTCTTCAGGATATGTTTGTATTTCTAAGACGAGATATTCTATGTACTTACACTATTTATATTGTTCATATTTTTTTTCCTAATCTTTATAACCATATTCACGATGTTTTGGCATGATCCGTCTGTACAGTAGCCTAAGAGACGTTTTTAGCCAGGAGAAATAAACTACATCCAATTTCAAAATTTAATTATGTAATTCAACATAAATAAACAGTATTTGGAATTAATATGGTGTAGATCCTCTATTTGCTAATTTCAGTACTTGTATTCGATTTTTCATGGATTTGATTAAGTTAACAACAATTGTCTGCTCCATATTTTATTACTACTTTAGCAATGTTTCTTTAAGGGTTGCCACCGTCGTTGCACACTCTCGAAGTTTTCGGTCAAGGTGCTCCCAAACGTGAGCTCGTAAATGTCAGGACTTTGACTTACCCATGGCAGTGACTTGATTCCTTGCGATTCCTTCAAGACTTTTACTACTCTGCTCGTATGACATAGCGTTCCATCTTTTTAAAAAATGTAGTCATTTTTGTCAAGCTGGTTCGTTTCAGATAATGGGAGTAGTCATTTCTCTAATTGACAGTATTTTGGACCATTGAAAATCTCGTCAACAAGAATCAGCTTAGATTTTCTTACAAACCAGACAACGCCCTACACCATTACTTCAATTCCTTTATGTTTCACGATCGCCGTCAGGCATTCAGTGTTCCAAGTCACATTCTGATTTCTCCAAACATAATCCTTTCGCGAATTCGAATATTGGCAGAATTTACTTTCATCTGACCAAATTACAGACTTCCAAAATTCATGCTCTCGAATTCTTCGGCCAGTCCATATTCCTGTTCTTGCTTACCTCTGAAATCGACGCCTTCTTTCTCGTAACTCTTCTTTGATAGCTTTGTTACATCAGAGTCTTTCTTACAGCATATGGCGACATTTCCTCGCTGTTGGAGCCATCTTTGATGCTTTGACAACGGTTTCTGATGACTTCCCTCATCAGCGATCTTTTCCTTCGCACAAATACGACGTTTAGTCTTCCTGAACGTGTAAAAGCACGACAATGACCTTCATTAAATTTCAAGGCAATATTATTAACCGTTTGATGATTAACCTGGAAAAACCTATCAATTTCTCTTTTTGACTTGTCACCCTGATGTCATCATATTATTTGCCCTTGTTGAAAATCACCAATTTCTTTACTTCCGCGGACTTTCATTGTAAAATATAAGTCAACTATCGTTCATATATGTGAGTATCTTGATACTAACATGGATTCTCTGAAAAAAATTACACAAGCCAAAACTTCTGTAATTAAAGGTGACTAAAATCTTATCATAGCTCACTGTATTTCAGAGATGAGGTATTGTAATGATTTGCATTATTTACATTGTTCAAACTGTTGTTCCCGTCACGATTTTTTTAGCCGTTTTAATCTCCGGCTTTCTTCATGTGACATATATTGGGATTCTGAATCGAACCCGTCATTTAGTCCACTAGGGTAGATTGTTCTAGTTCCTCATGACATGCTTTTCTGGTTATATATATACATAGATTTCGTTAAATACAACCTCAAGGAAGATTTTATTAATTTTTTATTTAATTTTTCAGTATTCTTACATGTATCTTTACTAGTGGAGATAAAGAATTTTAATATCTGGCTTTTTTTTTCAGGTGGCATACATTGGGATTCTGAACCAAACCCGTCATTTAGTCCATTAGGGTAGATTGTTCTAGTTCCACATGACATGCCTTTTCTGGTTATTTCAGGTTCAGTTATTTCACTTTAGTAACTAATCTCTCCAAGTTTTTTTCTCTTTTGCTGTGGCCAGGTATTGAACTCACAACTTTTTGTTTCAAGTCATTGAATTGCTTCGATCAACGCTGGGACATGTGTCCATTGAATAATATTCGAAATGCAGTTTGTTGCTTCGCCGTGATTTAGTGGTTAACAAGCTATTCTCATAAGCGGTAATGTAGCATTTACCTGCTCCACCCTTGTAATCTTGTGCTGTACTAAGTTAAGCATCGAAAGAACCAAGATCGCAAATTATGTTTACATTACTCGAATAAGATAAAGCAATGTTTCAGTTTGTTTACGTTTAAAGGCAGAACCCATTGCACTGATTCAAAATTATCAAAATTCTGATCTTCTAAAAAATAATCCTAGTTACTGAGACATAATATGGATTTACTACAAATTCCGTTAAACATAATTTCATTAGTCTAGAGCATAAAATCTTGCAGAATGAATCGAGATCACATACTTATGATGATTTTGTCCTGATATTTAAAGTAATCACAAACGGAGAAAAAAACTCAAATTTTCAAGCTCTTATCTAACGACGCGCATGCGCGCCACTTCGAGAAAATAAAATCTGGTAAAAATCTTGTTAAGCTTATCGTAAATTGAATTCTAAGAGACTAACAAAGTTTGGCTGACATAAATGGTCATTAAAACAGTGCAAAACCTGTTTTAATTTTAAGCAAAATTAGTTTTGTTTTTTGTTTTATTTCTTATTTTCTTGGAAAAAAAAATGAGATTGTTTGAATAATTAAAATCATATAAACTATAAATCCTGCAAGGATTTGTCATTAGTGGCCCCAATGTGAACAATATAGAATAGAAAGGATGAAGAAGAGTCTAAAAGCAACAGAAATGTGGTTCTTCAGAAGGATAATGAGGACAACATGGACCGAAAATGTAAGCAACGACAAAGTTTTTGAGAGGATACAAACGAAAAGAAAACTTATAGAGTTGAGCTTCCCGGGTCATTTAATGTGGAAAGAGGGCTTGAAGAATTTAATATTCACAGGATGAATAAAGGGAAAGTGAGAGTGGGGAAAGCAGCACGAGACATACTTGATGGACTTCAGCAAATGGATGGTAAAACAGTGTTTGGGAAAGATACTAAGAGGAAAAATGTTAAGAACAATAATAATACAAAAGTGTACTGGCCTAATCCCATTAGGACCAAAAACGATGTATTAAAGAATCAAATTATATATATATATATATATATATATATATATATATATATATATATATATTTCAAGTAGAATCCTTGGTACTTGGTAAGAGAAATTCCACAGGAGATTAAATCCAATGAGAACTCAATATTAAGATTTAACAGAGTATTATGATAAAGAACATAAGTTGGATATTACAATTATATTGTACGATTTTTGAATATTTTTCATTTTTAAACGAGTTATTTCGCTACCTTGGTTTCCACCATGAGTAGTTTCTTCAGCCGATTTTTAATAACATTAAACAATTTTAAAAAGTTATTAAAATTCGCCTGAAGAAACCACTAGTGGTTGATGCCAAGGTAGCGAAATAACTCGTTTAAAATTTATATATATATATATATATATGTTTCGTTAAACACGACCCTTAAGAAAGATTTTATTTGACTTGTCCCACTGATGTCATCTTATTATTTGCCCTCGTTGAAAATTCAATAATTTCTTTACTTCCGCGGACTTTCATTGTGAAAATATAAGTCAACTATCGTTCATATATGTGAGTATCTTGATACTAACATGGATTCTCTGAAAAAAATTACACAAGCCAAAACTTCTGTAATTAAAGGTGACTAAAATCTTATCATAGCTCACTGTATTTCAGAGATGAGGTATTGTAATGATTTGCATTATTTACATTGTTCAAACTGTTGTTCCCGTCACGATTTTTTGTCCGTTGTAATCTCCAGGTGATTTACATTGGTATTCTGAACCGAACCCGTCATTTAGTCTACTAGGGTAGATTGTTCTAGTTCCCCATGACATGCCTTTTCTGGTTATATATATATATATATATATATATATATATATATGTTTCGTTAAATACGACCCTCATGGAAGTATTTATTAATTTTTTTATTTAATTTTTCAGTATTCTTACATGTATCCTTATAGGTGGCGATCCACCCACGTCTATTGAACAGGTGAAGAGGCTCATCCCTTGTTCCCTGTTTAGGATGTGGTTTCCTGTTTTCTCTATTCCAATCTTTTCACTTTCACGTAGCCCCCTGCACATCAGTGGCGTTACCGCCTTGCTCGAAGTGATATGATTAAAAAAAAAAAAAAAATGTAAAAATGTTCCATAAATTTTTGTTTTTTGACTTTCCAAACGCTTTCAGTCACTTCATTGGTCATTTTCAAAAATGTTATTATTCAAATGTTGTCAAGTAATCCTCCTGTTTTGACTGTAACTTATATGTGTGTGTACTTGTGCTTTAATGAAAAATATACGTATCCGTTTTATTGTGTCAAAGAATGTTTTCCCGTAGAAAATAGCTAGTGGCAATATCTCTAAAAGAAATAGGGAATCGATTTGACACTGTGTCGATATTATAAACAAACATCCAAATCGAAATCGATAAAAAATCAATGTTTTGATTCTGACAATTGTCCCGGCCTAATGAAGAGCTAAAGAATGCTGATCTACAAAAATTATCCCCTATTCAAAAATTATATTTTATGAGCGGACCACTCTATTTAAGAAGTCTATATTTACCTCCAACCTAATTGTCTCTCTCTTTTCCTCTTTCTTTTTGTCCTTCTGTTTGCATGTAGAAACATGTACATTTTAACAATGTCAGCTTCCGTTAAAGCATGTTATATCAATTTATTCTACTCTTACTTAAAGCATTCCATTTGCATAAAAGATAAAAAGCCATAGAAAATAGATTCCATAAACAGTAATAAATTTAGAAGACATTAACTTCAGACAGTAATAAATTTCGAAATTTCAAAATTGTCATTACTAATAACACGTCTCCTTGTCGACTGTGGCTTCAGAATACGCCGATTGCACCTCTGCAGAGGCGTAACCCCCTCCCCAAATAAGGCGTCCTGGGTTGACGATAAACTACATCCGGCAGCAAGGCCTCTAATTGAGAAATGTTGAGAAGCATAGAACCACCGTTTAATTACTGTTGTTCTCAGGTCCACTCTAACCCGTAGTGATAGCATCTGTTGGGGTCCCAGCTATGGGTAAGTAATTAACCCACAAACTTGGGTCAAAACAATGTGAAAATAGATATTTATAGTGAAAATTCTAGTCATACTTTTTGGAGAAAATAATACCAGCAAAACATTTTTGAAGGAAAAATATTGTCAGCAATATATTTATGAAAAAAAATATTACCAACATTACATTTCGGAAGAAAAACCAAATTTAACAGCATTATGCAAATTATCAGCAAATTATCAGCAAATTTTTGTCGACAACACAAATGTACTCAGCCACTACATCTGTAAAAAAATTACAAATCTTAGGTAACTTTTATATTAAGAAAGCAAACCTCTCTCCATAAAATCTGTTTCAATCTAGGCGTTAATGCATTAAAATCTGTTTAAACTGTCGTCAGTTTTATCAGGTGCCGCCATTCTATAGTCCTAAAACGTTGAGCCTACGTTCATTTTAATCTTCGGACAGTGAACAATACAAGCAAAACACTGGCTGTCTTTCAATGTTCTTCATTATTTTCTTGAATGATCGAATGGTTTTTTAATTTTTTTTATAATTATTTAACCACAAGTAATGTGGGACCGCCACTGGTGCAGTGTGAGAAGAAACAAGATACTGGGAATGTCGAAGAAAGGCAAAGAGGTGGATGGCAATCAAGAAGATAGAAAATGATAATTGACGTTGGAAACATTAGGAGATTGTAGCTATCAGGTAACCAAGCAAACAGAAGGGAGTTCCACAAACGGGAAGCGCGAGAAAAAAAACTGTTAGAGTAGAAGAGGCGGTTACGTCTAACGATTTCGACGGTAAATCAGTGGGACATAAATTCCAATCTATTAGCACGCGTAAATACATGTTGTGGGGGCACCTGAGAAAGAAGCTCGTCAGCGCAGTAGCCATGAAAATACTTGTAGAAAAGACAAAGGGAAGCCACATCACGTCGGTAAAAAGTGACCGAAGGATGTCTGCCAAGTCAGGGCCGATTACGTTGCAGATCTTCCCTTTGATGAATAGTGGGAGCATCCGACCAAATATGACAACAGTGTTCAATGAACAGACGAATGGCAGATTTAAAAAATGTGTAAAATAGATTCTGATGAGATAAACTTTCTGGCCCTATGCAGTGATCCAACTTTCCTAGCAGTATATGCATCTATAGATTCGATATAGTCGTTCCATTTGACGTCGATTGATAGAGTGAGGCCAAGGAGGCGCAGTTTGTTACACTCTAGAAGACGAGCATCATCCATTCTGATGGCAGGCAGGAAAGTTTAACCCTCTAGGGTCATTCGTATCATATTTGATACAGTATTTCCCTATAAGGAAACATTTGGTATTTCCCTATAAGGAAACATTTGGTATTCATTGACTGAGCAGTCAGTACTGCTTTCATTTGAAATTTATAAAATATTTCTCTTAAAAAACTTTTCAAGAAAATATTTCTTTCAAGGCTTGTTTTCATACTGTATCAAATATGATACGAATGGCCCTAGAGGGTTAAGCAGCTTCGATTCAAGCTTACAAGCTATTTCCAACTCCATCACAAATTGGAAATCCTTTTCAAGAGCAGCAGCAAATTTTTGATTGGTCAGCCTTGGCAGATAGAGTTACTTCAGTTCTTTGTAGAGATGTCTTGTAATCGTTCTAAAATTTTCTAAGTTGTTTTGATTACACTTTTTTTTTATTGTTCAGATAAACGATGACAAGATAATGAAAAAGTATGCTGCGATCGTTGCGTTAAATCATTACTGATACGAGTTAACTTCTCTGCATTGCATGACATATAGTAATGTCCTTTGTGCACAGTTCTTCCGATGGAGTACTTTGAAATCTTGAGTTTTTTAGAAATAGCATTAATTGCTTTTCTGGGGTTCTTATGCACAACCTTCTGTAGCATCCGTACAAATTTAGTTGTTTTCATGGTATCAGTACCTTTAGCAGACTTCTTAGGTCTGGTTACCCCTGTAGTATCCCTTGACAGGAGCCTCCATCTCTATATGAACATTGACAACAAACGACCTTTCAGGAAGCGATCAATCTCTAAATCCCTATCCTCGACAATATCCAAAGAAGGGTCTGTAATATTATCAATGATCACCTGGCATCTCGGACTCAGTCGCTTTCTCAACGCCGCCACGTGACTTCTATCTGTCTTTTCTATGTACTTTCATAGCAGTTATTCTAATGAGTTTTTTCTGCTTGGTATGTTATTTCTATATTTAATCGTACTGGTAGATTGACAACTGATTCTCATCGCTTTACTGCTGAATTAGCTAAATGCAACTATATATTCTATTCTAATAGTTTCTGTTTTGGAAATTCTCACATGTAGAACTCTCCCTTGATTTATTTGCTCCTTGTCACCGATGATCTTCAAAGATTTATGTGCAACGCTAATCGCCATCCTCTGTCTTTTATTGTCCTGTCTCCTCACTAACGTGTTCTTTATTCTCATTCTCTCAGTAACCCGTAGCGTCTTAGTGACATTATTTAAAAAAATCTAATAACTCATTACAGCAAGTGTACATGCGAGATAAATGAACGAACTAGGCATCATCTGATCATGTTTCATTCTAGTCCCTGAACTGACGAGTGAGACACATGTCCGTAACTCTACTGAAAAAAAAAAAAAAAATTTCCGGAATTCCATGTTGATAATGTTGAGGCCACCTTTGCTCTGATTTCTCCTGTACACGTAGTGCTATCTTCACCTGGTACCCTTATTATGCATCTAGCGACTTTACTTTAAGGCCGACCAGATCTTGTTCTACGGGCGCATTCGTGTGATTACTTTTGCTAAAGTCATGCCTCTACGGGGTTATGACTTTTAACATGCGCAGAAATTCTCCAAAATGACTATCTAGGCCCCGAAGGATCCACAATCTAACACCTCTAGAACGGTTATAAATGAACAAAAGAATAAATCCGTGTCATTACACTTGTTTAAATTGAACCTTTGCACTAGAATAAATCTCATTGTGACATGCGTTTCCATTTGAAGCTGAAAGAGAGACACGCTTCTGGCCATATCACGTCGAAACACCAGTTTTCATGCGATTCACCGAAGTTAAGCAACATCGAGACTGGTTAGTACCTAGATTGGTGACCGCTTGGAAATAGCAGGTGCTGTAAGCTTTAGTGATGTGGTGGATAACGACTCGAAATAGGAAATTGTAGAGCCGAGTTTTAATTCCAGTCGGGTTCTTATACTCCTACGCGCAAATACCATTGGGAAAGTTATGACTCAATCTTTTTAACACCAGTTATGCGTTAAGACTTGCATCAGTAAAGCATTTTTACCACTAAAAAATTTTACAATCTAAGAATATCTTCTGGCTTTAAATAATCTACAAAAGGTTGATAAGCCGTAAAAATCAATCTTTCTTATCTTTACTTTTGTCTACTCTTATTATTTCTTTGTTCTTCTTTTTCCCTCCCTCCCTCCCTCCCTTCCTTCCTTCCTTCCTTCCTTCCTTTTCATATAATATATTTTCCTTTTCTTCGCTCATTATGTATCCTTCATTGTTTTTCTTCCCCCTTTTTTCTTTATTTACTTTTTCGGTTTTAGTCTTTCTTTTTTCTTTCTTTCTCGTCGTCGTTTTTTGTTTTGCTTCCCACGATCTTTCTTTTTCTTTATTTTCGTTTTCATTCTGTATTCTTTCTTTCATTCATTCTTTTTTATTTTTCATCTCTATTTACTATTTCTTTCTTTTTCATCGTCATCGTCTTCTCTTTTCTCTTATTTTTTACTCTTTTGCTTCTTTCAACAGGGCACATGGAAGAAGAAGAAGAAAAATACTTTCTTTCTTTCTTTCTTTCTTTCTTTCTTCAGTCTATTTAGCTTCGAAGTTTTCACATCTACATAATGTCTATTCTTTTCGTCTCCTTTTTCCATCGACTTATATCTGTCGAACATATGTTTCTGCCTCTTAGCGTCTTTTGATTATTTCCACATTGATGTACCGGGATGCCTAAAAATACGTTTGAATAGATAAAGTTCCATTTTCTACCAGTCTGCTTTTCAATTCGAAAGCCAAATCTGCTAAAACCTTAAACCATTTTCATATAAATTTTAAACAAGATTTTATTATGGCACGGATAAAAAAAAACAAAAAACAAAAAACAAAAAAAAACTTCCATCTTTATATTTCACGTGATTTTAAAATGTCACAATCCGATCTTGAGCAAACGACTGAAACGCCATCAAAAATGTCTTTTCACTGCGCCTGCTAAAATGGTTGAAACTTTCGAAATTCATTTTTACGGGTGATATTCTTAATTTTATGATAACCAGATTCTGTGTGTAATTAATATTTTGGTAGATACGGATCTCATAGAATTTACCTGAAGGAGCTAAGTGTGATATTTGAAAGAGGCTTTGAAGTTCTTCCATGTGTCGTGTCCCTCACCAACTTTCTATATTTGTAGCCCATACAGCCTTTCTTAGCACAGATGAAACGACGCAAGACTATAGCTAGTCTTTCTCTATTTCTATGGCAAATGCTCAGCCTAAAAACATTGCTTACTTCCACCAGTCCAGAAATTTACATAAAGAACGTCATTCCAGTTACACAAAATAAAATCATCATCACTCCCTTCGTATTCTAATGGTAAGAAGGTTGTTATATTCAACTTCTTTATGTGAAACCGATAGTATGTATAACAGACTCCTGAGGGGGTACTCCCCGATCCTATGGTCTGGTTCTCTCTATTTTCCGGTCTTTTAAACAGGAATAGAGTATTGTTTCTTGTTCCCTGTTTTGGATTGGGTTTCTGATTTCCTTTAAAGAATTTTTGTTCTTCTCACTTCCGGTAGCCAGTTACGTCTTAGTGGCATCATAGCTTTGCTCAGGGTGAAATGATTATAAAAATACCTTAACCTCTTCAATTCCCAAACGAACCGTTATCTATCCTACATAACATCATAATTTGCACTTATCCCTTTCTGGTATGTTCATTCAACCAACTCATTCAGTAACTCTCTACGTTGAGTGATTCTTAGGCCTTATACCGAGTAAAAATCTTATAAAAAAGATAATAAAAATTCTCAATAATGTTTGTCATTTTATTTTCTATCCCTCTTTCTATTTTGTCATCTATTTAAATAGATTCCTTAATCTTTCCTTCTCTATCACTGTTGTGGACTGTTAGGGACAGGAAGAGAGACACGGAAACAAGAAGGTAGGTTTAACCAGTGTGTTAGAATAACAGAACATATATACAAAGTAAGAGTGTTAGTAATCAGCAGATATAAGGGTGCGTCCGAACTGTTCGGTTACACTGCGTCTTGACTGCCTCTCAACTGTCTCACGACCGCCTCCCCGGAAGTCACGCAGATTAGTATTATATGAAGGAGGAAGTGCCCATTCACTGTATATAGGGCACCATAAAAATCCCTTGCCTTCATTTGTCTTTTTGAGTATCAAATTCTTCAAGCCTTATTTCCTCATTATGTATCCTAGAAATTTCAACTGCCTCTTTCTAATTATAAGCATAAGTGCCATACGTGATACACGGTTGGGAGATCATGTCTCGAAAGAGACATGACTGACTAGGGCAGAAGATTTTCTAGGAGTAGGTTTCCATTATTTTCGTTGTTATACTAGTCGCTATGGAACCAAATCTGTCTTGCTGTTTAACACATAGCTGGAGGGAAAAGCGACAGATTAATCAGTCAGTTAAGTGCCATACGTGAAACACGCTTGGGCGATCATGTCTCGAAAGAGACATGACTGACTGGGCAGAAGATTATCCAGCAGTAGGTTGCCATTGCTTTCTGCGGTAGACTGTTGCCTGCCAAGGCTATAGAACCCAACCTGTCCTGTTATTTAACCCATAACTGGAAGGAATAGACGGATTAATACCTTTCCCAAGGGTATTTGCGCGTAAATGAATGCAATGAATTCAACTGGAATTCGAACTCAGCTCCCCGATTTCTCGTTCCGAGCCGATATCCACTGCACCACCATGCACATCCAGATTAATACATTTCCCAAAACGTTTGCACTTAAGTGAATGCAACAACGTCAACTGGAATTCGAATTCGCCACTCCGATTTCACCAAAACGCACACCCAATTCTAAGTATAAGCGTTTTTTTCATTTTTCATTTATCCTAAAACAACATCGTTACTTACCTGCCCCGTCCATGTCTTTCTCATCATCTTTCTGTAGAATCAAATAACTGTTACGTTATGACTCCTATTCCAATGTGTGGTAATTGTCCAACATTTACTACCATAAAGGAGGAATTGAAGTATTTTGACTTTTATAGTGTCAATCAGTTAAGTGCTATACGTGATACACGCTTGGGCAATGATGTCTTGAAAGAGACATGACTGACTGGGCAGAAGATTATCCCGCAGTAGGTTGCCATTGCTTTCTGTGGTAGACTGGTTGCCAGCAGGGCTTAAGAACCCAATCTGTCCTGTTATTTAACCCATAACTGGAGGGAAGAGACGGATGAATACCTTTCTCAAGGGTATTTGCAAAGATTCCGACTGGAATTCGAATTCACCTCCCCGATTTCTCGATATTCACTGCACCACAACGCGATTTGATAGTGTATGCTCCCCAAAGGTGCATACACATTTTGATGAACAAATCAATATATACAGTAACATTTTTCAAAAATGAAAGACGGTCTCGTAACAACTGCATCTGATATGGTAAAGCAAAGCCATTTTGAGTAGTTTAAGATTTGCTAAAAACGTAGTTGCAATGACTAAAAGACTAAATAAGAGCATTTACAAGACTTTACTACTTGTGATTACTTTTAGCTGTGGTGATTATCTGTAGCAGTTGTCAGAGGAGAGAAAATCATCAATTCCGGACAATCTATTGCGTTGCTAAGAATTATCAAGGCGAATATGGAATAAATATTTTCTCGGAAAGTATGAACCACAAGAAGCGTTGTCGTAGCACATATTGAAGGTAACTTAATCATGGTGAATATAATTTTACAAGGATTTTTGTTATGTAGTCAGAGTTCCCATGATAAGCAGGATTTATTACCGAATGAAGCTTCAACGGGCTTGCAAGTGTCAGAACTTGACTTTACATCAATAGCCCAGTGGATCCCGCTTTCTTTTGAATAAATATGTATCATTGTTCTGTCGAAGCAATAAGAGTAGCATGTATTGAGCAAAATAAAATAAAATGCTAAAAAAAAAGTACTGTGATTTCCGTCTTCTTTCACTTTCATATCCCAGTTTAAGAGGAAATACTGTATCAGCTCAAAATTGTGTCCGCAGACACCATTACTTCTCAGCTTGTGGAGAAGTCCTGTATGTCAGATCCTGTCAAAGCTTTCGAGATGTATAATGCTACAACTCAGACCTCACCATTTTGATCCAAAGCATGATAGACTCTTTCTGCCATTACCGTTAATACATAAGTAGTTGATCTGCAGAAAGTAAAGTCGTATCGCTTGTCAGAGAAAAGGCAATGCCAGATAATTAACCAATTCAGCATTGATTGGGGCCTCAAGGAGTTTGTCAAAAACGAGGCAGCAGGTTAATAAGCCGACCATTGTCTTGTAATATACCACTGCTGAAACAAGGAACACGTATAAATAAATAAAAAATCTTGTACTTTTATTCTTCGACGGTAACGCTTGTGTGGAGCAGGAGAGCAGTCGTAGAGATATTATTTCAGCTAAAATTTTAGACTTTATACATCTTAAAACTTCTACGCGACCCACTTGGCCATACCTTTACACTCAGGCAACGCTCGATTTTTATTGTCAACGTTTGTTTTCCATTGGTCACAACTTATACACTCGCATTGCTTGTTTTTAATTAATCTCAGATTACACACGCGCATTTTTGCTTTTCTGACTTTAGCTACTGTCCAATGTATCTGTCAATCATACTCACAGGCCAATCGCCGGCCAAGGTAAACATTTTTCTCTATTACAGATAATGTCAACAAAATGACAACCCGAAAAACAAAAATACGTGAATAAAGAGACGATGCCATGTGGGTCACGTGGGAGTTTCTAGAATTTTGGCTGAAGAAAAAAAAACCCGCTGGCTTCCGACTCCCGGCAACTTCTTCGTGTGCACAAACTGCTCTCCTGCTCTGCACAAGCATCACTATCAAAGAATACAAATATAAGACTATATTTTTGCATATGTGTTCGTCGTTGTTTCACAGCTATAAAAAATCTTTGGTGGCAAGGATATGTCTTCTCACCAGATCTCTTCAACCATTACAGTGACATCATTCTGAGAGCTCTAGAAGACCTGCCAGGATTCGTCATTAACGGCCGCAATCTGAATGATATTAGATAGGCTGATGATACAGTGCTGATAGCAGATACAGGAAAGAAGTTATATAGAAAAAGTATACAATTTTATCCGAGAATAAACAAGTATGAAAAGTCATCAATCCTATGCACAAACAATCTTTTGATATTAAAATTACACACAAAATTCATAGAGAACAAATAGTAAAAAAGGGTGTCTTAAAAAATGCCAATCAAAAACTTAAGTATCACCATAAATAAAAGAAGTATTTTTCCTGCCTATCTCAATAGATTAGCAATTATGGTGTCACTTAAAATAGAGAAATAATTTCTTTCTTCTTCTTTATGTGCTGTGTCTACTCAGGACATAGACGATCATATCCTTCCACAATTTCCCGTCCCTTGTAGTTCATAGTAAACATTGTTTTTCTGTTATTTCTTCTAAACCCTGTTCCGCCATCCGTTTAGGCAAGCTCATTAAGTATGCCAAACGTATTTTCCTCTGTCGCCTTGCTTTTTATCGGCCTCGTGAGTATCAGATTTTTCAAGTTTAACGTCTTCATTATATGCTTCTAAAAATTTCAATTGTCTTTTCTCCATATTAAGTATAAATTTATTTTTGTGTTCATTCTCTCTGTTACTTATATATTCGGTCGACGGTATGCTCAGCAGCCTTCTGTAGAATCACATTTCTGTTGCTTCAAGTCTTATCTTCATCTTCGAGGAGTTCGACTAGCACTCATTGCCACACAGAAGGACAGATATCGCATAACAATAACTCTTTTCCTTGTGTTTACCGATTTTTTAAATTTCTTAATACTCTTTACCTTTTTAATCATTTCACCCCATGTAAGACGGCACTAGAAAAATTAAGGCAGACACGCTATTATATACAGTGTAACCCTGATATAAGAGAGTTGTTCTTTTATATCCGGGTTTATCTTATATACGGGTTTGGTCTATTTTATATGCATTACCACAGGCTCTAATTTGGGACCAGAGAAAATCTATCTTATATTCATTTTTCTCGTATATCCGGGTCTCTTATATCCGAGTTATACTGTATATATATATATATATATATATATATATATATATATATATACATATATATATATATATATATATATATGTAACAGTGATCTTATATTCTTATCTTTGCAACATATATTTAACGGCCCGATTAGCGGTCGACTAGACTGAAAAATATCACTTCCATAATGCTGTATCTGCTGACTTATCTTAGGCGGGAAAAGCAAATTTTGTGTTTACGTGATCGAATTACGAACACATCTCTCATTTTATGAAAGGTTTTCCACAAATATCTTTTATAAAAACAAAAACTTAACTTAAGCTTTACAATTTCGTTTTGTTTCAGCTTTACAATTTCGTTTTCAGTTTTCCACGACTAACATCCAAAATTGTCTGATGACGAGATAGAAATCTCGAAACATGAAAATTTCCGTTTCGCAATGTATTTTTAATTTATAATTATATGATTATATTATGCTCTACAATATTTATTGTATTTAGCACTTTTTATAAAATAGCAAATACCAGAAAACTCAAAATCGTCAAACCTTGGGTACTCTTTAGTTGGATATATATATATATATATATATATATATATATATATATATATATAAATCGGAGTTTAACTGTACTGATGAGCTGTGATACAGCGAAACAGATCTGTCTGCGGATGACTATATATATATATATATATAGGTAATAAATCCAGGAAAAAATTTGTTAAATAATCCCAATGAATCCTAATAATATTAGATTAAATATTAAAACTAATCTAACAAAGAACTTGAACGGTGTTCTTATAAAACTTCGAAGTCGTCATGAATCTTCTCAGTTAAAGTGACAAATTCTACTCAAATCACCAACGCTTTATCTACACACCGATATCGTGCACTTTACGATAAGAAACCTGCCTGCTTGCTATAATACCTTTTATCATTAAAACTACTAAAAAAGACAACAATCTTAACTCTAAACATTATAATAACTAACTCAACACTATATATATATATATATATATATATATATATATAGTCAGACAAATATGTTTCGCTGTATCACAGCTCATCAGTACGGTTAGACAACCGATGGCTTCTAGCCAGAATTGAAACCTGACGGAATTGATCAGCTTCTACTTCTGAGCTATGGGCGCTCGGTGAAAAAAGCCGGGCTTTAACATGTTATATACACAATGTAAACACACGCCAGTAGCTAAGAGTGTTCAAATTCATTACTGAGTGAATGATGCGTAGATGCGTGAGTAGCTACTATTTTTCATAAATGGACATCAGCATCAACACCGAGCGGCGACAGTTTGTTTCATGCTTGAACGCAATTTCAGGCCACAAGATTTGCATTCACACATGAAAATGACTGTCGCCATGTTGACCTCAGTGCCCACGCTTTTATTTACGTACAATATCCCTGACATTCTGCACTTTTAGCCGTAAATATAGATCACCTTAAAACTATAAATACACACTTGAGCAAATTAATTGAAACAGCTACTTTAATTTTCTTTCTTTTTCCTTCTGATCAGTTTAAGAATCACTGGGAAGACAGGGTGTAATCTATTTTTGTTTTCTCCTCAGATTAAATCATTTGCAGCAGTGTGCAGTAAGGCGACGCTATTTTCGGGTGTATGATGAAATTTGTTTGGCCTTAAAAAATATTGCGTCATCTGTGATTGCATCAGATTTTTATCACGCCTAGACACTATTGTCTCGACTGTTTATTAATTGTCCTACAGCAATTGTCTGGACGTTACTTCTTCTTCTTCTGTGTGGCCCTGTCCTTTCAGGACGTAGGCAATCATGGCTTTCCAGGTCTCTCTATCCCTTGGTGGCTCTTAGTACGCCTTCTCCTGTTACACCATGCAACCCTCGTTCCATCATCCACCTGATTAGGTCCTTCAAATATGTTATCTGCTGCTTTCCCCTGTCTCATTTTCCTTCTATCTGGCCTGTTAGTGTCAGGTTCTCCAAGCCCTCTTTCCTCATTGCATTCCCAGGAACTTCAGCTGATGCTCAGTATTAATTGCCATCATTTCCAAAACCTCATCATTGCTCACATGCTCGATCCATGATATTCGCAGCATCCTTTTGTAGAACCACATTTCAGTTGCTTCAAGTTTTTCCTTCATCTTAGATGATATTGTCCAGCATTCACTACCATATTGAAGAACTGACATCACATAGCAATCCAGTACTCTCTTGATACTAGCGAAATTGTCCTGTTTCTTAATACTTTACTCAACTTCTGGAATGCTTCTTTCGCCATGCCAGTTTGCCTTCGGATCTCTGTATCACACTTTCCGTCTTCTCTTATAACACTTCCCAGATATTTAAATTTTTGTACCTGCTCGATTCAAGTATCCCCCACCTGTATTTGGCATATTGGGCTGCTCTTTTTACTGATGACCATGTATTTGGTTTTCTTGCAGTTTATGTGTAGTCCTTTTTTGTCACTCTCTTCAGCTACCTTCTGTATGAGGTCTTGTAGTTTCCTTTCTGTGTCTGCTATCAGCATGGTATTATCTGTGTACCTTAGGTTGTTTAACTTGTGACCTCCGATGAAAATCTAGGCATAACTTCTAGGGTCCTCAAAATATTCTCGCTGTACAAGTTGAACAGATCCGGTGAAAAGACACACCCTTGTCTTACGCCCCTTTCAAGGATGATTACGAAAATTCTAACGGACGGTGCACGAACACACTGGCAAGTCTTAGTGGAGATAGCAGATATTGTTTGTGTCATTCTTTCAAATGTTAGTCGTGTCATCAAGGTGAAAAAACTGGATCCAAAGTTCAAAACCTAAAGGAAAATGCGTTCAGAAAAAAAAAAACAAAAAAAATGCTAAGTGACGACGTATGAGGGATCAGAGAAAGTGTGAAAGATCCTAGGAAGACATTATCCGTTTTGTTTTAATTTATTTGCACAAGGATGTATACCACAGGGATGTATACCATGCTCATCAGAGTGCTATATTGCATATATACGCCTTGTTGGGCAATGCTCGTTTTCATTCCAACTAATATACGACAGTTTGTATTGGGTTACTTGATACCTGGCTATTTGGGGGAAGATCAATTGATATCTTTCCCAAAGACTTTGGTTAGAATTTGAACTCTCGGTTCAAAAATTCTGTTTCTTGAGCTGTTAACTATTAGCCAAATTCTTAACATCGTAATATATATGTACGGAAACCAACCTACATGCAACATGCAACACGCACTTGCACATGTTTTTGTGTGTACGTATATATGTTGTGTGTATGTGTGCGTGTGTGTGCGTGTGTGTGTGTGTGTGTGTGTGTGTGAGAGAGAGAGAGAGAGAGCGGATGCATATAAATAAGAAGAAAGAGGAAGAGAAAGAGAAAGCGAGAAAAAGAGAAAGAGAGAAAGAAAGAGAAAGAGAGAGAAAGGGGTTGCTAAGTTTACTGCAATTATACTGATTAGCAAGTAGTTGCAACGTTTAAGGCTTAAGTACAGATAGAAACTTGATTTTGCATGCTGATTTTCAAGGTAAGTATGTTTTTTTTTCTCTACGAAGATTGACGCAACATAGTCTTCGTACCCTCTCTCTCCATCCCCACCTTGTGATGTACTCGCTTTACTTAGTAAGCATTGCTGAGGCAGAGGGAGAGAGGGAGAAAGTGTGTGTGCAAGAGAAAAAAAGAAAGATATAGAGAGTGTGTATATGCGTGAGTACATGTGCACAGACATTTCTATATACCTTCGCATTAACATACGTATCTGTACGGAATAAATGCACACACGCCTGCGTGAGTGCGCTCACACACACGAATATTGTTTCGGTTGAGTGCGCAATTTGAACAGTATAGTTTTATTTATTTGTTTATTTCGTTTTTTTATGCAAAATATTTTTACCTCGAAATTTAAAGTTATTCTCCTAAATTTCACTCTCTTCAAATTTCTGCCCCACCCCCTAATTTCTGCCCCCCTAATTTCATCCCTTCCTCATTTTTTTGTCCATGTGTTGAAATCCAGAAGAGTCTGCAGGTATATTTTGCTAATTACATAAATCTACAGCTGAATAAGGGTGGTTGGAGGTGGCTGGGGGTTTATGGTGGTTATAGCAAGTGGATGAAGAAATGCGTACGTCATCAAATAAACGAATGCATTAATAGAGGTGGGAGTGGCTTTGGTGAGGAGCAGGTGTATCTTTGTTGTGATGTGCGCACGTGACAACAGATAGAGAGAGGAAAGGAGAGGGGAAAAGACAAATAAGAAGAAAGACAGACGGAGGGATAGAACGAAAGAACAAATGAGCGAGGGATAGAACTAGAGGAAAATCGTCAGAGAAAAAAAAAACCTAAGACGCGGAAAGAGAAAAAACAAGAAAAGAGAGAAGGAGAGGGAGATCAGAAGCGAAATAGCAGAAAAAAGAAAGAAAGAAAAAAGAAAAGATAAAAAGGGAGAGGTGAAGAGATAGATAGATAGATAGATAGATAGATAGATAGATAGATAAACATCAAAACAGAAATAGAGAAGGAGGGAAAGAAAGAAGAAAGTGAATGCGTGAGCAAAAATAAAGAGAAGATGAGGGAAAACAAGAAAAGAGAGGAGGGAGATGAGAAGCTAAATAGCAGAAAAAAGAAAGAAAGAAAAAAAGGAAAAAAGGAGAAAAAGGGAGAGGCGAAGAGATAGATAGATAGATAGATAGAGAGAGAGAGAGAGAGAGAGAGAGAAATAAAAACAGAAATAGAGAAGGAGGGAAAGAAGAAGAAAGAGTGTGAATGTGTAAGCAAATTAGAAAAGAAAGGAGAAGGGAGTGTGTGAGAAGTTAACACAAAAATAAAGAAGATGAGAAAAAGAAAATGTGGAAAAAGGGGCGAATATGTAAATGTATGTGTACACGTGTGCGTACGTGCTTGTGTGTGTGTGTGTGTGTGTGTGTGTGTGTCTGCGTGCATGAAAAATAAAGAGTGGAAACAAAAGTAAAAGAGAGTCTGAATCTTGATAAGTAAGTCAATCAGTCAGTTAAGTGCCATACGTGATACACACTTGGGCGATCATGTCTCGAAAGAGACATGACTGACTAGGTAGAAGATTATCCCGCAGTAGTTTGCCATTACTTTCTGCGGGAGAGTGGTTGCGACCCAAAGTTATAGAACCCAATCTGTCCTATTATTTAACCCATAACTGGAGGGAAGAGACGGATTAATACCTTACCCAAGCGTATTTGCGTGTAAATGAATGCAAGGAATTCAACTGAAATTCGAACTCGGCTTCCCAATTTCTCGTTCCGTGCCGATATCCACAGCACCAAAACGTAACTGGAAAAAATATTTATTGCGAATGATTATAAATGAAAAGAAGACGGAAATATTTTATGAGTGAATGAACGACGAGAAGAACGACCAGAAGAGATGAACAGACAGACTGGAATGTTCCCTCGAATGAGCCTGAGAAAAAAGGGTAAAGAAAGGCAGAGGTGATGCAGGAACGCATGAACAAAAGTGCAGCGAAAGTTATGAATTACTGCGTGAAAAATATACAAAAAAGACTTGCACCTCAACCAAGACAGCATTAAAGACAAGAATCATAAAAAAGTGAGAGGAAATGCAATATATATATATATATATATATCAGTATCACCTCATGCAAGATAGTAAAGCCACTAAGACACAAGTGATTACAGGGTCTAGAAAAAATTAAGAACTGAAACAATGATGATTAAAAGAGTAGGGACTAATCAGGAGGACGGTAAGTAGCGCTTGACTTTGCATTTAAATTTTTGCAGATTAAAGTTGGCTGGAAAGTATGGAGCCGGAAGGGAGTTCCACAGACAAGAAGGGAGTTCCACAGACTGAAAAGAAGCTGTTAGCATAAAATTTACGGCTACATCTAACCAGCTCAGCTGTAATTTCATGAGATTTCGATGCTAATCTAGTCAGTCAGTCAGTTAAGTGCCATACGTGAAACACGCTTGGACGATCATGAGACATGACTGACCAGTGAGAAGATTATCCCGCAGTAAGTTGCCATTGCTTTATGCGGTAGGCTGGTTGCCGACCAAGGCTATAGAACCCAATCTGTTCTGTTATTTAACCCATAACTGGAAGGAAAAGACGGATTATTACTTTTCCCAAGGCTATTTGCGCGTAAGTGAATGCAATGGATTCAACTGGAATTCGACCCCGGCTCCCCCATTTGTCGTTCCGAGCCGATATCCACTGCACCACAACGCACAACACGCTAGTACTGCGCTTAAATTCATAAAGTCTAGGAACCAGAGCGAAAAGCTCAACTAAACAATTTTTCCATGGAAGTATTTATAGAAAAGGCTCAGAGAGGCAACCTTACAACGGTGGGAAAAATGACTGAAGCCGTGGTACCAGATCAGGACCAGTAATATTGCTGATTCTTCTTTGGATCCTATCAAGGATCTTAAAGCAAATAGCAGGGACACCGAACAATATGTGGCAGCATATTCTAAGCATCGACGAATGATAAACTGATAGATATGTAAAATAGATTATGGAAAGAAACATCGTCTCGCTTGACACAGTGAACAGACTTTCCTAACAGACGATCTAGTAATATATTTAATATAGTCGTTCTACTTTATGTAAGCTGAGAACATGAGAAGATACAACTTTTGTAGGGGGGGTACCATATGAAAATTAAAAAGAGTAGGACCAAGGATGTAGACCTGGGGGACACTTGCATTAGTATAAAATGAACTAGACGACTTGCCATTCAGGAATGATTGTCATTTCACGATTTGATAGAAAAAACTAGAACAGGTAAAAAAAGTACCCCGAAAACACTGTAACTTTTTCAGTTTATGGAAGTAGCCCTGCATGACAGACCCTGTCAAAGGCTTTCGAGATATACAATGCTACAGCAGGGTTTCACCGTTTTTATCTAAACTTTCCGTAATTATCGCCAGTACATCAGCTGTTGACCTGGCGAAACGAAAGATTGCTTGTCTGAGAAAAGGCTCTGCGATTAGAGAGGATGGACAATTCAGCATTGATTAGGGCCTCTAAGAGTTTCTCTAAAAGTGGTAGAATGCTAATAGGCCGATAGTGGAGGGGTCGAACGGCTCACCAGAATTCTTAAAAACTGGAATAACAGATGATGACTTCCAGCAAGGAAGGGAAGCGGTAGTTAGTAAGGAATTTATAATAGACTTTAGTCAAAACCTGAACCAATTTGGGAGCACATCGTGTCTACATGCCTTGTGGGGATCTAGGTAAGGGATGATAGCAGAAAAAATAGAAGGGCTTATATGCATATCACACAACAAAGACTTAGTTCTAGGAGGGAAGTTGGGCAGGTATATTCCGGATGAATCAAGAGTAGAGCTTGAGGAGAATTTACGGGCAAAGCATTCTGCTTTATGAGCAGAGGATGATAACACCTGAAATTGATTGAAGAGGGCGGAATAGAGACTATGAACATTTAATACTCTATACAGTGCCACCAGGAATTTAGTTAGAATGTACACAGAGACTAGATAAATGCATTTATATATATATATGCGGTACTGTGCAAAAGTATTAGGGCAAGAACTATTTTATCTTTTATGAGGAATCAAAATTAAGTTTAAAATCTTTTGCACACTACAGGGTGAAAAGTCAAACACTTCTAAGAATTATTTAACTAAAAGGGAAGAGGAAGGAAGGCTTCGGAATTTGAATTGGCCCCCCACAAAGCCCTGATCTCAATCCTATTGAACATCTATCGGATATTTGGGATAAAAAAAAATAATAAATCTAATGTTACTTTGCAAGACAGACTTTGGGAACAAATACAAGCTACTTGGCAGGCGATACCATTAGATACATTGAAGAAGCTTGTGATGTCAATGCCTGAAAGAATGAAGGCTGTGATCAAAGCAAAAAGCTATTATACTAAATATTAAATTTATTTTGTAACAAGTATTTTTTCTTGTTAAAGCATTTGGTGAGTAAATCAAATAAAATTACTTTAATTAAATTGTTTATTTTATGCCTCATAAAAGATAAAATAGTTCTTGTCCTAATACTTTTGCACAGTACCATATATATATATATATTAAATAACTTTAATCCAAACGGAAAACTAGGAAGGTAAACATCCCAAAGACCCGATCCTAATTAATATTAAAATTTTAATATTAAAAAATGATACCGGTGGAGAGCTCAATGTAATTAAAATTACAGAGCTAGATTTTAGATTTTTTTTTCATTTTTTCATTTTTTTTTTTTCATTTTTGAAAAAGTGTATGTTGCTGAGGATATGTAAAGTCTCTCATGTTGAAACGATCATACAACTACAGTTTTGAACATTGAAAACTTATTATATATATATATATATATATATATATATATATATATAAAGAGAGATGAGAAGTGTAGAGAGTAAAAATAATTCTATTTTACTTGTATTTTTATGATGAGTATAAAAGTCTAAGTTTCAAATGTGGGGACAGCTGCCTTCGCCGTTTCTTTAAAAGGCTTAAAAACAAAGAAATATAAGATATTTACAGGAGTTTGAGGAGGACTGATAAACGAACAGGAAATAGAAGAAAAAGAGGAGGAGGGAAGGGGGATAAGGAAGAGTGAAGCGAGGAAATGAAAAAGAAGAGGAAGAAGAACGTTGACAATGGAAAAGGGAGGAAGAGGACGAGGAAAAGAGAAATAGATTGACAAAAAGTAACACAAAAGAAGAAGAAAAGCGAAGACAATTAAAATAAGAAAAGGTCCGGGTAAAAGATGAAAAATTAAAACGTTAGAAGAAAAAAAGAAAAAGAGTTTAACTTGAAAAAGAGAAAAAGAAGAAACAGTAGTCGTAATAATGTTTTAGTAGTAGTAATAATAGTAGAAACAAAGAAAGGATATAGAAAGAAGAAAGTGCAGTAGAATCAAAGAAAGAAATGAAATGAGATGGAAAGAAAGAAAGAAAGAAAATGAGATGGAAAGAAAGAAAGAAAGAAAGAAAGAAAGAAAGAAAGAAAGAAAAGAAAGAAAGAAAGAAAGAAATGAAATGAGGTGGAAAGAAAGAAAGAAAGAAAGAAAGAAAGAAAGAAAAAAAAATGAAAGAAAAAAAGAAAGAAAGAAAGAAAGAAAGAAAGAAATGAAATGAGGTAGAAAGAAAGAAAGAAAGAAAGAAAGAAAAAGAAAATGAGATGGAAAGAAAGAAAGAAAATGAGATGGAAAGAAAGAAAGAAAATGAGAAAGAAAGAAAGAAAGAAATGAAATGAGGTGGAAAGAAAGAAAGAAAGAAATAAAGAAAGAAACAAAGAAACAAAGAAAGAAAGAAAAAGAAAATGAGATGGAAAGAAAGAAAGAAAATGAGATGGAAAGAAAGAAAGATACAAATGAAATGAAAAAGAAAGAAAGAAAGAAAGAAAGAAATGAGACGGAGAGAAAGAGAAGTACAACGAATGTAAATGCCAGGCAAGAAATCTAAAGCTAAAGAAAAGAGAAAGAAACGACAATAAGCGAAAGTAAAGAAAATTGAAAAAGCATAAAAATAAGAACGATAAAAGAAAGAAAGAAAAAAATAGAAAGAAACAGAAAAAAAACAATAATAGCAAAAATAGAAAAAGAAAAAGTTAACTGTTGCTTTTCTTTACAGTTTTTTTTTAATACTTTCGCGACAGGTGACAACAACAGTAAAAACAAGAAAAAGAAGAAAGAGGAGTTGAAGTGAAGTGAAGAAGGAAGAAAAAGAGAAGAAGACAGAGGATGTGGAGTGAAGTAGAAGGAAAGAAGACTGGTTGAAGAAGAAGAAGAAGAAGAAGAAGAAGAAGAAGAAGAAAGAGGAGGGGAATGAAGAATAATAAGAAGAAAAAGATGAGTGGTTGGAGAAGAAGAAGAAGCAAAATAAAAAGGAGTTGGAAAAGAAGAGGTAGAAAGAAAAACAATAGTAAAAGAAAAGTTCTCTGTTCCTTTTTCTTTACTCTTCCTGTTTTTTCATATTTTTACAAAGGCAAAAAGTAAAAAGTTTAAATTGACATTGGCATAAATAATGATGTAGAAAAAGAAGCGTAAAGAAGAAGTAGGAGGAGAAGGTGGAGGAGGTTTTTGGCGAAGACGCTCGTCGTTGCAGAGTCAATCACAGCAACAGCAACAGCAGCAGCAACAGCAGCAGAATAAGTTGCAATGACAGGATTCAGTATATTGCCACTCTTGTTATTGATTGTTTGTACAAAAAAGATATTCTGCCAATCACACACCCATTTACCAGACGCATCCACAAACATAAAATCCCACCCTAGACATATACGGGCAGCTACAGCTGATAACCGGCGAAAATGATAGCAAAATACGAAATCTTAAAGGCGGGGAAAAAGGCCTAGATAGGAATGGTTTGGCATAAAAAAAACTCGCATAAACACACAAAGTCACAAATCCCGGACATTCATCTATGCGTATATTAACATATTGCAATGCGTACACGTGAGCGTGTACGCACACAAAATTATACACATTTTCAGGATGCCTCTATAGTACACGTAGCGTACAGCTGCGACCTACATGATTAAAAATACTTCCGCCTTCACTCTTCCAATCTCTCTCTCTCTTTATATATATATATATATATATATATATATATATATATATGTATGAATATAAATATATCGCACATATAGCGCGGGTGTTAAAATAGTTCTTGATGTAAAATAACAAAGCTATTAAGTATATATTAATAAATATAAATAGTCTCCCTCCCTCTCCGTCCCTCTCTCTACTTATATATATATATATGTGTGTGTGTGTGTGTGTGTGTGTGTGTGTATGCGCGCGCGTGTATATTTGTGTATGTGTGTGTAAAATTTTCAGATAGTGTATATCTGTAAAAGATCAATGTGATTAGAGATGAAAGGATCCGTTTTCCTTTTGTCATTACTCATATATATATATATATATATATATATATATATATATATATTGTACAGACGCGCACACATGCACACAGCTCAATTAGTCTAGTGAATATGTAGAAATTATAAACCTTAATAGATTTCCTACGCGATCAAAATATCTACGCAAATATGTAGACAGGAACAATATATGAAACGTGCGTCAATATTGGCACCCAGTCTCGGACATATTGCAGGCCTATCGTGTTATGGTTGCCGACATTGCAGATAGACTTAGTGGGCAACTAGCCTAAACTTTCTTTACTGACTGGGGGCGCCTCGACATGGGATAGTGGTTTACGAACTAGTATGGTTGTATTTTACTACTGCGTAGCGAGTTCGTTCCTAACTGGGCGCCTTATTAATAATCCGTGTATACGAATACTAAGATTAATTGGCTTCTATATAGTTTTATGTTTCTGTTGAGACGTGGTTAACACGCTGTCTTGCAGTATTTTGCTGATGTATAAATAAGTACGCTGATGCCTCGTGGCAGATTTAGTCATGTGTGTGTATATATATATATAGCTATGAATATTTTAATATATATATATATATATATATATATATATATATATATATATAGTGTATCAAGGCTGAAGATCATTTTCTAAACATATACTGTTAAATATGAGACAATGAATGTCTATTATTTTAATCATGAGCTGTTCTAAACATCGTAGTTTTGCTTTAATTTCAGGTGAAAATAAAGACAAAAATTCTCCAACTTAAAAATTATCCAAATGTTGGAGAATTTTTGTCTTTATTTTCACCTGAAATTAAAGCCAAACTACGATGTTTAGAACAGCTCATGATTAAAATAATAGACATTCATTGTCTCTTATATCTAACAGTATATGTTTAGAATATATATCAGAGATAGAGCACATGTAAATCTAAAAGTACACACTGAGATCAAAAACAAGCGATGTCAGTCTGTTTCATGCCTGAATACAATCATTAGGTTGTAAGATTGTCTTGAGGAATTGAACAAACACTTCCCGCTTGGATTTGACATTAATGTCTACTTTTTTACCCAGACATCTATATATATAAAATTTTCAATGTGACGCGTTTTGAACACACACACACACACACACACACACACACACACACACACACACACACACACAGATAGATAGATAGATAGATAGATAGATAGATAGATAGATAGATGGATCTAAACTTATTTCTAAATGGAACTTTGTCTGTGTGTGTGTGTCTGTTACCTATAGGCTCCGAAACGATTTTCTTGAAAATTTATACAGTTATACTCTAAGCGTTTACGAGTGTTCTTAGCTAGCTTTTGTGTCGAGGTACCCCCTATAAATATGGAAAATTGATAATCGAAAATATCGGGTTATAGGAGTGGTCCGATTTTAATCAAATTTGATACACAAATACATAAAAAACTATATTTGATACCCAAAGACATAAAAAACTATATTCAGAAGTTTTAAGGTTGCAGTTCTTACAATAGTGCAGAAAATCGATAATATATATATATATATATATATATATATATATAAGGGAAGATGTTTGTGTGTGTGTTTATCTGTCTGTATGTCCTTTATACATTTATACAAATCCACAATTTTTATCCGATTCTCATCAAACTTCGCATAAATATTCTTTAGGCTGAGTCTGAGCTCCAGGACCATGGATCAGTTTTAAAGCTTTCATTACACCCGAGCAACGCCGGGCTATACTGCTAGTAGATAGATAGATAGATAGATAGATAAATAGATAGATAGATAGATAGATAGATAGATAGATAGATAGATTCAACAGAATTAGATAGATAGATAGATAGATAGATAGATAGATAGATAGATAGATAGATAGATAGATAGATAAAAGAACAAAAAGAAATAAATTCATCTCTATTTTGATCTAAAACTGTCACACTTATTAAAAGTGAAAGTAACTTGGAAAATTCTCGAATGTGCCGCTATCGAATATTATGCAAACATAAATCTACGCCCCTGATTTTTTTTTCAAATTCCTTCATTCCTGAAATAATTGTTTTTTTTCAATTCAACAAAAGAAAACTGTTAAATTTAAAACGTCAAGCTATTTACATTATGTAATCACAAATTAAAATAATATAAATATTAATTACATTAAAAAATAATTCAACATTATCGTTTGCTTATTTTCATTTATTAGATATTAAATTAAGTCATTTCGCATCGTTCACAATTTAACATAATTTTTCAATTAGCGTAATGAATATTTATGAATGTTTCTTAAATTTAAAAATTTTGAAAAACTAACATTTTTTTCTTCTGTTTATAAATACTTGTTGCAAAATGAAATCCTTATATTTGTTCTGATAAAGTTCATCTGATGCCGAAACGCGTCGGCCAAGTTAAGTTTTCTTATTGTCTTTGTTCATATAATTTAATGACAACAAGTGAATGTCGAATATACATCTTATAGAGCATAAATCTCAATAGATTGATAAAAAGGTAGACATATTTCATGAATATCAATTTTAACTAAGTCAAATGGTAGACATAAGTCCGGTCTATAAATCAGTCTGTAACAATGCACTCGATATGTCGCCTTTCGAAAATATGAACAAATAAACTGTCTCCCTCCCTCCCTCCCTCCTCTCTCTCTCTCTCTCTCTCTACACACACACACACACACACACACACACACACACACACACATATATATATATATATATATATATATAGTATAAATTATATTTTAGAACATGTACATAATTATAAATATATATATACGCTATATACGCTATATATATATATATATTGTGGTTGCTAACGCAATCATCCTTCATAAATCCCGTAACCGAACGCATATCGCTGTATCTCAATTTTATGGCCCCAGTAATCATTAGAGTTGAATCCAATTGAATTCTTTGCATATACATATGTGCAAAAACTCTTGGGATAAATCCGTGTCTTCTCCCTCCAGCTATGTGTTAAATAGCAGGACAGATTAAGTTCTATAGCCTTGGTTGGCAACCATTCTACCACAGAAAGTAATGGCAACTTACTGCGGATATGTCTGCCTAGTCAGTCATGTTTCTTTCGAGACAATCATATTTCCTTCGGGACATCATCGCCCAAGCGTGTATTTCGTATGACATTTAACTGATTGAATCATTATACAGTCAAATTGCATTCAATCCGATCCATGTGGACCTTTTGACACAACCATCCTACCACTTGATCTGTTACATAATTCCTGTAACTGAGGGAGAGGAAGAAAAATGCTGTATTGAATATTTTTCATCTGCACCCTTGTGCAAATAATTTAAAACAAAACGTATAATGTCTTCCTAGGATCTTTCACACTTTCCATGATCACCTGTACGTCGTCTCTTGGCGTTGTTTTTCTCTTCCGACTGCATTTTCCCTTACGTTTTGGACTGATTCATCCAGTTTTTTCTTCGCCTTGATGACACGACTGACAGCTGAAAAGCTGACACTAACAATATTCGCGATCTCTCTGTAAGGCTTGCCGGTGTGCTCGTGTAGCGTTACAACTTTCGTACCATTCCTTGGAGTAACAAAAAATGGCCGTAAGACAACTAATCAATACCCGTCTGGGTGTGATAAAAATCAGATGCAATTACGGATGACACAACATTTTCCAACACCAAACACTACTGCAAATGATTTAATCTGAGGAAAAAATAGAACTTGATTACACCCTGTCATACGAGTGGGTCTCTAACTGGCCGTATGGTAAAAGAAAAGAAACTCAAGTAGTTGGTTCAATTAATTTGCACAGATATCTATCTATCTCAGAGAGAGAGAGAGAGAGAGAGAGAGAGAGAGAGAAAATTAATACAAATATCAAATTTGTCACTTAGATAATTGATGTTATCTTCTAAATCGCAACGCCTGTGTTTGGTTGACAGGCCTTACAGAAATTACTCCATCCACTCGTCAAGCGTCATCAGCAATTAAATGTCTATATTTCTCGTTTGCACGTTTCACTTCTGCAAGGTTGATTATATATATATATATATATAACCATGATAACTTTTTTATTAGAAAATTCTATGATCATCAATTTTTGTCGAAAAAATTCATGTTTGATCCTGTGATCATAATCAACCAACCGCAGTTGCATTTAAAACTGAGGTAATATGAATCACTTTCTTGTTTGCATAAAACAGAAATAACTCTCCAACACAAATTAAATGCGAGACATATCATGGCATAATCAAACATATCTCCATCCCAATTTAACTTTTCAAAATCATAGAACTATGGAGCTGTTAACATTTCTCTAAATAAAATATCTAAAACATTCCAGTTGCTTTTTCAACTTCTTTTCCCTATCTATCTATCTATCTATCTATCTATCTATCTATCTATCTATCTATCTATCTATCTATCTAAATGAATGAAGAACGAAGAAAGTATTAACAACGTTCAAAACATTAATTTAAAACAATGCTCAATATAAAAATAGAGCAATTGAATATTTATTGTAAGTGATAGTTTAGAACATGTACAAATTATAATGGGATATGCGTTGTGGTCCAGTGGATATCGACTCGGAATGAGAAATCGGGGGAGCCGTGTTCGAATCCCAGTTGAATTCCTTGCATACACTTACGCGCAAATACCCTTGGGAAAGGTATTAATCCGTCTATTCCTTCCAGTTATGGGTTAAATAACAGGACAGATTCGGTTCTATAGCCTTGGTCGGCAACCAGTCTACCACAGAAAGCAATGGCACCCTACTGCGGGATAATCTTCTGCCCAGTCAGTCAATTCTCTTTCGAGACATGATCGACCAAGCGTGTTTCACTTATGGCACTTAACTGGAGGACAAATTATAATTTACTACAAAAGTGTACATATTGATTTGCATGTAGAAACAAAATTAAATTTTTTGTAGTAAATTATAATTTGTGCATGTTCTGAACTGTAACTTATAATAAATATCTATCTATCTATCTATCTATCTATCTATCTATCTATAGTAATAGTGATAGTAATAGAGAGAAAGAAAGAGGGATGCACATACATACTACCACAAACTTGGTTCCCAGTATAGATTTGCAAAATTCGATGCATATATATATATATAGTTGTAAATAAATGAATGACATTTGCCTCATCTGATTCTTCACTATTTACATTCCTTATATTTCACTTTTTCTCTATCTCATATCCGTCTTTCTTTCTTTATTCTTCTTTCTTTCTTTCTTTCTTTTTTCTTTCATTCTTTTTCTTTCTTTCTTTCGTTTTTTCTTCCTTCCTTCCTTCCTTCCTTCCTTCCTTCCTTTCTTTCTTTCTTTCTTTTTACTTTCTTTTTTCTTTTTTCCTTCTGTTTTTCTTTTTTTCCTTCTTCTTTCTTTTTCTTCCTTTCTTTCTTTCTTTTTTCTTTCTTTCTTTTATTTTTTTCTTTCTTTCTTACAATTAGTCGAGTTTTTTTGCTGTTTAACTTTCTTTTCTTTTTTTTTTTTCGTTTTTCATCATTTCCGTTTTTTCCTTCAAAACTATTTTTCTTCACCGAAAGGTCTGCTTTCCCTGCATCACTCTTTCTCTTCCTATTCTTTCTTTCTTTATTTCTTTCTTTCTCTCCCTCTTCTTTCTTTCTTTCTTTCTTTATTTCTTGGTAGAATCTGATTTTAAGTTTCACAATTTAATCTCCTTTTTTCTCCATTCTTTCTTCCACGTTTTCTGTAGCCTTCGCATGTCGATGGTTCGCGTAGGCACACACATCTCCATGAGAATCCACATATTTATTCCAAGTAACTTGCTCTACATATCTCACATACGCGCGCGTGCACACACACACACACACACACACACACACACACACACACACACACACACACACACAAGTATACCAAATTTCATACATAATTCAAACTAATGTGATTTTTGTATGAGAAACTCTACTGTTGATTATGTCAATACCTCGCTTATATACATATATTCTTTAACTGTCGCGCATATCACATACAAAGCAGGAAGGTTTCTTGTTCTCTGTCAGTTTCCCACACATATTTCTTCTTCTTCTTCTTCTTCTTGTTTTTCTTTTTTCTCTTTTTTCCGCTTCTTTTTCTTCTTTCTTCATTTAGTCCTTCTTCTTCTTCATTTTTAGTTCTTCTATTCCTTTTTCTTCTTTTAGTCATTTTCTTTCTTTAGTTCTTCTCCTTCTTCTTTTTTTCTTAGTCCTTCTTCTACTTTCTTCTTCTTTCTTCTTTTAGTCTTTATTCTTCTTTCTTTTTCTTTCGTCTTAGTTCTTTTTCTTCTTTTAGTCTTTCTTCCTCATCTTTTTTTTAGTTTTTCTTCTTTCAATCATTTTTCTTTTTTCTTCTCCTTCTTTTTCTTCTTTTATTCTTTAATCTTCTTTCTTCTTTCTTCTTTTTCTAGTCCTTATTCTTCATTTTTCTTCTTCTTCTTTTAGTTTTTCTTCTTTTTTTCTTCTTTTAGTTTTTTTTCTTCTTTTAGTCATTTTTCTTTTTTCTTCTTCTTTTTCTTCTTTTAGTCTCTTAGTCTTCTTTCTTCTTTTTCTTCTAGTTCGTCTTTTAATCATTTTTCTTTTTTCCTCTTATTTTTCTTCTTTTAGTCCTTATTCTTCGTTCTTCTTTTTCTTCTTTTAGTTACTTTTCTTTTCCGTCGTCGTCGCCGTCGTCATCGTTGTCTCCTTCACCAACATACGAATTCTCCGTTGTGTCTAGTGGATGGAGATGCGTACATCCCAAATTTCCAGCAGCAGCAGCAGCAGCAGCAGCTAGACTGATTGCAGTGCATTTCGTGGTCAGCCAAAACACACGAACGTGTCTTTACCTGAACGATATCATTGACACATGCATCTTATACTTGCATTACCGGTAGATATTTATCGGCGAAATATTTGCAAAGCTGACGACTGCTATAAAAAGATTTCATTACAAGCAAACTATATTTTCATCACGTCAAAGCATCAAGCATTATTAGTGGCACAACGTCATGTGTTGGAATAACAACAACGACTTTTACTGCAAAATTACAACCCATTAACGTACCAATGGGAACCGGAAAAAAATTTCTGTTGTTTTTATTAATTTTTCTATTATTATTATTATTGATATGTGATCTCGTTTAACTGATGATGTTTACAGACCCTCCGAAACGTTACTGTTTCCATGTGATACTTTTCAGTTTGTTTTTTCTGTAAAGAAAAAAATGTATATACGCACACACACATACGCACACACACAAACGCACTCACGCACAAATGCTGTGTTCGATGTCATTTATTTTGTGTGAATCTTGTATAGTTCAATATTACTTTACGAAATTTACGTCTTTTTAAAAGATAAAAAAAATAATTATTGTTAAAAAATAACGTCTTTTAAAATAAATGATTTAATAAAAAAAAAAACAATTATTAAATATTTTTTAATTTGAAAATACATACTTAAGGGCTTGCGAGCGGCCGTTAAAAAGAAAAAGAATAAAAAAAAGGAAAAGTTTGAAATTAAAAAAAAAAAAAAAAAGAATTCCAAAAAACAAAAACAAAGCATAAATAACATTATAACATTTACCTGATATGAACATAAAACTCTTAGTAAATTTAATGCAAAAAATAAAGTTCTACCAGCACGTGAATATATTTTTCTATTGTTTTATTTGTGTCTAGGAGGGAGGGGTCACTTTTATGCTCATCGGTGTAGTACTATGAATGCGAAGCGCCACCTGCCGTAGCATTATGCCTCCAACAATACTTGGCAACACATGTGCTTCTAACACGGATATGATGTTCAATCACTTACCTGATTGGAAGAAGGTTTACCAAACGCTTCACAAGCACCAAGCTGAGTAGCAAGTCTACATTACAATGTGTAGATAAACCTGGAACACCTATTTACCTCTCTATCTATCTCTTTCAATATCCATATATATATATATATATATATATATATATATATAGCTAATTAATATATATATATACACACATACATATGTGTATATTTATATATGTATATATGTATATATGCATATATATATATGTATGTATATATGTATATATATGTATATATACATATGCGCGTGTTTTATCAACTGAGAATTTTCTGAAGGTAAGTAATTATTGAGCTGCTAAGATTATATTTTGTTAACATTTTCAAACATTTTACTTTGCTTTACGAGATTATTCTCAGATATTCTCAGATATTCTCAGATATTCTCAGATTTTGTTTTCTAAAAAAATACGTGTTAGGCTAAAAAAAAAATAGTCAAAGCGAAACAAAAAAAGTCTTCGAACTATTAAACTATTTTTGTATGTTTGTGTTTGATGGTGATTTTGCCGTTATTGTCGATTGTTGTACTTAATTTGCTTCAGTCAATATGCACTCTTAAACATTGGCTCCTTATTTTCTTTAAATCATATTCAACGGTTCAAAAGAAGGTGTGCGCGTTTTAGGAGCATATCCTGTTATTTTATAAATTCAAGACTTATTCAAAATACTTTATTCATTCTCTATGTTTATTTTGCTTTTATCACTTTACATATTGCTTCCAACAATATTTTTATCAATACTGTACAAAAGAAAAATAATGCTCACCCCACCTCATGTTTTATCGTATTATTGAGCACTATCGGAAAATGCGAATTGTTTTGTTCATACATATTACATGCATGAAGAAGGTCGTAGAATGGATCAGCTGAAACACTGCAATATTTCTCTTAAAAGTAGAAGGTTACTGCTAAAAACTTTATGATGAATAAGGTATGTAACATGCTTGAAAGAGGGCGTGGTAGCAAGTGAAGATTATGAGAAGAAGGACTATAGATAACAATTGACATTTGATTTGAAGAGGTTAAAATTGTTGTGTAGAGGGTTACTGTTAAAATGCTTATAATGAATGTCTTTGATATGAATGAAAGTTGACGTGGTAGGTTTATGAGGAAAAGGCGTATATTTAACGGCTGACCCTTGACTTGACGAGGTTAAAATTGTTGTGTCGAGGGCAACTGTCAAAATGCTTATAATGAATGAGGTCTTTGATAGATATGAATGGGAAACGACGCGGTAAGAAGTGAAGATTATGAGGCTAAGGAGGATAGATAACGACTGGCTTTTGACTTTAAGAGGTTAAAAATGGAGTGTACAGGGACGCATCTACGCGGGAAGTTAATTCTTGGCAGAAAATGTCTGAGTAAAAATTTATGCATACATTCGGAATTGAGAGACATAATAAACGAGAATGAAGCAAACAACAAAAAAGCATTAAAATTATAAACATAGTACGATAAATTTATATTTTACGAGTTTTTTTTTTCTGAAAATAAAAAATACCATCCTCAAAAGTCGTGTTGTCAACCCAAAAGACGCCCCTGCATTAATTAATGCTGCTATTATCAATAATACTACTAATAATTGTTTATGTAAATTCTATAATTCTTAATTCTTATTATTATTGTAGTTGTTGTTGTTGTTGTTGTTGTTGTTGAGTGAGAGAGCTGCACGTCACCAAAGCAACACTGAAGTATATGAAGCTCAATATAGTCAGTCTTATAAGGGTATACCAAGTACATGCATCATAGCCAAATGTGTAGGATAAGATGGTGAAGTTTTGATAAAAGCAGCGGATAACTTTGCATGTTATGGGTTCAGCTAGAAATACCACCAGCTTGGATTATGCAGTCACCTTAGACTGTCTCTAATTGTAGAATCCCCTAAGTATCTTGATGTGACTCTCAAGTCGTACTGGCTTCTTTATCCTTCAAACCCCACGACATCCGGTAATGAGGCTCCCTAACTACTCTCGCTCCACGAACATAAATGCACAGTGCGTCAGCCCCAGGGAAGCTGTCCAACTGATTAGGGTCAGCAAACGGATAAGCGAATCTGTAGTACTGAACGAGATAGTCAATTTTAAATCACCAAAGAAAAAGTGCATTTTAGCACTTTCATCCAGCTCAGTAAATTATTATTATTATTATTATTATTATTATTATTATTATTATTATTCACAGCATCCGCTAATATTGCAATGACAACAACACCAATAAGAATCCATCAATCAGCAGAATTGGTTCTTTGTTCCTTCGTCGAAGTTTCAAACGGCTATTTAATTTTATGTAACGTGTTTATTTAGGATGAGGATGATCATGGTTCTTCTCAACTTCCAATCTCTTGTAGCTTTAAGCAATGTTTATCCCCTTTACTATCACTGCCAGTTCCTCCAGCAATTTACACAAGCTCGTTAGGTACGTTACACGATCTTTCCCGCTTATTCTCGATATTTCCCGTGAGTGTTAAATTTTCCAATCCCTTTTTTCTCGTTATGTATTCTAGAAATTTCAACTGGGAGTTCTTTTTAATTCTAATCACAAATATTTTTTTTGTTTGCATTTTCAGGAAAACTTCTTTGTTACTCACATGTTTCGTCCATTGTATTCTCAGCATCCTTCTGTAGAACCACATCTGTATTAATCCAAGTCGCTGTTTTAGCTAGAAGGAAATTGTGCAGTGTTCACTACCGTATATGCGGACTGAATATACATAGTGCAATACTCTTTTCTTTGTTTCCTTGTATCCAGTGAAATGTTCCTGTTTGTTAATATTCCGTTTAGATTTTGAAAGGTACCTTTCGCTATTCCCGTAAGCCTTCGGATTATCGTTGCCATATTTTCTATCGTATGCCTTCCCAAATTTCTGTACTGGCCTGAACTATCCAATTTGTAACGTGTTTCAGAATTCTAATGCTGAAACACTGAAGTATATGAAGTTTTTTGTAAAAAAACTATATTGATAAAGTAATAATAATTGGTTTCTATTGACCTTCAGTAAGGGACGTTGTTTACGGTCGTGCGCATGATAGTTGGAACACTTGGAGCCGTGCCAAAACCAATCGGATCGGGATTGTAAAAATTACAGATTCGAAAATGAGTTGCACCTCCAAGCCCAAAAATACTGAGCAAGGTACTGGAAATTTTTTGCCACTTCATATTCAGTGATAATTACCAGACATCAGACGTGAGCGTGCGCAAATAATAATACAAAAAAAAAAAAGAAAAAAAACATGTTAGATGGTGGGCATGATTGTGCTGGTAGAGTGAACACGAAGGCAAGTGAAAAATCGGAAAATTTCCAGGACCTTCCCTGAGAGCTGGGAAATATAGAAAATGTTAATTTTAGGATCATGTAGACGTAATTTTAACTTTAACAACACGCTGGAATAAAGATTGAATGAATTAGAAATCCGAGTAAGGTTCTTAAATTTTACAAACAGGCGTCGTTCCTGGGGGTTGCTAGGATAATGAGGAAAGTGGTAGAGTTTTAAGAGAATTGAATACCACTAAATTTTCAACAATGACCACCAGACACTTGGTGTGATCATACGAATAAGATACTACTACTACTTCAACTATTACTACTAATAATTATGAAAAAAAAAAATTATAATTTTTTTTAAAGGCTAGAAAAACTAAATAAATACAGACATTGAAATAGAAATCAGTAGAACGTTGCACCCCAAGACAAAATGTGGCTTTGGAGTTATCAACTCCAAAGCCACATTTATAGAAAGAATAAAAAAGTGAATTCTTGGTAGCTGTAGCCTGAAAATATGTAAATTATACAAAAAAAAAAAAAAGAAAAAAGAAAATACTCATGTGTAATTCTCAAAATGTGCATAGATTTCTCTTCTATATAGTGACCCCAATTACTTAGATATTTTCTCTCTGATTGCATAGCGCCGTATCAATTTGCATCTTCTCATATACACAAAATAAAACCGAACTAAGATCCTTGAAGTCTCTGGTTAAAACTTGGGGGTAACTCATTCTACATAAAACCAAAGTAAAACACAATAATAATAATAATAATAATAATAATAATAATAATGGGATTACACCATCTATACAGACAGAAAAACTGAAGCAAATAGGCCGGACATTATTGTTAAAAACCGAAAAGAAAAAACTTGCTTATGAATTGATATGGCTTGTCAAGCGGATTGTAACATAGCAACCAAGGAATTCTAAAAACTGTCAAAATATAAAGACATGGTAATTGAAATAGAAAAAATGTGGAAATTGAAAACAAGAGTCGTGCCAGTGATAGTGGGTGGACTTGGAATGATAAGAAATGGAAAAAAAAACACATTGAAAGAATCCATGGAAACCCCAGCTTAAGAGATATACAAAAATTTTTATTAAGTACAGCTCATACACTAAGGAGAACTTTGTCTATGTAACGCTAGGAATGTTAGGGAGATGTGAAAAAACATGAAATGGACTCATAACAACACACCATTATCTGCCTTAGGTCTTCCTTCAGACTTAGTAGGTAGTGCGATCATAGCAGAATTCGATTTATAATGAAAAATGACATAATAATAACTTTGGAAAATATATAAACAAACACTGTTATGAACACCAGCCACCTGCGGTTACAGAAATAGAAGACATCACCATTCTATGAGATTACACGATCTACATAGCCAAGAAAATTGAAGCAAATAGGGCAGACATTATTGTCAAAAACGAAGAAAAATCTTGCCTACTAATTGATATGACTTGTCCATTGAATTGTAACGTAGCAAACAAGGAATTTGAAAAACTATCAAAGGATAAAAAGCTGGAAATTGAATTAAAGAAAAATGTGGAAATTAAAACTAGAATAGTACCAGTGAAAGTAGGTGAATGATAAAAAAGGAACAAGACAAAACATTGAAAGACTCGCTGGAAATCCCAGCTTAAGAGATATGCAAAAAAATGTCTTGATAAGTACAGCACACACACAAAGAAGAACTTTGTCCATGTAACGCTAGTAATGTTATTGGTTATAAATAAACAAATGAAATGTAGCCATAACGACACACCACTACCTGCCTTAGGTCTTTCCGCAGACTTCGTAGGTAATGTGACCTAAGCAGAAATCTAAATCTAATAATAATAATAATAATAATAATAATAATAGCAAAAACAAAAGTTGCTTTCTTATTGACATGGCGGCCCCTGCAGACTGTAATGTATCTTTGAAGATCTTCAAAAAACTACCAAAATACAAGGACCTTGAAAGAGAAATCTCAAAAATGTTACAAATGGGAACAATAGCATTTCCATCTGTAGTCAAAGTCCTCAAATTGATTTGGAAAATTTATTTTAGACTCGCTGAAAGGATTCCCTGTAGCTTATGCCATATACACCGAAAAAAAACAAACTTGTACAGCCCCCGGCTTACGAAAAGCTTTATTTATGTAAAATTTGCTTGATCTTAATTTCGTTTTATTTATTTATCAAAAAATTCTCAATGAAAAATCTCATGATGACAAATTTGACCTTAAGTCTTTGGTTGGGACCCAAAAACAAAAAAAAAATTAATATACTCCAGAAATCGAGGAAAATAAAAACAATAATAATAATAATAATAATAATAATAATAATAATAATAATAATTGTCTTGTTAAGTACAGCCCACACACTAAGAAGAAATTAGTCTATGTAACAATATATATATATATATATATATATATATATATATATATATATATATATTGTTTCATTTCTAAGCCCTTCGTGGACGTGGCGGTTTACAAATCAAACAATATATATATTGTCTGATTTGTAAGCCCTTCGTGGTCGAGCGGGTGTAAAACACGTCATCTATCTATCTATCTATCTATCTATCTATCTATCTATCTATCTATATATGTGTGTGTGTGTGTGTGTGTGTGTGTGTGTGTGTGTGTGTGTCACGTCATGTATATAAACAAGTCATGTATATATATATATATATATATATATATATATATATATATATATATATATGCATGTATGTATGTGTGTATATATATATATCTTTTTTCGAGGAATGTTTAATTTCGTCCCCATCAAAGGAAAACTGTAAAAACATAAGGAAAACAATGAAAAATAATTTACAATGAAACACACACACACACACACACACATACACACACACACACACACACACACACACACACACACACGTACGTGTCTTTCGTTTCTGTATGTTTTCTTGTGTGTCTGTCTGTGAGTTTTACAATGCACACACACATACTCAGACATCTCCCTATATAGATCTATCGCGTAATATTTTATAGTAAATAGATATTTCTGGATTATCTTCTGCGTTTACAGACCATACACAGTTTGGATCCAATACAAATTGAATATGGATTGGAATCCGACAGAATTTTAGGATAAGGAAGAAATAGAAAACGTTTATATATCTAATATTTTTAAAACTTTTTTTTAGTACTTACTATCTCATTTTTCTGATGAAGCTTAAATAAAATCGAAACATGTTAAAATATATAAACGTTTCCTATTTGTTTCTTATCCTAATACTTTGTCATACATTTTCCCCAATATTGTTCTGAATATATAAAAACATATAAGATCTCACACACACACACACACACACACACACACACACATATATATATATATATATATATATATATATATGAATAAATATAGTTTTAAGGTGTGCTATATTTATAGGATAAAGTGGTCAATATCAGAGATAGAGCGTATGTAAAGATAAAAGAGTGAACATTGAAGTCAACACTCAGGGGCGACAGACTGTTTCACGCTAAGCTCAATCATCAGTCCTGATGATTGCGCTTAGCACGAAACATTCTGTCGCCCCTGAGTGTTGACTTCAATGTTCACTCTTTTATATATATATATATATATATATATATATGTGTGTGTGTGTGTGTGTGTGTGTGTGTGTGTGTGTGTGTGTGTTTTATTGGGTGTCACAGACAAATGACAATTTTATAACCTTTTTATTAAGGTTCTTATGTTCTTAGTTTTCTTTTTTCAATGTCTAAGCGGGAAACTAATGATGCTTGTTCCAAGCTCTTTTGAGACCCAGAAAGAAATGAGAATGCAACAGAAATCAAAGGAAATAAAATAAAAAAATATTATTAATAATAATATTAATAATTTTCAAGGGTTTTAGAGTCAGTGTGGATACAGGAAACAGTTCAGTCAGTGATGTTTGAAGGGTGAAACTGACAGTTATCAATGCCATGCAGTGTTGATTACTATGCCGACGATATCTATATAAGCTATATATATATATATATATATATATATATATCTCCGATACGGAACTCTCCCTATAATTATAGCAATTTTTGAAACAACATCTTGGTGTGTGTGTGTTTTCATATACCCGTGTGCACTTGAGTGTTTATAAAATAGTCTTCGTATACGGGACCAGTATTTAGCAAGCTGATTTCGGAGACGTTTGCTACTGTTGTGAGTTCAATGCTCCTGTTAAGAAATACATGTAAATTCAGTCAGTTAAGTGCCATACGTGATACACGCTTGGGCGATCATGTCTCCAAAGAGAGAGAGATGACTGACTGGGTAGAAGATTATCCCGCAGTAGGTTGCCATTGCTTTCTGCGGTAGACTGGTTGCCGACCAAGGCTATAGAACCCAATCTGTCCTGTTATTTAACCCATAGCTGGAAGGAATAGACGGATTAATACCTTTCCCAAGGGTATTTGCGCGTAAGGAATTCAACTGGGATTCGAACTCGGCTCCCCGATTTCTCGTTCCGAGTCGATATCCAATGCACCACAACACAGTGACGCTAAAAAGACAGAATAGTTGGTGGACTTCTGAAAAGACCCGTACTTGCTTGATGATAACAATACAACTTATATTGTTCAGTCAGTTAAGTGCCATACGTGATAAACGCTTGGGCGATCATGTCTCGAAAGAGACATGACTGACTGGGCAGAAGATTGTGCCGCAGTAGGTTGCCATTGCTTTCTGC